>CM060972.1:10144904-10527404 GCA_030765045.1 Tenodera sinensis
TTTGTGTGAGTTTTGCAATACTTATACTTTTCTCAAATTGAAGGTCGTTATTCACTGTATTTTCTGGCCTTGCAAAGAGAACGAAATTTGAAAGCCTTCATATAACAACCAACTTTAAAAGATTTGACTATCGCTCAAACCCTATTGTATTCCCATGTTCCCCTTGCACGTACAAGAAAATTAGCAATAAGATGGTTTCTGCGAATGCTCATCTCAACTAGCACGAAGATAGAGGAATAAGAATAGTTAGTACAAGAGTAAAGTCATGTAGTGCAACCATAAAATTTTTAATTTTTTATTTTCTATTTTCTAAAAGCTGGTTCAAATCGATTAAAATGCCGCATGTTTAACTATTTAGATTACAAAATGTTTATCCCAAATTATTTGAAAATAGCCTCTGAAATTTTCTTTATTCGGAAGAAATTAAAAGACAAACAAAATGCACAGCACAGAGGACGTATATCTTTGCAAAATACTCAGTTTATTTCCAATAACTTTTTTGTGGCATTAACCGTTTCCGAGACACATATGCATTATTATTGATTGCAATAAGTTTGTCATTTTTGAAATGCTGTACCTATCCAGCTGTTTCTTGCTATTCATGGACACAACATATAGCCACCAGCGTTGAAACATTTGCCTATCGCTATTCGCTGTGTACCAGTATCGAAACATTTGACTATCGCTATTCCCTTTGTACTAGTAACGAAGCATTTGCCTATCGCTATGCCCTTGTACGAGTATCGAAACATTTGACTATCGCTATTCCCTTTGTACCAGTATCGAAACATTTGACTATCGCTATTCCCTTTGTACCAGTATCGAAACATTTGCCTATCGCTGTTCCCTTTATACCAGTACCGAAACATTTGACTATCACTATTCCCTTTATACCAGTATCGAAACATTTGACTATCACTATTCCCTTTGTACCTGTATCGAAACATTTGCCTATCGCTATTCTCTTTATACCAGTATCAAAACATTTGCCTATCGCTATTCCCTTTGTATCTACGAGTAAATGTGTAATGAAAGTATTTATATGAAGCTTCATGAAGCAGAAGGATATGAGTTGCATATATGCGTAACAACGCAAGAGGCAGAATCCATCCTATCTTCATCATATTCTCCCCCAACCTGTCAACTGCTTGTTTGACTCATCCAACTTGATCAATGAAGGACTTCCTTCTTAAGCCTACCCGGGCCGAAGCAGGACCACAGGATACAGCTCATTTGTACCAACTCCGTAGTTGTGCTGCGGTTGAACCTGCACGTGAGGCAGCCAGACAGGCATTCTCTCTCTCTACAAACTTTAATTCCTCTATCTACTTCATGTTAATCGAGATAAACATTTGCACAAATTATGTTATTGCTAATTTTCTAGTAGCTGCATGGGGAATACAGTAGGCTTTCAGCGGTAGTCAAATCGTTTAGGAATGGTCGCTATATGATGGCTTTGAAATTCCATTCTCTTTGCAAACATTGTGTTAACAAAGTTGTAATGTCTTTTTGCTTCACTTCGAATGAATTTAGTCATAATTTAATTTTAAGGTGAAGTTGCCAAATCTCTCTTAGAAATTAAATTTTGCATGACATTTTAACATTAAATTGTGGCTGAATTCATTTGAATTAAGGTAGAAATGCATTACAGCATTGTTCACACAATGTTTGCGCACAGTTAGTGAAATAATAAACCATTTATATCCATTCGTCAAGAGGTTAGATGGCTTCAAATATTTGACATATTTTTTTCGGCGAAATGGTTCTTTGACAGTAATTGTATTGCACATATTTGTTACACTTATCAAGTAGACTTCCTGGTTAACGCATGGCCGAAGCAGTACCTTCCATTCGGTATATATCGGGTGGAAGGGAAGTCATATTAATTTAAACCAGTGATAGATCCCGGTATTTGGAACACATTTTGTACCTTACGTTTTTGTCTCTGACCATTTCCTACGGAGATATTTTTGTTTTTTCGAGAACAAGCTGGCAACACTGCAGATTGTGTAGATGGTGTCATTCCCTAGCTCAGCACATAAACAGCGTAACGGTGCGTCTTGAAAACAAACTCATACACTGTCTTGTCCTTCAGTATTTACTGTTCGAGTGTGGGCCAATCACAAGCGTTAGCTTCCAGAACATTAAACGGAAAGCGAAAGTGCCACACCTGTTTACATTCACAAACTAGGCCAATTCCCTAGCCAACCTCAACTCAACGTTGTCAACTTACCTCATGTCTGAGAGAGCAGCTCTCAGTATTCCTTGAATTCTTTTAAGCGATTAATTATTTCGAAACCCTGTGTGATGTCCCGTAATTACTACCGAAGCTATGTCAGAAATAAGTTACTCTACACATCTTACAAGTAACAATATGTTATCTTCACGAGTTTTGTGGAATTGCGCATCCCATTTGGATAAAAAAAAACATTTATTTTTTCGAAATCGACTGATTAAAGAACAAAATGCCATTCGACTTTTTTGTTTGTAATGCTTCTATGAAGCACATGTTAGAAGGAATGTGTTCACTTCCCTTCCATTCTGTATAATCATAACAGGTATATCCGTATACTCTTTGGAATATATGAGTAAATAAAAACATTCGCCTTGACGCTGCGCGCGCGCGCGCGCGTGTGTGTGTGTGTGTGTGTGTGTGTGTGTGATGGAAGAGCAAACATGTTCCGAATGGGCTGCGCAGTGTTTTGCCTATCCGCCTTCCACCCTGTATATAACAATGACTATGTGCTCCTGCATTACTTGGGCGATCACCTCGAAATTCGGCACGTATATGTAATTTCGCATAGAGAAGGTTTGTATGCTATCAGTTTTACTATGGAACGTAACATTCACGTGGTTTTCTCTACTCGTTTTTCTTTTACGTAATAAATCCACAAATCCTACCCTGCTGGCCCTTCAACATACAATTCATGGAATTTTCAATGATTGAAATAGAAATGCGACGTTTTACATTCACACGGTTGAAAGACATTAAACTTAAATACTAACTTTGGCTTTTAACCGACTTTTCGTTTTTGAGTTATGCTGTCCACACACACACGCACACCACACACACCACACAGACCACACACACCTTTACCTAAAAATTTTTTTTTTATTCAGGGGGTCTCAAAACATTTTCCGGTGAAATCTCGACATCGAATTTTTGGGTGGAATACAATACTTCCTCTAGTTACGAGTAGAGAAAGTAAAAATCTACAAATCTGATCCGAATAATCCGGAGATCCGGATAAACGAGGTTAATTGAAAAGGAATTTAAAGAAATTGTGTTTACAGTTTTTAATCTATTGAAAGAGTAGTAAAATTTAGTAAATTTAATATACGCTATATGGGTATTTAATATTTGTGTATTGTTTTGTCATGTCAAGATGAGTTTTTAAGTAGCAAATGAATAAATGGTTGCTTTATAAATGCACAGAGGCCGTACTCGGTTGTAAGCTCGCTGAAGGTTAACGCCCAAATGCATCCGTTTTGAGGAAGTAGGTCAGAAGCATTAGGAAATTGAATTTTTGCTCCCATATTGCATGATGCAGAGATGTTTATTACATTATTGTGGGAAGCGTCGCCATAAAAGTGAGGTAATGTCGCAGGTGGAAGTAAGGAACGGCGTGGCGTGGCGTGGCGTGGCATTGTCGCATCCTACACACCGGAAGTGCTCCCACCCACGTCCGTCCATTCATGCCAGCTTTCGCGGCGGCTTCGGCAGCGGCAGCAGGAATGCCAAGTATTTCATCCAAAACAAGTGCCTCTCTATTTAATACATTCATTTGCTTTGTCCATTTCTTATCTATAGTGAGTATTGCACACCGAAGTTTAACCGGAAGTGCCTGTTTTGAGGCTACACTTGCACTAACTATTCCTACAAACTCTTATTCCTCTATCTTCATGTTAGTCGAGGTAAACATTTGCTGAAATACGGTAGGCTTTGGGCGACAGTCAATTTTTTTAAAGATGGTCGCTCTCTGAAGACTTTGAAATGCCTTTCTCTTTGCACGACCAAGGGACAAAAAGTGGCTAATGACCTTCTATTTGAGAACAGTACAGTATTGCAAAACTCACACAAATAACAAGGAATATCTCCGAAATGGTTCACTCTAAAAAAATATCGTTTAACATAAATTATGTGTTTTAACAAGATCTACGTTTTTTGTATAGTAAGATTTGGTCTCTCTTACGATTTACCAGTTATGCAAAGTTCTCAAGAGTAAACGGGGCTACATAGGCTAAAACCAGAAAATTCAAAACACGCATTTCATTCGCCATAAAAATATCTTGAACATATGACATTCTAATGAAGCCATATTAAAAAAAAAAAAAATAAAAATGTTCGAAAAATTGTCATGTAAAGGGTAGTTAATAGTGGAGGAATTTTCTTTAAAATCTTCGTGTCGCATCCTTGAGAGATATTGAACTTAAACACCAACTTTGGTTTTTAAACGACTTTTCTTTTTGAGTATGCAGTTCACACACACACACACACACACACACACACACACACACACACACACACACACACACACACACACGGCGGCGCCGTGGCCGAGTGGTTAGCGCCCTCGCCTACCACCTAGGCGGCCCGGGTTCGATCCCAGGGACCCGCATGTGGTATTCGTGGTGGACGAAGCGGCGTCAGGGCGGGTTTTCCCCGGGTGCTCCGGTTTCCCCCGCCATCTCATTCCACCGGTGCTCCATCTTCATTCCATGTGTCATCAGTGTCACCGCCTGCGGTGCCGTAGTAGTAAAAGCGGGCGTTAAACACTACAACAACAACAACACACACAAACACGCGCGAGCGCGCACACGCACTGATAAGTACTAGATTTATGATTTGTAAAATAGCATAAGGTTAAAGAAATAAAGTCAAACAAAATAAAATAGCATTAAACAACAAACATCAAATAAAAAATTGTAAATATACACAATAGAGAAGTATTCAATTAGACTAAGGTAGATAAAAAAATTAGAGGTAAATAAAAGTGTAAATGTTCAAATAGAACATCACCAACAATATATACCTGTATATAAAATGTAAATTGTATGTAAATAAATAAATGTAAGCATGTAGTATTCATATGGAATTGTTAAACACACACACACACACACACACACACTCACACACACAAACACACTCACTCACTCACACGGCCCTTTTTCTAAAAATACCTTTTTGGTCAAAACATATTTCCGGTGAAATCTTGACATCGAATTTTTATGCGGAATACAATACAACCCCTACGTAGTGGAGAAAGTAAAAAGTCAAAATACAATTGACTATTTTTTAATAAAATGTCACGTTTTTTTCCTCAATCTACGGAATAATTGAAAGCAAGGAGGGGCAGCAAGCAAGAGTATTGATTGCTTTGTCAATGAAATAGGTGCAAGTGGTTTTTACGAGAAGTCAGTCGGAGGAAATGAGAAGTGGGTGGGCGGGTGTAAGGTCGCACCCTTTCCTGCCCACTTTACACGCATCAAGAGAAACATTCTGTGGCGGATGAATGATGCCAGAGTTCCACAAATAAGAGCTTTAAGGACAGAGATATGAGGATCGCAATGTTGTGAGACCTAGCATACAGGCTATCTGCTGTGTGTGTGTGTGGGGGGGGGGGGGGGGGGGGTCTTGGTAATTCTTTCACCATTCAAAATACGGACGCGCTCCAGCCTTCAACATCTAATATTACATACCCTGTGATTTTGGCAGCAATTGCTCATCAACTGAACTACTCAGGCCAAGTTAACAATCAATATGTTTCCACGTTGAATTCAATTCGGAATAAGATCGATTTGCATACGCAAGGCTCAAGCAGAAATAATTCAAGCTTTTATGTTGGTCACTTGGTTTATATTGGCAAAGCTGTAAAGAATGTTTTCTGTGTATTTTAAGTAGGTTTTGAGGTTAGTTAGTTTTTTTGAGAAGAATGTACTGCAAGGTTTATAGAAGCGGTAAAAGTAGCTTTGTTCCTTTGTTTTATTACATCACTTTTGCCAAGAAAAAATGACGAACGCGCAGCGTATTGCGAGTAATCGATCTAAATACGGCAGCGCATGCTTTTGGAATGGACTGCTGCAAAGGTCTATTTTCCCCATGAAGAGCAGGCTAGATTTGCATGGCCACCAAATGGTCGACAAGCACGGTAATTCCGACCTTGTTGCTCTCAGAAAATGAAGTGTTGTCCAGCTCCAAAAATAATAAACAGATGAATAACCTGGTTTATCACATTGTAAGAATTCCTAAATCTCAGCAAAGACAACACTTGGTTTTTTTTTTCCATGCGTTGTTTGGAAGCGCTTCGCTCTTTCTGGATGGTAAGAGGCACTGTCCATTACCAGATCGCTTATAGCCACGGTAAACCTATTGAATACATTCAATATAATAAGCTGCTGACCGTTCCTTACAAGCTTTCTTCCCAGATATTCAAGAAAACACTTGTATCCGATCTTGCTTCCATTTTGCACATGAAGATGGCGCTGAGGCAACAGGCAACGCTACGGTTGACATTGGTACCTATTCAAAACAAGAGAAACACATGATCGTGCAGAAAGCAGTTTTGGGAAAATGTTTGCCGAATTTTGTAGAAGCTGGCACGGCCTTCTGACCTTGAGGACTCGTGAAGCATTATTGCTTTTCTTGGAAGTTGCATTGTTCCCCTTGACTAGGTGTTGCCGTCGCATATTGTGACGAGCTAAGTTGAGCGGAAGTGGCTATAGTCCCCCTCGCCCCCTCGCGCGCTCCCAGCTGCTGTAATGTGACATCCGGGAAGACCTTAAATGAGACAGGCGACGTCTATACCTCTTGCAGCATCTCATATTTGGATCTTACTTCCTTCTCTCGTTTAGAATGTACTGAATTAAACATGAAGCGAATGATGCACATTTGGGGACGGAGAGTGATGCACACGGGCCACCTGTGTGGAATACTCTTGGGCTCATTATGTCACAATAAGAGAACACTGAACACATCAATTGACAACATTTACAAAATGCTGTACAATGAAAACAATTGAAATTTTACTACAGAATTAGAATAAGATGAAAAAAATGTTGGCTTGTGCTTCATGATTATATCTATTAACATAAATTAAAAAATCTGATGTGCTGCACTCACATGACTTTCTCTACTCTTGTACTAGCCATTCTTACAAACTCTTATTGCTATATCTTCACGCTAGTTGAGATAAACATTTACAGAAATTATTTTATTGCTTTTTTCGTTGTAGGTACAAGGGGAATATGGGATTACAGTAGGCTTTGAGTGATAGTCATATCTTTTAAAGCTTTGAAATTCCGTTCTTTTTGTATGGCTAGCATATAAAAAATGAATAACGACCTTCCATTTGACGGAAGTTTAGTATTCCAAAACTCTCAGAAATAAAAGGAATATTTTCGAAATGGTTGACTCAAAAAAAAAAAAAAAAATCATTTGGACATAAATTGTGTTTTAGCAAGATCTACATTTTTGTCTAGTAAGATTTGGTCTGTCTCTTACGGTTTACCAGTTATGCAAAAATTATCCAGAGTAAGTAGGACTACATGGGCTATAGCCAGAAAATTCGGAATAAACATTCCATTTGCCATAAAAATATCTCAAACACATGACATTTTAATGAAAATCATTAGAGCCATTTTCGAGAAAAAAAAATTTTCAATGTAAAGGGTAATTTTGGGTGGTGGAATTTTCTTCAAAATCTTCGCGTTGCATCCTTGAAATATATTGAACTTAAATACTAACTTTGGTTTTTAACCGACTTTTTGTTATTGAGTTATACACACACACACGCGCACACACACACTCACACACACAGACATGGACGGACCTTTTTCTAGAAATGCTTTTTTTGGATTCAGGGGGTCTCAAAACATATATTTCCATTGAAATCTTGACATCGAATTTTTGGGTGGAATACTTCCTCTACTTACCAGTAGAGAAAGTAAGAATGTTGCATGAGTAGAAAAGACAGCAAGTTAACCTGACAGTGGAAATTAAATTGCATTTGTTAAAGAACCAAACAAAAGGGAACATATTAATGCGTAATAAATTGTAAGATATGTTATATGTTTTGTGTTTGCTATATTGTGCTAGAACATGCATTTATGTAATTTTCAGTATTATGTTGTGAGTTGTGAATAACATTAATAGACCTCTTATACCGTGAAACTAGACATTTCGGTAACTCGACACACTCTCAGTTCACATCAGGTGAAGTTATGGGCATTCTACTGTACTAGTGAACAAGATATTGAAACACATGATATTGATATGAGGATAAAGTGTTGTTTGTTTGTTTCCAGTATGCAAACATAAGGATTGGTCCTGTGGTCAAGAAAGATGTGATGAAAGCGTCTACCATGTTGGAGCATGATAGCCAGTAAGTAACAAGGAGTAAACTCCACTATTTTAGCTTTTCATCTAATAGTATTTCATGCCGGACACTTTTCTTTTAAATATACTTTTTCTTATTTTTACTACTGATTCTCACTTTTAGTAATTAGAGGAAGTTTTGAGTTCAGTATCTTCCAAAGATGTGGCACAAAGTTTTTCAAAACATTTTTCTCCGCCCCAAACTTCTCAGACAAAATTTTTGATATTTTGGTACTTTTTCATTTCTCAAAATGTTATTTTATTAAAATACCTTAATATAAGGTGATTTGCATGACAAAATGTATATTTATAATTTTCTGGTAAATGTATGTTATCATTTTCATTTGGAAGGAATTTTGTATAATTGGTAAACCATAAGAGATGGACTCAAGTATACTACACAAAACATTTAGCTTACCTCTATAGTGCGGCCTCATATTCAAGAGGACCAAGGTTTGATTCTTGATTAGGGTGAGTTGCGTCAATGAAGTTTTCCCTTATCGTAAGAAATCCGAGCTCATTTAAGCATCATTTCATCTATTTTGTTAATTCATTGTTGCGGAACGTGCAATATGGGCCGATGGAGAACACATAATTCAGTGTAAGGAGACTACTGTTCTTTCATCTATGCCATACTACCATGCCAGACTACAACATGAAGCCATAGAAATTTACAAACACCCCAATAATTTCAACAGAAAGGAACAAGCTATAAAACTGAACAAAACCTGGCATCTTATACTTGAGTATGAAAAAGAAGTACAAATGCAGAGCAATCATGTAAACCATTTAGCAATCAGGGCGAAGAAGCCCTGCCCATCTAACACATACCTCGCGCTCCAGCCTGGCCAATCCCTTGTGACCAGCCCAGATATAAATATGGCAACTCCAGCCATCAATTCTGTTGTAACTGAACCTTCGCTGAGAAGACTCAGACCACGTCACCGTTGATGTCCACCGCAGGTGTAGACGAAACGTCTGGACGTCTAAACTCCAACAGACCACAGCTTTTAAGGCCGGAAGAAATCTCTAGCTTTAATTCATTGTCTAATAGACCAACTCTTAAAGGATCTTAAGCTATTCAAAACATTAAACACAGTTTACTAAAAATCACTATTTTTTGAGCATCAGCCATTTTCAAGATATCCATTGCTAATGGTTTGAATCTTTCAATGCTTTTATCATTTTAAAGTGTTATTCAGTTATTTCTCATAATGTCACATAAAGAATATGGAATTTCAGGGTCAGTATATAGTGGTGCCTTTTAGACGTTTAACTTGGAATTCCTTTTGTACCTTCATTTAAACATTTATCCCAGTTGACTTGAAGTACTAGGTGACAAAGCCATGCGGTGTGTCTGAAAGAATATGAACTGCTGAGTTGTTTATGCAAGCTTATCGCACATATATAGCGAGACGGTGTGTGTACACTCTGTTCAGATACAATCATGTCTTCAGGACAACAATGTGTAATATCGGTAGGCATGAGAGATCATTCATGTTACATTACTAACTGTACAGCAAATTACTAGTTCTAGTAAACAAGATAACAAGTGATCGCATCACTCTACTAGTCCTCTCTTCGGCTATTGTAAACACACCAAAATTATAACAATATATAATGTTACTCAAGCTCATTAAACATAATATAGTAGTGATTGTCTAGACTCTTGGGAAGTTGCGTCACTGAATCAACCCTAAATTAGTGTGTTTATTAATAACACAAGTAATATAAATTCTAGCTGACCATAAACTAACACTTCATATTGGACTCTGAATAATGTAGAACTAGATTACTTTTAGTAACAAACAAAACAATACTTGCATTACGCGTGCTTATCACTGCTGTATTTGTACTGCTCAGGTCTTCTCCTCACAGAGTGCTCTGTCAGCGTTTGCCCAATCATACATTATACATTATAAGTCCGATACTTGCCGGTTGCTGCGCTACACCACCAACATTATAAGAACTCAGTGTGCCGATTATGCGATGAAATTACCATACCATCCAGTAGGCTTCACATCACACACAAACCTAGTGACAGTGACAAGAGTGCATTTTGTATGCATCTGATTTGCCACAAACATATCTCACAATAGGAGACTCTCATTGATACACGTAGTACAATAAATATGCTACTGCAACTCCTTGTGATGTCCTCAAACTGCTTATTTTGATACCACCGTTTCACTCTACAATTTTGTGCTCATTGTTTTCCTACACTCAGTATACCTAGGTAAGGAAGCAGAATGTACTGAAATGTACTGCAATTGACGTTGTGCATCCGCCAGAATGAAAATATAGACATCTTGTTTATTATTTAAAAAATATTTTATTGGAGAACATCTGTATCAACACAGTTCTATAATACAGTTATGCAAATAAGTAATATTACCATTTTAATGTGTTAAAAGTCATTTTATTCATGTTTATTGTGACCATTTTAATCTATCGATACTATTGTGTAGAAAAAATCTTTGTTTTCTTTGGGATTCCTTTAGACCAGTGGTTCCTAAACTGTGAGATGTCACACCAACAATTGTTATGGAAGTATGAGTATGCAGCAGATTCATATTGAAATTGCCCTAACTAAATTAAAAAATATCAAAAGTAAAATGAGTAGAAACGTTTATGGTTCGCATGAGTGTTAAAATCACTAATATATTAATCACTGTTTTCTCCACAGGCATCTGCTATAACATGCATATACCATTGTTAAACTGGTGTTTTAGGAAACTGCATGTCATTCTGTCGGTCTGGGTGGCTCAGTTGGTTAGACGCTGGCCTACTGATCCCAAGGTCACGGGTTCAAACCCGGCCCAGGCCGATGGTTTTTAAGTGTGCTTAAAAACGACAGCTCCATGTCAGTAGATTTACTGGCATGTAAAAGAACTCCTGCGGGACGAAATTCCGGCACACCGGCGACGCTGATGTGATCCTGGCAATTGACAGCGTCGTTAAATAACAAAATAATTTAATTTGCATGTCATTCTGAAAACTTTTATTCTCAGAAGTAAGCTTATTCAATTACATTTTTAAAGCTTACACTTTGCAAAACTATATACCAATTTGCTGGGATATAAATTTTACTTATTCTTATACATTTTAATTAATTTGTCATGTATAATTAAAATTAAACCAATGAATTTAAAAGTTCCACATTTCTGTTCACTACTTAAAGTTAATTTTTAATTTCTCTTCTACTTATGTTTAGTAGAAAGTAATAGTGGGTAGAAATAGCATAACAGTTACACTGTAATGGTTAAGTTAACGATTACTGAACTAATGGGGATGGACATAACTAGTTATCCAATAATGGTTACCAAAGTAGCAAAGACAGTAACTAGAAAGTAAATTCCATGGCATAACAGCCTGTACAGGGCCAAGGCTTGCCACCCTAGTTCCGCATCCCCACAACAGGGGTCAGTAGTAAAGGGTGGTGAGTCCCCCAGCTGGAGAATGCTTGGAAACAGAGAGGTGAGCAGAGAGCCAGGTACAGGGGCAGGAGCAGCATGCAGCCTGGTATGAGACTGAAGAAGATAATGACATGAAGGTGAAATTGGTGAACGGAAAGGGGGTGATGGAGCAGTTTTTGGATGAATGGTGGGGGAAACTGGAGAACCCTGAGAAAATCCGGCTAGACACTACTTTGTTTGTAATTGTTATTTTACGCCAACCAACTTGCTGATGACTTTTAAGCACAAAAGCCATATGTAGGCAATGTTTGAGGGGCATAATTAGGACTGAAAAATTCAATGACCTAGCCAGAATTTGAACCATGGATCTTCGCTTCACGCACAGCTGTTCTAACCTCTAATCACTGAGATACCATGGCAACTTGCCAGCACAGCATTAAATTCCCTAGCTGATTGGTATCTTACCAGTAGACCACTAAGGAAATCTCACATCTGAGATAAGTGCCCCAAGGGCAACTTGCAATCATAAGCACCTTATGTCCGAGGTTTAATTAAATAACCTTTAAATAAGATAGTAGCCTGCCTCTGTAGCGTGATGGTTAGGTGTCTGCTTCATGCTCAAGAGGTCTCACTTAGGGTAAGTTATCCAGATAAGGTTTTTTCTGAGGTTTTTCCTCATCCTGAGAAGACAAATGTCGGGTAACTTAAAGCTCTATGGACCTCGGACTCATTTGGGCATCATTTCACCCGTTTCAGTAATTAACCGTCCGATATGACATTAGGTTGGAGGACATTAACAAACAAAAAAAAGAAATTTAGATAGTAATTGTCCTGATTGTACCTCTGAAACAGCTTTGTTGCTATAAATCCCACATGTAGTCCTCTGGGATTGAACTGGGACCACCTTGGTGAGAGGTGAGCAGTGTAACCACTTGGCCACAGCGTTGAAAGACCGTAACTAGTTATTGCAATAATGGTTATGAAATCTGTGTGATATTATTCACTTTATCAGCAGCTGTTTGCCTCATTCATTACCCAGTGTTACAAGAGATTGTAAGTGACTTCTGGATCTAATACACTGTCTGTCAAGGAAAATGCCTAAGTATCCTCTGCAACATACCTGCATGTAAGCAACTGAGATTATGTATATATTTTGTAAGTTAGACAATAATGTGTGTTTGGGTATCAATGTTTCTCTTCTCTAGCAACATCATCTTTCAGACTGTCATTACAGGGTAGTTGAACTTGGTCACTGATGAAACAGATAGGTATAACTAATGCAATGTAACTGCAAACTTGGTAACCATGAAAACAAATAATTTACTGGTTACTGATAACCGTTACGTACATGTAACTGTGACTCATTGTTATAATTATCAGAAACTGTTTGTCACATCCCTAGTAGGAAGTATTGCATTTCATCAGAAAATTCATTATGCAAACAAAGGTAGTGGGACCAACTCAAAAATAAATAGTATCACACTTGATATATAAGTTCAGATCTTATATAATTTTCAAGGAAATTCAGCACCCCCAACATCCCAAACTTCAGTTTACATCAGAAAATATTCATTGAGTGAAAGTATTATGGAGTCATCATGAAACATATGTTTGCACATTAATTCAAGAACTTGCAGCAGTTACCAAGAGTACCTGGGTGACTGAGCTTCGCTCCGCATTTTTTCCCCGTTTTGTGAAATCTTGTTTTTTGGGAGAAGATACTTATTGAGATAAACTTGAAAAGAAAAACATGAACTAAATAACAATTTTTGTCACAATTGTTAAGTGATTTCTGAGATACAAGAGATATAGAGTTACATATAAATATTTCATAAATACCATCATTTCAACTGTAAAATGTAATATGTTGTATTTCTCCTTCAAACATATAGACGGGACGAGCTGTAACACATGAACTAGGTCAACTTTCTTACTGTATTCTGATAGCCCTGGAAGAGAACTTTAAAACACTAGCTCGTTTGCTGAAATCGATTAACAGAGAAATTATGGCCAAAATAAGGTTTAGACTAATTGTGATTGTTACACGTAGACCAAGATAGCCAAGTCAACTTTCTTTAGGTTTTCTGAAAGCTCTTGATAAGACCCTTTAATATCCTGGCCTGTTTGTTGAAATTGGCCCATTAACAGAGAAATTATGGCCAAAATAAGGTTTAGAGTGATTGTGACTGTTGTGCGTGAAATTGCATTTTTTCAGAAATTACACCTATATAGATAAACCTAAAAAGCAAAACCCTATCTGAATACAAAATTTGATCGAAATTGTTAGAGCTGTTTCCAAGATGTGCAGAATATATTTATATATATGTACAAGATTTGCTCGTTTAAATATATAAGATAAGTGCAGCTTTTAGTCTCTAAGTTTGTTTTCATTTTAGAATCTGTTGCTTCACTGTTAACAGCCTCAATTTTTTCATTAAAAAGATTAATTTTTTTAATTTCTTAAAACAGTAATGAATCTGATTAAATTGCCCTATGTTTAAGATATTTGCATGACAAATGAAATTTATATCTTCAATTTTCTGTGAGTAGCCTATGAAGTCCTTTTCATTCTGAATGAGTTTTGTATAATTGGTTTACCATAAGAGATAGACCAAAACTTGTGCAGAAATTTAGATGTTTGAAAGGTAGAATTGGAAAGAACAGTTCAAGGCCATTGCTGGAATTTGAACCACAGAGGATCTGCTCTGTCTGTTCACCAGTTCATGGCCTTAGGGGACAGAAGGAGAATGTGCAGTATGTTTTTGTCTTCCTCATCTTATCTCATATATTTCAACGAGCAATTCTTGTGTGTGTGTGTCTATATATATATTCTGCTCATCTTGGAAACGGCTCTTAATGATTTCAATCAAATTTTGTATTCAGACAGGGTTTTGCTTTTTAACTTTATATAGGTGTAATTCCCGAAAAAACTTGATTTTACGCATAGTACTCTAAACCTTATTTTGGTCATAATTTCTTTGTTAATGGGCCAATTTCAACAAACAGGCCAGGATATTAATGGTCTCGTCAAGAGCTTTCAGAAAACCTAAAGAAAGTTGGCCTAGCTGTATTAGTCTACATGTAAGTCACAATTACTCTAAATCTTAACCTTATTTTGTTGTTATTTCTCTGTTAATGGGCCAATTTCAATAAATAAGCCAGGATATTAAAGGTCTCGTCAAGACCTTTCAGAAAATCTAAAGAAAGTTGATCAGAAAACCTAAAGAAAGTTGACTTAGCTGTCTTAGTCTACGCATAAGTCACAGTTACTTTAAACCTCTAAGCCCTATACCTCGTCACGGAAATGGCTCTAACAATTAGGATGGAAATTTATATTTAGTTAACAAGTTTGTCTAAATAAGTATCTTCTTCCAAAAAAAAACATGATTAAAAAAAAAAAAAGGAAAAGAAAAGAAAAGCACAGCGGAGCTCGGTCGCCCAGGTACTAAGGTTTACCAGTTATACAACATTATACAAAGTTCCTTCTGAATGAAAAGGACTTCATAAGCCATTCCCAGAAAATTATACATACACATTTTATTTGTTATATAAATATCTTAAATATATTAAATTTAAATGAAAATCATTAGAACTATTTTTTATAAAATTTAAAATAAAAAATGTTTCATATGAAGAGTAGTTTGGAGGAGGAGTGATTATTTGAAAATCTTCGTATTGCATCTTTGGAAGATATGAACTTAAATACCAAGTTTGATATTTATCAGAGATTTTGTTTATGATTATGCTGTTCATAGACACACAGATGCACGTTTTCTAATTTTTTTTTGGGAGGGCGACAGTGTTCAGGGAACCACAAAACCTGTGTTTCCAAGGAAATATCAACATCAAATTTTTGGATGGAATGCAAGATTTCCTCTAATTATTGTAAGTACATAGTAGAGTAAGTAAAAAAATAAATTTAGATATTCTTTTGCACTGATTCCGTTCTTAATTAATGCATTGCATTTAATGTTGCTCTCTGTGAACAACAGGTATGCTACAATATTGGCATTTGATGTGAAGGTTGAAAGGGATGCACAAGAGTTGGCCGATACTCTCGGGGTGAAGATCTTCCAGGCAGACATCATTTATCATCTTTTTGATAAGTTCATGGCTTACAGAGAAGAATTAAGGCAGAGGAAAAGAGAAGAGTTCAAGCACATAGCTGTCTTCCCTTGCAAATTAAAAGTGTTACCTCAGGTAAGGCAAATGCAATACATGAAACCACTAATATTTTATTTTGATTCTAATGGTATATTGTAACAAATGAGAACACCAGCTATGATTAAACACATTTTATTTGTCTCTTAAGCGCCTAGCATAGTGCACTTGATATAATGTTGCACACACTCACACACTGATCTGTCAGAGAATCACTTTTCAAATGCTGAGTCAGAACTCGACCGACCATTAAAAGTAGGAGATGGCTACCTGGCCAAGTTAGTAGCACTAATCCCTTCGCAGCAGGTAAACAGTTTTGCAGCCATGGTGACAATGTTATGCTGTGAGCCTATAAGGGAGTAATTAAGGAAAGTTTAAAAGGCTGGTGTTAAATCTGTTAAACTTATAACCCGTTATCTTCAACTACTTAAAATATGAAGAGTGTATTGGGAGTGAATGCAATAAAACTTTAAACATTCATTGCATCTTTTCTAAGTATATTCCATTGGATTCTATACAAAGTCTTATCCTTTTAAACCACTTTCAAATGTCAAATGCCTTCTTCTTTACAATATATTCTTTGTTAGCAGCTACTACAGTTTCCAATACTTCAAATCTATCTCAAATTTTTTCATTTATTTTGGGGTATACAAAAATGAGAGTGGGGCCAAGTCTGGGTTTAGGGAGGATGAGAAAAGTATTTTGACTCCTGTAGAAATTGGGTTGTTTCTAATGCAGGGGAGAGGCATTGCCATGGTGTGACAAAATTCTATGCAGACCGGTCTTAGGACAATTTGTGTTCTGGTTGATTGAAGACTAGTGGCAGACATTTTGTGGTGTACCATCATAGATGGCAGCCTTTTGTCCCTCAAGGTAAAATTGTCACAATATGGCCTCCAGCCAAACATCATCTTAAACACTTCTTGCATTCCTCACTTTTGCTGGGCATCCTCGCCTGTAAAAACCAGACCAATGACTATCATTGGGCCATACTGGTACAGTAGAATCCTGATAACTCAACATTCCGTGTAACTTGATAAACCTTTTTATTTTTATTTTTTTATTTTTTATCATTAGGCTTGACTGTGCTAATTTCTATAATCTACTGTACGGTATGAGTAGTATAGGTAAATTTTAATTGGTATAAGTATACAACCTAGCACATTCTCTCCCACAATGGCAAAAGGGCTGACTGTGTATTGACCTTCGATATCTAGTTAAAACATAAATAGCTGGCAGACCATTGTCACGAAACCAATAGCTTGCCACTAATAATGTGGCTACATAGCACCAACACTTGTTAGGAAAGCTTGAAGGTTTATTGCTGTACCCAGTACAAAAGTACTTCTTAGACGTGACGAATTGAGCAATGGTTTATGATCGAGTTCACTTTTGTATTTATAAGACCATAGGAGTGTCAGGTTATCTGTCCAACTTCTGTGTAGTACGTAAACGTCATAGACCATGCATGATCAAATTGCAGTGCCTGCTCGCATAATCAGCAGTGTCTTGTTTATCCCCATCATCAATTTGCATATCATTTGCACAATTTCTAGCAAGGTCATTCGCCACCTCTAAAACTACCTCTGTATGTGGTAAGTTAAACTTTCAGTCACACATTTATGGTTACAGTGCAGCTTCTAAGATTTCAGGCTTACTCTTAGTGTTGTGTTGGTTGTGTCAGTGAAAATATTGAATGAGAAGAAAAGACTAGTTAACATCACAATGGAATTATTATTTATTTATGCCAACAAACTTACTGTTGGTGTTTTTAAACACACCATCACAATGGAAATTAAATTGGATGTGGTAAAGGTGACTATACCCCACTCCACTTTTCCAGTGGTAGTGACAGACATTCAGTATCCAGTGGCGGACACAAACAGGCAATTTCAGGGTCGTTTCTAGGTCATACCTTGAATTTTCTAGGAATGTCTTAGAAGACCTCTTCATTCTGGATCATTTTTGCGTAAGTGGTTAACAGTAAGAAACACACAAAAGCTTACTAAAAACAAAATTTGGATCTGGTTAAAACACGCAATTTATGTCAAATAGTTTGTTTTTCTTTTGAGCGAATCATTTTTTAAATATTCTTTCTTAATTGTTTGAATTTGCCAATGCTTATACTCTTTTTTAAATAGGAATATGTTATTCGCTTTTTAACCCTGGGCCTGGCAAAAAGAACAGGATTTCAAAGGCACGCATAGCAACCAGCTCTTAAAACATTTCATTATCACTTAAAACCTACTGTATTCCCATATGCCCCATGTACTTACAAGAAAATTAGCAGTAAGATATTTACTGAGAACTTTCATGTCAATTAAAAAGAAGTAGATAGAGAAATAAGCATTTGCAAGAATAGTGTGTATAAGAGTGAGTATAGCTCTACATATATTTGTGAACAGAGTTTCTCCAAATTGAACTATATTAACACTTGGTATATGTTCTAAGGCTATACACTTAGACTTTGTTGCCAAATATTGATAGACTTCTTAAACGTAAGCAAGCAATGACAAAGATGTCACTAATGAACAGATGTTTAGCGCATAAGACTTGAAAGTACATTCATAAATCAAATGCAATGTACATATAACCAACCCACTGCTGTTGTCGGTCTGGGTGGCTCAGTTGGTTAGACGCTGGCTTACTGATCCCAAGGTCGCAGGTTCAAATCCGGCCCAGACCGATGGTTTTTAAGTGTGCTTAAAAACGACAGCTCCATGTCAGTAGATTTACTGGCATGTAAAAGAACTCCTGCGGGACAAAATTCCGGCACACCGGCGACGCTGATGTGATCCTGGCAATTGACAGCGTCGTTAAACAACAAAATATTTTTTTTTTTCCACTGCTGCAACACAATGCACGACTGGGGGGTAAAGAGAGGCAAAGTGTGTGTATAGTGGAAGGAGATAAACCCAAACTCCCCTCTTTTGCAAATGTTGGACATAGTTGGGCTACAGCAACAGTTAATAAAAATGTGGTGAAAGCAGAGTGTATGTTATCAGATTCAAACAAAAGCTGGATACACAGTGGAATCCAGACAACTCGACCTAATGTTGGTCGAGAGACTATTGATTTACAGAAATTTCGAGTTTTATGGAGCAAGGGGTCTTTTGTTCACATCTCATAACATAACACTGCAAATTAAATACATTATTTATTTATGCCAACAAACTTACTGTTGTTTTTAAACACACAAGCCGTGTGTGGGCAATGTTTGAGAGGAATTAGTTGGAGAATTCAATGTCATTCTGGCAGGTTGCCACAGTAGCTTAATGGTTAGAGCACCTGCCTGGTAAGCAGAGGGTCTGTGGTTCAAATCCCAGCTATGGCATTGAATTTTTCAGTTCCAATTCTACCTCTAGATAAATACAGTTTCTAGCACAATATAGGAAACAAAAGTATAACATATCCTAAAATTTATTATGTATTAAGATGTTCCCTTTGTCTGGTCTCTTTAAGACATCCAATTTAATTTCCATTGTCATGTTAGCTTGTCTTTTCTTCCCGTTCACATTGATTTATTGCTTTGAGTTTCGAGTTGACTCCAACTCATTCTCAAAGCTATACAAACTATAGCTTTGAGAATGAGTTGGAGTCATCTCGAAGCTTTAGTCAGCAATTTGCACGAAAAACTTACAACATTACTAAGATAAGTGAAGTTCTCAGTTTCTAATTTGTTCTTACTTTAAAGCCAAAGTTGGTATTTAAGTTTAATGTCTTTAAAGGATGCAACACTAAGGTTTTGAAGAAAATTCCTCCACTCTAAACTACTCTTTACATGGAAAGATTTTCGAAAATAATGTGTCCAAATAATTTTTTTTTTTTGAGTGAACCATTTCGAAGATATTCCTTATTATTTGTATAAGTTTTGGAGAACTTACATTTCTGTCAAATGGAAATTCGTTATTCATTTTTTTATATTTTAGGTGTGCAAAGAGAACGGAATTTTATAGCTTTAAAAGATTTGACTATGACTCAAAGCCTATGGATACCCATATTCCCATTGCATGTGCAAAAACATGAGCAATAAGATAATTTCTGCAAATGCTTATCTCAACTAACATGAAGAAGATCGAAGAATAAGAGTGTATAAGAATGGTTAGTACAAGAGTGGAGAAAGTCATGTGAGTGCAACACATCAGATTGTTTTAATGTCAGTCATAAACTGACTGCAGGTGATGTCACTGGTGAACAAGTTCTCTTTAACAGTTTTTACTCTGGATCACATGAAACAGTCATTAATTGAATGCTCAAGATTATTTTTGTACAATATCTCACATCTTATCAATATCTCATATATTCTTCCACCATGTAGAGTTGGTTGAAGTTTCGGAATTCGTGAATTTCCTTTTTAAAGTTAATTGCTAAACTCCTTAAAGGTTCTGGTAGTTGGTTAAATATGTTTATATCACTGTGTAAATAATTTATAAGAAAGTTTAGTTCTATGGGCCTTTAGTTGTTTGTTGAAGTTTGTTTTTGTTGCTGGTATTATGTGCATGTATATGTGTGTTCGTTATGATGTTATACAAAATACTTTTAACATGAATTAACATTTCTTTTATGTAGAGGCTCGGAAAGGTGAGTATGTTTAGTTGTTTAAAATACTCTTTACAAGTTACTCTAGGAGAAAGAGCCACATGGTTCTTAATCAGTGTTGCCAGGTTTTTGTTAGAGAATATCCCCCTAAATTAAAATTAAATTATTTTGTTGTTTAACGACACTGTCAATTGCCAGGATCACATCAACATCCCCGGTGTGCCGGAATTTTGTCCTGTAGGAGTGCTGTTACATGCCAGTAAATCTATTGAAATGGAGCTGTCGTTTTTAAGCATACTTTCAACTATCGGTCTGGACCGGATTTGAACCTGCTACCTTGGGATCATTAGGCCAGCATCTAACCAACTGAGCCACTGAGACCGACAAAGAGAAAATCCCCCTAAAGGTCTTCAGAATCCCTCAGAATCATAATAGATCCCCTTCGTCATAAAACTTTAAAACACGAAGTCAGTCACGATATGAGTACACTCTGTGAGAAGAGTTACTAAACATATACGTCACAAGTAGGCGGCATTTCGGAGGTACAGTTGCGTAAAGAAAACATCACCAATACTGAGATGCTTGCATGCAATGAGGCATGCTAATGATGTAAACAGAGTAACACCAGCAGTTGAAGATCATTATGTACAAGACAGTTGAATTCTAAGCAGAGCATATCACACGGTTTCTAGAGTCTAATAAACATAACTCATTAGTCATATTACTGAAAGTAGGATCATAATTGCTTTGTTTTATGTGGTAATATATTGTATAACTTTTTTAAAATTTTGCTTAAAAATGTAAGTTTTTTATTCATTGATTCATTGTTGCTGGTGTTTGTTTTGATTTTAATAACAATGAAAGAATTCAGATTTAATTCTTATGAATTCAATAATCCGGCTTCTTTTGTGATCAACTTCTAACAATACTACAAAATAAATATTATTGGCAGAGACAAAGAAAGCTTCCCTACAATGCAGTCGGTGAGTCTACAATAAAAGGTTATCTCATAAGGACACATTCCATATTATCAAAGTCACTGCAATAAATTTTGTGCTATTGTTGAACAGTTAGGCCATAGTAACAAACTTGATATAGCACTCTTAGTACTCAAAGCAAAAGGTGAATGGTAGCAGCTTTTCTATGAAAAGTCCCTTCATTATCTTTGGTTATCACAGTATCAAATGGTGACAGTGAGAAATTTTTTCCTACATATACCTAACTTGGTTGTAACGGATAGAAGGGCAATGAAAAATTAAAGTGTCACAACTTGTTGTATGTTGCAATTTGGTGATACTGATTGATGGGCAATGGCCCTGATGTCTGATGCATGATATATGTAGTGATTCAAGTCATGATGATGATAATGAAATAAATGTTTCAGTTTGGAGAAAGTTTGAACAATAATGCTACAGTAACATTACTTACCTGTTAATTTTATTTTTGGTATAATGTCTATGTGTATTAATTTTACCTGGAAATTTGTGCAAATTTTTAGTACAATATTCAACAAAAACACTGCTAATTTAAATTATTAATATACTTTTTCAAATAATTGCCACCAAAAAATCTTGCCTTTGATGATGCTCTTTTGCATATTTATTGTGCCGGGAAAGGATCTCAAACTTTTTCGTACATGCTGCTTCCGAGAACTAATGTTAAGAAAGCAGCACGTGAGTACTGGTTTCATTGTGCGACTGTGCTTGCTAGTATCGCCTTTCCCCTCGCTCCCCGCAGATCCCTTGATTTAAGGTGGTAAACAAACCTGTGGCGCTCCTTCAAGTGCACTCATATCGTGGTCGAGTAGTATCTCCTTATGCCCCTAGTCACTGTCTTCAGCAACCACCAACTCAGCAATTTTGTGACCCTTTGTGTTCTGTACAAATTTTCATTAAATAAATTGAGCATTTCTTCACAAACAGGATACTCATAATGTGCATTTTTTGAATCCTGTGTTTCCATTTTCACATCCACAAGTGCAGAAATTGTTTTTGAAGATGGCTTGTTTCTTTTTGGTTTTAATGTTTGATACCATTGAAGAAATATGTTCCCTTGAAGCAGTAGAATGGGGCAAAAAAAAGGCAGATTTTAGCTATGTTTGTTAAATCTCCAAACAAATATTTGGAATTAAAATTTTGGCAGTCCTCAACTTGTTTCCAAAATTCTAAAATTGTCAAATTTGAATAAACATTTTTCTCTTAAGGACAGAAAAAATTAGTCAAAAGACACAATTTTCAACAAGATCTGCGGTAATTTTCATTTTCATCTTTAATCAATTAGTGGTTTTAAAATTTTACTTGAAAAATCCCTTAATTCCCAAAGAATTCCCTCATTCCCTTTTGAGTTGAAAAATACCTGCACCAAGGGAAAAATCTCTGAACCTGGCAACCTGCTCTCTGTTGTAGCTTAAACATAGTGACTATAACTGTGGTAGTTGCAATAATGGAGGCTGATAGTGGACTATTACCAGTGTTTTTCCTGCTGTGCAAAATACATTTTCTGGGTGCAAATAATATTTATATCACTGGCTTTACAGCGTGATTTATCTATACAACACAGCAAGGCATAGCAAGCCTATGATTGAATTTAGTATCGAGCCACCTGCCATCAAATTTTGTAACAGCCATTGAATTTCTCCATAGTATTGTTCCATATAATAATAGTGAGTGAAAATAAGCATAATAGCAGGTTTTTAGCAGTGTGCTAGAAACATGAGAGTTTAACTGCTATAGGATAAAGGACACCACTTAATGTATATGTCAATTTGTCCACATGTTTATCTCACCTCGTGTTGGTCAACCAACAGACACAATAATTTTGCTAATAAATACAGATATACCTATTATTTATTTATGCCAACAAACTTACTGTTGGTGTTTTTAAACACACAAGCCATGTGTGGTTCAAATCCCAGTTGTGGCATTGAATTTTTAAGTTCCAGTTCTACCTCTCAAACAGATATACTTGTTATACCACATTATTCCCTTCAAGTTAACGCTAAAATATTTGATCCTTCTGTTATTTATTTTTCTGAACTGAAGTCCCAGGTCATGAGGGACCTTGTTGAAAGACAAAGCTTTCCTCAAATAGTTCTGCTTCTTTAAAAGAAGAAAGAAGCTTGTATGTGGTAAGATGCTCCTTTCTGGTGTAACAGTCACAGATGTGCCTTCTTATGGCATCTAATTGAAAACTGCCCAATTGCGTAACTAGAGATGAATGAAGTAGAATTTGAGAGGTAGAACTGGAACTAAAAAATTCAATGTCACAACTGGGATTTGAACCACAGACCTTCCGCTTACCAGGCGGCTGCTCTAACCATTGAGCTATTGTGACAAACTGCCAGAATGGCATTAAATTCTCAAACCAGTTCGTATTTCTGAGAATTTAATGCAGAAACGCAGAAAATGATCAGTGGGAAAAAGATGGAGTAGTTGAAAACATTGTTTACATTTTGTAAGCTAAACATTCTCCATGAACTGAAAATAACATTTAAATTGTGCTACTTTGAGTGAGTGGTTTAGTCTGGCACGAATACCCATTCCAAGGTTGGCACCATTATCATAAATATGATTAGAAGCACAACTCCTAGTTCAGAAATCGCTGCTTATGTGGAATTGTTTACTAACATACTAGCTGGCTGCATTCCTGTCAGGGACCATGAGGTGCTGAGTAAACTGTAATACAGAAGAAGAATTAAAAGTTGGTAGATTTTCTCCTGTTGATATATCAATACGTTGTTAAAATGTCCATTGTTGCATAATGCAACTGAATTTGCTTGTGTTTCAGTTCATTTTCAACTCTAGAGACCCAATTGTGATGGGTGTGATGGTGGAGGCTGGAATTGTTAAAGAAGGAACTCCAATCTGTGTGCCCAGCAGAGAGGTAAGCTTTCTTCCAGTACAATTAGATTTATGCTATACAAATGCAGAGTGGACCAAAAGTCACTACCCGTTGTGAAGAGAAGTTGATAAATTTGGTTGTAATCTTACCATTGATTAATATTACACATCTTTCGATTGTTAAAATGTTCTTTCACTTTAAACCAGGTATCGGCTAAAATTAAAAAGGGAGAATCAGGCTGAAAAATTCATTGCCATTGCCAGGTTTTGAACTATAGATCTTCGGCTTTCTGTGCTGTTGCTCTACTAACTGAGTTACCATGGCAGCATGCCAATATAATATTAAATTCCCCAACTAATTTATTATTTTCCAGTAATTCCCTAAGCATTCTCAAATTCATTTTGAGATGACATACCGTGTGATGACTTAGTTACTTATTTTCAGTTCCAGGCTGCACAGTTAAGCAATTACTAGGTCAGTCAGTGATACTGTATTAGCCTGATAATAAGTCACCATGTGCCTAAATTTGGAGGAAGAAACAAAAAAGATATTTTGTGCATACACTGATTGAGAGGAGAAAAATTTACTTTTACTTAAGTGTGAGATGTATGTGCCATAAACATTTGTTCTAACATGGTATAACACATTGGCACCCAACATACCGGTACCATATTTTAGGATGATGCACAACTGTAAGTTAGAAGTTTGCATTGTATCTATCCTAAATTGCTTGTCTTGATTGTGCTTTTGCTCTGAATGGTGATTCATATCTGCATAGACGAGACTTGCTTACCAGTATGCATGAAGAAAATGATGGGAGTGATACTGCTACTGATAGTATCCAGCTGAAATTGAATTATAAGCTCATGAAACAATATTAGTAGACCTGCGGAATACTAACGTGAGTAAAATACTGGTAAAAGTTAGCATTGTTGCATAATAAAATGCTGTGATGTGAAGCAGGAACTTCCTCTGCATTAGTTATTTCCGCAGCTGGTTGCTCCCTTATCTGCAGTCCCTGATGGAGTTCTCTGGTGGATTTGAATGCTCAGCCAGCCCCCAATTTGCCGCTATAGTTTGCTCAATATCTGCCCTTGGCTATCTATATTTTAGAAAGAGACTTCTCCTCGGTAAAGGAGTCATCGATCCAGGGTGTGATAAGGGTCAGACAAGAATTAAAACACTTTACTATACTGTTTCTGGACAAACTTGCTATTTATTTGCACTCCTGGTGGTTCACAACACTATGCCTTTTTTTTGTTAAACTGTAATCATCTGAGAGCAGTTCTGACATGAAAACCAATATTATACAAATAAGTTGGGTCACACGACATATATTTAATGTGATGTGACACTTCAGGACGTGCTTGCCTCTGGTGTAGAGGACCCGGGTTCGATCCCTGGTACCAGCATGGGGATTTTTTCCCTGCTGGCACGCCTGGCACGTTGTGCACTCAGCCACATTAGGTCCCGGGGGGAACAATTGAAGGCTGTAGCACTAGGGGAAACACTTCAGAACCATTTTGGCAGGAATTATTCTGCCCACTAGTAGGTTCTTCTCTCAAGTGTTTTTCAGAAACTGCGAGATTATAGTGTTTTCCCTTGTATTTATAGTGGCATGATTCTACCACTCAAAGATTTCCTATTGGCTGAATTTTCCGTGTCCCAATGCTATCTTTCCACCAAACATCTGTGATCTTACATCTGATTGTTTCTTTTAAGTGTTTTCCCTTTGCCTCTTCCAGACATATTTTAATAAGCAGATTACAAGAAAAACAAAAAGACACATTAACAACTGAATAATTCCAACCAAAATCAACAAAACTTCCAACTGATTACAACTGCTTGCTATCACAAGTGTAGCTGTTTGCATCAGTTCCCGTGTGCAGGAAATAACAAACTCTCAGCTTCATACAGTTTCTTAATGTTGAGTTAAATTATATACGATAAAAATAAAAACATTTGCATATAAACATACAGTGGATACTGTAACTATAAATCTGTTAGTATAAAGTAGGTAATTGGCCTGGTCAACATGGATTACAGCCTCAGATGCAGGTTGTTTTGTGGCAAATATATGTAAGAAGACAAGGTGGTAGATATAAGCCACACCCTAACTTTTCAAGGGTGAAATTTGGATAAAAAGTGTGGCTTATTTTTCAACCAGTGCTGTAGTTAAATGTTGTTTCAACAAGCCGAGTAGAGCCTACTTTGCAAAGGTAGAACCGGACTTAAAAATTTGGTGCCATACCTGGGATTTGAACTGGTATGGCACTGAATTTTTCAGTCTGTTTGTACCTCTACACATCTCTTGTTTACATCCAGTAGTTTATGTAAACAGTAGAGTGCATTGGTACTTAATCAGCCAGTGTATTTTTAACATTATGTTTAACAATTATTAAGATGCTTGCAACTGAAGAATCTGCTTCAAAGACAGCAAACATTTCAACCAACAGGAAGGTATCTACAATTTACGAAGAAGTTTTGAGCATGCTGAATCTGTAGCAGATAGCTCCAGGTCAAGTAGGCCATCGTTGAACAGAACACTGTGTAAGAAATATCGTAAACTGTCAGCTGGTAGATTGTCTTATGAACAGGATGTTTCAGGAACTTCTGTTTGAAGAATAATAGTATTACAAATTGAGTATAGTATCATAAGTGTAGACTATGGTAATCTTCCTAGTAGAATTGATCAGTTAAAAACCTACCCACATCACTTGTACGTTAGCTGTGTTGCATACCTATTGGTAGGGGTACTCTTTTTTCGCACCCTTTTAATTAAAAGGTCCATGTGTGTGTGCAGGAGAGAGTGAGAGAGAGACAGACAGCAAAGCATAATTCACAAATGAAACATCAAATAAACTTTCTATTGATAATAAACTCTTTATTAGTTATAATTAATAAAGATACATTGCACAAATTGTGCATACATTAACAAACTTTAGTACAAAATTTCATGATGGACAATCCCCGGTTTTGACATGTGATTACATGGTATCAATTGCATTGTTCATTACACAGCTTGCACACACAAGTTTTGTCTGGATCATGGAAGTATTCAATGTTGCACAGTTTTTTTTTTTTTAAATTAACGTCCTCCAACATTGTCATATTGGACGGTGAATGAATGAAATGGGTGAAATGATGCTCATGAGCCCGAGGTCCATGGAGCTTTTAAGTTACCCAACATTCGTCTTCTCAGGGTAGGGAAAACCTCGGAAAAAAATCTTACCTGGACAACTTACCCTAAGCAAGATTCGAACTCGCGACCTCTTGAACATGAGTTAGACATGCTAACCATCACGCTACTGAGGCGGGCGCACAGTTTATGGTGATACCCATGTACCACCATTGAGTTGACAAAGTGTCGCAGGTCTTGGTTAGTGCCTGTCCATGTCCTATTCATCATGGCCTCCGTTGAGTAGAACTCGAGCCAGATTTCTTCCCTCTTGTTCACTCTGTCCTTTATTAGTTTTTCGTAAGTGTCTGTGGATGGTAGCCCTATTAAAGTTCAGTATCCTCTAAAGATGCAAGACGATTTTTAAAATAAATTCTCTAATCTCAAACTTGATAGTTTGAAATTTATTTTCTCAAGGATGGTTTTAACAATTTTGTCTAAATTCCCATCCATTTAAGATATTTACATGACAAAATGCATACAAGGTGAAAGGTACTGCTTCGGCAGAATGACCTGGCTAATGGATGCAGGGAAGAAATACAAAGAAAATGTAAAGAAATATAAAATAAGTTTTATTTTGGTAGGTTGAATCATTTTGTAGAAATGTTTAGTTTAGTTCACCTTTTTGGCAACATTGAACAGGTGGGGTTAATTCTCATACATGCCAGTGGCCTGTGTTCTACCTGACTGGTGTGTGCTTCAAGGCAAGCACTCCCCTCAAATGTAAATAAAACACTTGCCCAGTGTGTTTACCATACCACTGAGGCAGCCACAATCATGGGCAAATGTACACGAATTAAAATGTAATGCCTGATAGGGTTAAAACAATGCTGACATAAAAGGATAGAGATTTTCCAAATAATGCACATTACTATCATCCATTAGAAGCTAAAACAATAGTAATAGGTAAATAAATAAACATGTTCATTTTCCTAAAACAATTAGGTTCTTTTGTGGATTACTGAGCTGAAATAAAACTCTCGTAGTCATAAATGACAACTAGAGCTGCCACTCGTATATCTAGTGCATGTATTTGTTGCCTGCCCTTCCCATCCTCCTCACTTTTAGTAATGTCAGGTAATACCTCCCCTAACCTCCCCTCCATCCGAATGTGCTGGCCATTTTGCCATGAAGTGAGAACTTATATCGCCACACTTCTCTTAGAATTAAACTTTGCATGACATTTTAGCATTAAATTGTGGCTAAATTCATCTGAATTAAGGTAAAAAGGCAACACAGATTGTTCACACAATGTGTGCATGAGAGTTAGTGAAGTAATAAATCATTTATATCCATTTGTCAAGAAGCTGCATAACACCAAACATTTTTTTTTTTTTTTTTTTTTTTGCCTAAACGGTTCTTTATTGACAATATTGTATTGGACATGTTACACTCTTCATTAACGTATGGCCCAAGCAGTACCTTCCACCCAGTATATGCCATCTACCATATCCAAGGTATCCATTTGTTTTTGGTTTGAATTTTTTAATACTCCACTCCATTTTTAAAGTACTGCCAACTTGGGGTTGTTTCTCCCAATATCATGGAAACAGTTTGTAACTTAAAGACCAGTATATAGTGACCATTTTTTAAATATTTCATCATCATCTACAACAGGGTAGGGCAGGCTGGCCTGTTTTGGCTCAGAGAAGATCATCTATCCATTGACGTTTAGGTCTTCCTAAACTACGGTTCTCTCCAGGTTTATATCCTGCAACTATTTTAGTTATTCTATTATTTGTCATCCGTGCTATGTGATCTGCCCAATTCTGTTGGTATGTAGACATTTTACTATTTAAGTTATATATTGTTAATTCTTCTCTAATTGTGTGATTCCTCATGTGATCTAAACGGGTATATTCAGCAATGCTTTTTAAAAACTTCATTTCAGCTTTTTGCACCATTCTTCTATCCCTTCTGTTCGTTGCCCAGTTTTTGGAACCATACGTCAATATTGGTACAGCCATTACTTTATAAAATTTCATCATAGTTTCATGTGGAACTTTATTTTTCAGTTTGTTTAAGCATTCCATATATATTCTGAAATATGTATAATTTTTGTTTTATATCTCTGTCATAAAGTTAAATATCAGATCCCAGGTAATTAAAATGTACTTACTTGTTCTAATGTTTTATCTTTTATTATTATTATTTTTTATCTTATCTGATCTTTCCCTAGAAAAGCCATAGTCTTTGTTTTTTGTGTTGAAATATTTAAGTTGTAGTTAATCATTATTTGTTCCAACTGATGTGCCGCTAATGAACAGGTTGATGAAAAGTCCAGTGATTAACACTTATAATGCTAATAGTACACTAACCCTGTCTGACTGAAATGGCAGAGGAGAAAAAAAAAAAAAAAAAAAAAAGAAAAAAAGGAAAGTGAGGAATAATGAGCAAAAATGGCTCTAATGATTTTGATTAAAATGCTGTATGTTTAAGATATTTTTATGATGAAACATAAATATATTTTGAATTTTCTGGCTATAGCCTATCTAGTCCCGTTTACTCTGAATGACTTTTGCATAACTAGTATACCATAAGGGGTAGCAGAAATCTTACTATACTACAACAACAACAAAAAATAGATATCCTTAAAATATACAATTTATGTCCAAATGAACTTTTCTGTGGAGTGAACCATTTGGGAGATATTCCTTGTTATTTGTGTGAGTTTAGCAATACTTATACTTTCCAGAAAGAGAAGATACTTATTCATTTTTTGATATCTTAGCCATGCAAGGAGAATGGAATCTCAAAGCTTTAAAACATTTGACTATCGCTCAAGGTCTACTGTATTCCCATATTCCCCTTGTACCTACAAGGAAATAAGCAATAAGATAATTTGTACAAATGTTTATCTCAACTAACATGAAAAAGATATAGGAATAAGATTTTCTCAGAATGGTGTATTGATCTCCAGCATGGCTTCCTTCAGAACTATAAATGCAAACATGCGATGTGAGTGAAGTTCATGATATTATGTTTGTTTTATAAATCGTAAGGTAAACTTGCATTATTGATAGTGGCATTACTCAATATTTCTCATTAGGATTTGGATGCAAACTATCTTGTCCGCCGTCACTGTTGCCAACAGCTTCTGTGTTCAGTGCTTGTTATATCATAATACAAGTAAACCACACTGACCAAAACTAAAAGTAAAACAATGAATATGTACCAAGCAATTAACATTTGTTATAAAGGTATGATATTCCTTGGAATGTGGGGTAAGGAGTGAGTTTTAATTGCAAACAATACCAAGCAAGTGTATTGGAATTTACAGTTGGGGCAAAAGAACATTGCCAATTGTTGCACTTACAATGCTGATGCTTCATTTACTTTCTCTACTACATATAGTAAGTAGGGGAAGTATTGCCTTCCACCCAAAACTTTGAGGTTGAGATTTGACCAGAAATATATGGTTTGAGGCCCCCTGAATCCAGAAAAAGCATTTTTAGACAAAGGTGTGTGAATGTGTGTGGGTCTGTGTATCAGTGAACAGCATAACTCAAAAAGGAAAAGTCGATTAAAAATCAAAGATGATTAAATATCTTGCTATTGCATGGAAAGAGTATAGAATTTTAAAGTCAGTATACAGCGACCAGTTGTTAAACATCTGACTATGGCTTACTCCCTTTGTATTTATAATGAAATATGTAATGTAAAAGCGAAACAGCTTAAAGGCAGTTCCCAAGAATTCAATATGGCCGACATTACACTAAACTGCAGTGGACATTACAACAAAAAGCAGTACTGCCAACCTACAATGGAAATCACTAACAAGTGTGTGGGAAAACCTCAGGGAAGCAGGACATGATTTTGAAGGCACATTTTAATAAAGGTGTAAATTAAAACGTATGATACCATTGTTCACAAAAGCATTTAAGTTCCATTAAGAACATTTATTCCATTAACCAATTACATCTTGTTTCTTGATTAAAGTAAGAATTCTTTCTATTTTAATACATGGGCATTGCAAAGGGAGGGCCGTGACCCCCACTTGGAAGTTGGTGAACTTAATGTGCAATCAATTACTGACTGTTAAACTATTATTTTGATGTGAAGCACAATTTTCATTTAGCACAAATTAATACGGTTATCTGCAACAAATATTATAAATTTTGACAATAAAATAATGAATTAATATTATCTGATTGCAAACTTCCAACATGTGGAAGAAACTCTTATCATCACTTATGTTTTAATAGTAAGTGAATTGAATGCTTTCCTTGCAGAGAAGGCTGTAATCCACTTCAACAATGAAAAAAAAAATGAGTAACATAAAATATAAGCTACAAAACTGATAATGGAAACTGCTATTAAGCACCATCTTTTCTTCACTGGAGGAGTGCTTTCCTCACAGTTTCGTTCTCTTACTCATCATATTTATGCACAGCCTTTAAGGGAAATAAAATAACTGTTGTTTATCAAAATAAAAGCATTATTTCTAACCTAAGATATCACAGGGTTAAAGTAACATGCTTGAACATGGTTACCACACAACACATGATGAACCTACTCACCTTGTTCTGCAATAACACCTTTGGGTAAAATCACTTATGAACGCTAAATATCGTAATATATTGTCACCGCGCCCGCCGCAGCTGATTGCCTACACTGGGGAGGGGGGACCCAGCCAGTCGCCTGCCTGGCCTAACGATCTGCCGCCGACAACAATAGGAGCGTACAAGACAATGGCTATTACATGGCGGTGCGGTTTCTGGACCGTTCCGCCACAGGCCGCCGACAACAATAGGAGCGTACGAGACAATAGCTATTACATGGCGGTGCGGTTTCTGGACCGTTCCGCCACAGGCCGCCGACAACAATAGGAGCGTACAAGACAATAGCTATTACATGGCGGTGCGGTTTCTGGACCGTTCCGCCACAGGCCGCCGACAACAATAGGAGCGTACGAGACAATAGCTATTACATGGCGGTGCGGTTTCTGGACCGTTCCGCCACAGGACTCCCGAATATTCGACCTCCAGAACTTTCCCTCTGTCTAAGGACCTATATAAGTCGCTGCCAAGCACCGGGCAGGAGGAAAAGAAGACGTATACGAAGCGTTGAGGAGTCGTGCCGACTAGCAGTTCAGTCTGACAGTTCTTATTTGTGATTCGGCAGTTATTCTGTTGCTCTGAGCTTGTACAAAAGTAATCTGAGTGTAACGTTAGCACTACGCTAACTGACTAAACGGCAATAAAGTGTGAATAGCAGTAACTGGTGTTTTCTCCATTTGTTACAATATATTTAATGAACTGCTATGTTGTGAACACAAAAATAACAGCAATAATTGTATGCTCGTATAGTGCTCTAAAGCAATTCAAGACAAAACCACGCACACGCGAGCAATACAATGGCGTCCACAGATCCATACGGCGTCTAAACAGAATCTTGTTTTTAAACCTATCGGTTGGCTTCCGTGCTGTGTCCTCTATTTCTCTAACGAAAATGTATAGCTATAAAAATAAACATAAGTATAATTTGTATAGCCACTACATTTTAATTTGCCAAATTATTTAGTTAAATATGTGAAATTGTGATTGTAAAAGTAATTGCCATTATAAATAAATTGTAACATTTTGTGTTGGTATCAAACAAGACGCCGCAAAGGCGTTTTGCTTTTTTTTTTTTTTTTTTTTTTTTTTTTTTTTTTTTTTTTTTTTTCCTCCCCTCCCTGCAATGCCATACAAAAAGCATGGTATTTCAGAACCCTCTTTAAAAATGTGACGATCGCTTCAGCCTATGCCTTTGTTATACATACTGTGAAATGTGTAATGCAAGTTTTTTCTGTATTCACAAGTAGACAAAAGATAAGCATTTGTAAACATAGTTTAGGGGGATTTATTTGAATGCAACACATGAGATTGTTCGTGTTAAGGCTAAAGGTAACTGGCAGCAAAATGTAGAAAAGTGGAATTGAAGATTTTGTGTTGACGAACACGCCTAAAATGAAGGTCGTTAATCTGACGTGGGAGCGTGTCGCGCAGAGCCTGCTGTATGAATGAATGAAGGAAGGCAAGGAATGAATGGATGACTTGCCGCCACGCTTTTCGCTCTGGGAAACATTTTATTTTGCTTGCCGTACGCGTTGCAAAAGTGAATCAAGGCGACCGACCGTCTGTGCATTAGCATTTCTTGCGGAGGCCACGAACAGGGGGTCTCTCACCGGAAATGTATGTTTCGGAGGGCTTTCTCTATCTTACTGAGTAGGCATATAAATTATTCTTACCAAAGATTATTTACACATTTGCCCGTGAAAGGCTATTGCGCTAGAGCTTATTTATTATTTTAATGCACATAAACCTTTATAGAAATAGCTACATTACACATACAATTGTCAGAAACAACTGAATATCGAGAGGACTTGAAAAGAATGATAAAAAAAAATCTGTGTTGCACTCACGTGACTTTTTCTACGCTTGTACTAAGTATTCTCACAAACTAGTATTCCTTTATTTTCATGTTAGTTGAGGTAAACATTTGCAAAAATTATCTTATTGCTTATTTCCTTGTAGGTGCAAGGGGAATATGGGAATACAGTAGACTTTGTGCGATAGTCAAATGTTTAGCTTTGAGATTCCGTTCTCTTTGCCCGGCTAAGATATCACAAAATGAATATAACGACCTTACATTTGACGAAAGTTTTAGTATTCCAAAACTCACACAAATAACAAGAAATATCTCCGAAATGGTTCACTCTACACAAAAAAAAAAAAAAAAATAATAATAATAATAATGATAATAATAATAATAATAATAATAATAATAATAATAATAATAATAATAATAATAATAATAATAATAATTTGGACATAAATTGTGTGTTTTAACAAGATCTACGTCTTTTGTATAGTAAGATTTGGTCTATCTCTTACGGTTTACGAGTTATGCAAAAATCATCCTGAGTAAACAGGGGTGTGGGCTATAGCCAGAAAATTCAAAATATACATTTAATTTGCCATAAAAATATCTTAAACATACGCCATTGTAATAAAAAATGTCGTTAATCACTTTCGGGAAAATCAAAGTTTTCGTATAACTTTTCATGTAAAAGGTAATTAAAGACGGAGGAATTTTCCACAAATTTTTGTGCCGCATCTTTGAAAGATATTAAATTTAAATGGCAACTTTGATTTTTAACCGACTTTTCGTTTTTGAGTTATGTTGTTCACATGCAAACAACTGCTTCCTTTTATTCGGAGGTCCTCGAAACATACATTTCCGGTGAAATCTCGACTGCGAATTTGTTGGTGGAATAACAATACTTCCTCTACTGACTATACGTAGTAGAGAAAGTAAAAGTAGTCGGTAAATGAAGGAATACCTATTTTGGCCAGAGAAGTGTAGTTCCTTGGCATGTGATCCGTATTACATTGTTGCCTGCCGTAATCCACGGTTGACGAGTCTTCCTGAGAAAGAAACACACATTGGGACTGTTGCTCCTCCCATCTCCTCATGCATCAAATCAAGTAAATGTGGACTGACTGACTTCTTCACCTTTCAATTAATGCACACCAAACCTGAAAAGTTCATCAACTGTGATCAAAGGACCATTTGTAAATTAAATTAAATTATGTTGTTCTTTAACGACGCTGTCAATTGTCAGGATCACATCAGCGTCGCTGGTGTGCCGGAATTTTGTCCCGCAAGAGTTCTTTAACATGCCAGTAAATCTACTGACATGGAGCTGTCGTTTTTAAGCACACTTAAACACCGTCGGTCTGGGCCGGATTTGAACCCGCGACCTTGGGATCAGTAGGCCAGCGTCTAACCAACTGAGCCATCCAGACCGACGGACCATTTGTAACAGTAAAATCTGATGTGTTGCACTCACATGACTTTCTCTACTCTTGTACAAGGAATATCTCCGAAATGGTTCACTCTACAAAAAAAGTGAATTCAGACGTGACTTGTGTTTTAAGGAGACCTACATTTTTTGTATAGTAAGATTTTGTCTATCTCTTACGGTTTACGAGTTATGCAAAAGTCATCCAGAGTAAACAGCACTACAGGGGCTATAGTCAGAAAATTCAAGATATACATTTCATTTGTCATGAAGATGTATGGCATTTTAATCAAAATAGCCATTTTTGAGAAAATCAACGTTTTCGAAAAAATTTCTATGTGAAGGGTAGTTTAGGGTGGATAAATTTTCTTCAAAATCTTCGTGTCGCATCCTTGAAAGACATTAAACTTAAATACCAAGTTGGGTTTTTAACCTACTTTTCGTTTTTGAGTTATACTGTCCACACACAAACGCGCGCGCGCCCAGAGAGAGAGAGAGAGAGAGAGAGAGAGAGAGAGAGATATGAAGATTTTGAAGAAAATTCCTCCAATCTAATCTACCTTCTACGTGGAAAATTTTCCGAAAATTTTGGTTTTCTCAAAATGGCTCTAACGGTTTTGATTAAAATGGCATGCGGCGGCGCCGTGGCCGAGCGGTTAGCGCGCTCGCCTACCACCTAGGCGGCCCGGGTTCGATCCCAGGGACCCGCATGTGGTATTCGTGGTGGACGAAGCGGCGTCAGGGCGGGTTTTCTCCGGGTACTCCGGTTTCCCCCGCCATCTCATTCCACTGGTGCTCCATCTTCATGTATCATCAGTGTCACCGCCTGCGGTGCCGTAGTAGTAAAAGCGGGCGTTAAACACTACAACAACAACAATTAAAATGGCATATGTTATGGCAAATTGTATTCCTATTTACTCTAAATGAGTTTTGCATAACTGGTAAAGTGTAAGAGAAGACCAAATCTTGCTATGTAAAAATGTAGATCTTGTTATAACGCACAGTCTATTTCCAAATGCGTTATTTTGCAAGCGAACCATTTCGGAGATATTCTTTTGTTATTTGTATGAGTTTTGCAGTACCTACTTAAACTTTTCTCAAAAGGAAGGTTGTTACTCATTCTTGACCTGTTAGCCGTGCAAAGAGAACGGAATCTCAAAAGGTTTAAAACATTTGACTATCGCTCAAAGCCTACTGTATTCCCATATTCCCCTTGTACCTACAAGGAAATAAGCAATAAGATAAGTTGTACAAATGTTTATCTCAACTAACACGAAGAAGATATAGGAATAAGAGTTTGTAAGAATGGTTAGTACAAGAGTAGAGAAAGTCATGTGAGTGCAACACATCAGATTTTTAGAAAGTAAAACCACACTAAGTGTTTAATTAAGAAAATAGGCAATAGAGCAGATTTTGGATATTGTAGTGCAATAAAGGTAGAAAATAGGCAAATGTCCCCCTTTTGCAGCCCCTTTGAGAATGTGCGGTACCCTTGGTTGGCCTTCGGATGTAGGAGCGTGACCGGTGTAGCGTATCCGGACAACCGGAAGTATCCGTGACTGCCGCGATAACCCTTGGGGCAGACTCTTGACCAAGGCATTGCTCCTTCTGGCCTCTAGGTATGCAACCTGCACACGATGCGAACTTGTCGGAACTTACTGCAAGAATATGATCCATGGGGACCGAAAAGAAACGTTTTATATGGCAAGTGGAACGGAGACCAAAGATTTAATTCTGGAAGAACAGAAAGGTTGTATTAGAGGATGTGAAGAATCTGAGTATTTGGGAGTTGTTGTTTTCTAGTGCCTTGCATCTGGCAATGAAGCCATTAGCATTCGTGCTTTCCAATACTTTTGAACTGTAGTTTCTTCTGATCTTAATGCTTCACAGGTCTTGAAGTGGTCTTCGTTCATTTCTGCTGGATCGTTACACAGGACACATATTGGTGAGGCTGAGATACCTATTCTGTAGAGATGACTTGCTAAGCAGTCGTGATTTGTCAATAGTCGGAAGGCTGCAACCGCTGTTTTCCTTGGTCTCTGGGGGATTATATCTGGGTTGGAAAGTAGTGTAATCCATTTTTTATCTTTGGCATTTGTTTCTATTTCTTGTAGGTATGAATGAGAAAAATGTTTAATGATCAAGCGTTTTATTGAGGAATATGAGAAATTGAATTTAGACTTTTGTGTTATTGTTGTGCCTTTCTTTGCAAGTGAGTCTGCAGCTTCGTTCCCCATGACTCCACAATGTGCTGGAATCCATTGGAGATGAACAGTCTTATTAACTTTTTGGAGTTGTGTTAACATTTTGTAGCATTCTCTAATTTTTGTTGACTTCTTTGTAGTATTTGAACATATTCCCTGAATTGCAGCTTTAGAATCTGAAAGAATTACTGCCTTGTTAAATTTGTTTAAGGGAAGATTTAATAATTGTCGGAGAGCAATATATATGAGTATATACTATATATACTCATACATGAGTATGAGTCCTAAAGTATTTGGGAGTAAAAATAGATAAAGGAGATAAACAGGAAAATGACTAAGAACCGAATCAACAACGGTAAAATTATAACATCAACGCTGAATAGTATCCTGTGGAACAGACATATAAGTAGGAAGAATAAATTACAAATATATAACACAATAGTGAAAACTACTGCCACATATAGAGCTGAAACATGGACATTTAACAAAACTTATGTCGATAGAAGTGGATTTTCTAAGGTCAGCGAGATTTTCAAGATTGGACAAAATAAGAAATAATGTTATAAGAGAAAAACTGAATAATAAGAATTCCATATTAGACTACGTAAGATATAAACAGCTGAGTTGGTACGGACATATCAGAAGAATGAATGACGATAGATTAGCGAGAAAGATTTTAGAATGGAGTCCATCTGGAATTGGAACGAGAGCAAGAAAACTGGAAGAAATGGACGGATGGAGAAAGAAGATTCCTTAGCCACACAAATATGTGCAAACACTGAAAATCTCTATATAAGTAATACCTACCATTTATACGTTGGTTGGCTTTTCGCACTTGAAAAACTAAACTTTATCTTACAGGAGGCGATGACGTAATTCAAGTTAACGTGATGACCCCTAAAAGTGTTTTCGCGTTACGTAAGTCACGTTATATCTTTCGGGAATGTGAAACAGTTCGCCTACCACCTAGGCGGTCCGGGTTCGATCCCAGGGACCCGCATGTGGTATTCATTTCTCCGGTTTCCTCCGCCACTCATTCCACCAGTTGCTCCATCATCACCTTTCCAACATTTCAACACATATGTGGGACCATAACAAGAATTGTACAAAACAAGGAAAAAATAAACCTAAAGTTTTATAGGACCGCCGTGCTCATGTTTGGCAGCGAATCGTGGAGAATGAAAGAAAAGGACAAACGGAAATGAGACTTTTACGAAGAACTAAAGGCTCCACTAGAAACGAAACAATCACAGGAGAACTGAATATTTATAAGTTAAAAGAAAGAAAATAATCGAAGAAAATAAACACAAATGGAAAGAGCACATGGACCGCATGAGTGAGGAAAGGATACTTCTAATCAAGAGATACAAACCAATGGGGAAAAGAGACATCGCACACCTCAGAAGAAGATAGGACAAATCTGATGTGTTACACTCACATGACTTTCTCTACTCTTGTACTAACCATTCTTACAAACTCTTATTCCTATATCTTCTTCGTGTTAGTTGAGGTAAACATTTGTACAAATTATCTTACTGCTTATTTCCTTGTAGGTACAAGGGGAATATTAGAATACAGTAGGCTTTGTGTGATAGTCAAATGTTTTAAAGCTTTGAGATCCCGTTCTCTTTGCACACTTAGCATATAAAAAATGAACAACGATGTTCCATTTCACTAAAGTTTTAAGTTTTGCGAAACTGACACAAATAAGGAATATCTCCGAAATGTTTCACTCTACAAACTTATTTAGACATAAATTGTGTTTTAACAAGATGTACATTTTGTGTATAGTAAGATTTTGTCTATCTCTTACGGTTTACGAGTTATTCAAAAGTCATCCAGAGTAAACAGGCTATAGTCAGAAAATTCAAAATATACATTTCATTTGTGATAAAGATATATGGCATTTTAATCAAAATCGTTAGAGCAATTTTCAAGAAAATAAAAATTTTTGAAACACTTTCCATGTAAAGGGTAGTTTAGGGTGGGGCTATTTTCTTCAAGATCTTCGTGTCGCATCCTTGAAAGTCATTAAACTTAAATACCAACTTTGGTTTTTAACCCACTTTTTGTTTTTGAGTTATGCTGTCCACAGATGACAGACACATCTATTTAGGGGGTCTCAAAACATATTTCCGGTGAAATCTCGACATCGAATTTTTGGATGGAATGCAATACTTCCTTTACTTACCAGTAGAGAAAGTAAAAGCGCGAAGACGGAGCAGGTGAAAATGGAGTGAAGAAGAACACAAAGAGCAACAGTAATAAGAATACTGTAGAGCAGTGATACCAGTGGGGAGAGCGATTCTGCCTCCACCTACTTTTCGGCGAGCTGTGACGCACACGTTGGACTAAGAAACAAACCTCTCTAATACTTGGTGACGTGACTGAGTGAATGCACTAAACGAAGGACCACAAGGTAAGGTCACAAGTTGGACATCGCTGCTGTAAAATAATCCATACACAACACAGAGTTTGAATTAACTTTCACTTTTGAGGTGCACAGTGAACAAACTCTGGTCATGTGACAATTGACATTCAGAAGGGATGAAGCGGGTCATTCACCGCTAGAGGCCACTGCAGTACAAGCGAGTGTCGAGTGCAAGAAGCCAAGAGCTGCCCACGTTTGGATGCAAGTGACAGAGGAAGTTTGCTTGTGAGAAAGTGAGGAGGTTAGCAGACAAGCACTGAAGCACGTTGCAGTTTGAAAGGAAGCACACTTGAGTTGACGCTGTTTTCCAGCGACCTTCACAATGTCACCACATCACCATTTGCCATGTTAAACAAATGTGAAACTTCCCGATTCCTTTCTTGTCATTCTTATTGCATTTTTACTTTCTCTACTACGTATAGTAAGGAAAGAATTGTATTCGACCCAAAAATTCGATGTCGAGATATCAGGCCCGATGAACCAAACAAAGAAAAACATTTTTAGAAAAGTTGTGTGTGTGTGGTGTGTGTGTGTGTGTGCGTGCGTGCATGTGTGTGTGAGAGAGAGTGTGTGTGTGGACAGCATAATTCGAAAACGAAAAGTCAGTTAAAAACCAAAGTTGGTATTTAAGTTAAGTATCTTTCAAGGATACGACACAACGATTTTGAAGAAAATTCCTCCACCCTAAACTACTCTTTACATGAAACATTTTTCGATAATTTTGATTTTCTGGAAATGGCTCTAACGATTTTGATTAAAATCTCATATGCTTAAGATATTTTTATGGCAAATGAATTTTCTGGCTATATCCTGTGTAGTCCTGTTTAGTCTTGAGACTCTTGCACAACTGCTAAGCCGCAAGAGATAGACCAAGTCTTAACACACAGTTTATACATGTCTACATTTTTCTGTGGAGTGAACCATTTCTGAGATACTCTTTGTTATTTGTGTGAGTTTTGCAATACTGACACTTTCCTCAAATGGAAGATCGTTGTTCACTTGATCTGTTTGGCTGTGCAAAGAGAACGAAATTTCAAACTTTTAAAAGATTTTAAGGTGTAAGTCCTGCATAAGGGGAGGGTAATCAGTAGGGCTCGGACTTTTGGGAGCTAAAAACATGGGAAATGTTTATTTTTATGTGCTGAAAATGTCCAAAGCATGTGCCAAAAATATAAAATATTTTAAATAAGGAAAACTTGAAGCTATTAATAGTGAAGCAACAAGATTCTAAAGTAAGAACAAATTAGAAACTAAAAACTTCACTTATCTTAGTAAAAGAATAACAACATTACTAAGATAAGTGAAGTTTTTAGTTTCTAATTTGTTCTTACTTTAGAGTATAAAATATTTTTTAAGGATCTGAATTACTGAGTTAAAATAAATGCACGTGGTACTCATCAGACATAATTAGTGGAAGGGATCACCAAGTGCTGAGTGAAAGTATACGACCACATGCTCCCTTAAATTTTCCATCCAGAAGGATTGAAGTTTGTCACAAAAAATTGAGGTTGAATTTGGAATGTTTGTTACCACTTCAATGTTGTGTTACTTGAACGTTGGTCTACCGTTATAATAATTACCATCTAAAGAAATACAATTAAAATTCTAGTGGAATTACGTACATTTAATATATGATATATGGATACTTAATATTGCTATACTTTGTCATGTGGTAAACGAGTAGAGAATTGTGCCTACTTCAGTGCTTATCATCACAGGGAATGCGTGCCTATATTAGCATCTATTTGAACGTGTAATGCCTGTTGGCATACCTATTGAAGTTAGGAATAGTTTGTATACCCACAAAGAAACGATGGGTGGTAAAGAAAGTCATGTGAATGTAACATGAGATAACTTCGTAGTATAATTAAATACAGTACAGTTGTACATACAATTTGATAGGAAATGTGAAACTTGTGGTCAGGAACTTCTCCAACAATGAGCCCAAGGATGTACTGATCTGAATTACAGTCGTAGTCGGTATGTGGTTTTTGTTGTAATCCTCTGAGCGGTGGGTTGGGTGGTAGAAAGTGCAAGTTGGCAACACTGTCTCTACCTTACAGAACATGCAACTGGTAATATGTATGTCTCGTTGCCGTTGGCCCGTCTCTTATCTGACTTATAAGGAGATCAAACCTAATCGCCTGACTATAAATAAGTTACACATAAAAAAACGAACATCGATAGATAACCCAATCACGCTACGGAAGTGAACCAAGAAGACATTCAAAGCGGAAAGAGACGGAACGTAATGTCTCGGTATGACGTCACGTGGGGACTCGACTCGCACCCTCCGACCAAGCGATTTGGTGTCGCGCGACACGATGTCGCGCTGTACATTGTTGGGAACTGTAGACCCCTGTGCGTTGTACTATGTGATGTGTGCTCTCACACGACTTTCTCCACCCACTCCACTTCACATTCAATGGGAATAGAGGAATACATCTCTTACGGACTATATAATCCATTCTCAATACAGGTCCAGGACAAAAACAGAAAATAACGACGTCCTATTTAAGAAAAGTACATTTAAATCAATAGCAAAGAATATCTAGGAAATAGTTCACTCCACAAAAAACGTATTTGGCAAAAAGTGTATGTTTTAACGAGATTTACATTTTTTGTGCAGTAAGACTTTGTCTTTTATGGTTTATCACTTATACATAGTCAGAATGAAGAGAACTAAGAATATTCGCAGAATATAGTTTAGAGATATACTTCTCATTAGTCACGAAAATATCGTAAACATGTGGTATCTTAACAAAAATTGTGGGAGTAATTTTTGAGAAAATCAAAATGTTCCATGTAAAGGATGGTTTGAGAACGGGGAAGTTTCTTTAAAATCTTCGTGTAGCATCCTTGGAAGATGCTGACCTTTGGTATTTGACCAGACTTTTCGTTTCTGGGGTTAAATTTAAATTCAAATATTTTGTCAATTGCCGGGATCACATCAGCATCGCCGGTGTGCCGGAATTTCGTCCGGCAAGAGTTATTTTACATCCCATTAAATCTACTGACATGGGCACACTTAAAAGCCATCAATCTTGGCCGGGTTTGAACCCGCAACCTTAGGATCAATAGACCAGCGTCTAACCAACTGAGCCACCCAGGCCGACGTATTAATTGTTACACATAGAGTTGGTTAATGGTTACAAGTATGCATGACACACACAAGCCGTATGTGCTTGTTTCCCCCGAGAGCGCGGGATGATGATTGTGAGGGGTGAAGCATAGCGGGCAGGCCTCGCGATTAGAATGTTGAGGTCACTCTTTCGAAATTAAAACATTAAGGAATGAGTCACAGTTCTTACGGGCTTAGTGCTCATTATTTGTGTTAACTACAACTTACACTTTCATAGAGAAAGAAATGAGAAAAGAAGTTTAAATAGTTTAATTAAGGATTAAATGCTTATCCTTACATTCGGAATACATTTATTATTTTAATGTGGGAGTTGGAATGCTTTGTGCAAGTGTAATGACCCCAGACCACCTGGACCACCAAGCCAGGTATTGAAGTGTGAACATGTCGAAGCAAAGATCACTAGTTCATTTCGCGGCAGAGGACATGAGGTAATGAATTACGTGATGTGTTTGCAGGGAAACTGTTATACGAAAAAAAAAAACACTAACACACTGAAGTGGATACATATTAGGATGCCAATAATTATGAAAATATCTGTGCTTATAACCTTCCTACTTATAATTGTAACATCCTGTATATTGCTTGTTAACAACGCCGCCCAACCGCAGTCTAAACTTCACTCCACATGTCAGAACAAAGGTCGGCATAGGCCACGCCACCCTCAGGCAGATGTACCCCATTTTCCGTCCAACCATGCCCGTGTACTGGAAACTACACTTGTACCGCGTGATCATCCCACCCTTAATACTGTCAGGATCGGTGGCTCAGACCACCTTCCGCAGACTTCAGACCTTGTAGAACAGGGCTCAGGATGATCTACAATACCGACTGTAGGTTCCCGTCTCACCCAGTCCGGCATTCCATATATACTGGACGTTGTTATGCCCATCCTAATCAGCTGGCCAACACACCGGGCCAATATGGACCAACACCTACCCAGACGGCGGAAAAGCTACCGTTTGCCCAAGGATATCCTGGGCTGGTAACGGCCGCTGCTCTATCTAAAACATCCACACCGCCAAATGAAGCAGTCACCGACAACACGTGGCTCCTTTGGAATTCTCGTCCGCTGGCACTGCCTGGCTTAACGGTCTCGCAAGGGGCGGCCAAGAAGCTAGCGCCTGGACACACACCCCGCCAAATGAAGCAGTCACCGACAACACGTGGCTCCTTTGGAATTCTCGTCCGCTGGCACTGCCTGGCTTAACGGTCTCGCAAGGGGCGGCCAAGAAGCTAGCGCCTGGACACACACCCCGCCAAATGAAGCAGTCACCGACAACACGTGGCTCCTTTGGAATTCTCGTCCACTGGCACTGCCTGGCTTAACGGTCTCGCAAGGGGCGGCCAAGAAGCTAGCGCCTGGACACACACCCCGCAGTCAGTCACAACCACCACCATCATTATCACATAGACGTAACGCTTGCAGAGAAGGCGTTACCTTTTATACCGGACGGGTAAATCCTTACTAAACGGACGGGTACCGTGGCGAATTCGACCTAACTTTGCTCTTGGCTCTTTCCCTTATGGCATCACTGTTCCCCGCACGAAATGCGGGCACATTCGGCAACACAGGAGCAATTCCACCGGCAGCTCCTCCTATACAAGCCATACAGGACCTCAGTATTTATAATAGTAGCCCTAGTGAAAGACAACATTTTAGGTACTCCATAATACCAGAGGTGCAGAAGCAGCCTTCCTTGAACAAATGTAGGTACCTCCGATCACCCCCTCTACCTCGTCCTATAACCGCCACATCTGTTTATGAAGTGCCAACATTTCGTCATCGACACAGAGTTCTGCAATGCAAATAAACGTGATTCAGTGAGAAGCATTTGTTATTGTCTACCCCGCGCAAACATTGTGATACTTTCGTAAGTCCTCACTTACGTATTATGTAGATACGAGTCAGATAAGCGGTTAGTGGAGCAGTATATCCGGTTCTTGAGGGTCATAAAGGTCACATGTGTCTGGGGAAACAAAATACAATTTCAAACATGAACATCCGGTAGATCACATGAATGAAACGAGCCCGAGATCCACAGAGCTAAGGTTATGTAAGGCTACATTGTACCTACATGTTGTACGATAGCAGATAAAGTCTGTATAGTGATTATGTTTTCATAAAGAACGAATCTGATGTTACACTCACATGGCTTTCACTACTCTTGTACACAAGACTAATTTAGTAACATGCACTATATGGGACCATATCGTCTTACGGGTTCTCGCAAGTGGTGAGGGATGATTACCAACCAATGCTGACAGTTGCAATACCGGGCTAGAGGCGTGGCGTTGTAATGAAGACAAGGAAAGATGTGGGAGAGAGGCGGGTAGATGTACCTGGTCTCGTAGAAAAGCCAGGTTTTAATCTCCAAATTCTTAATGCCTATTATAGAAAAGGTTGCAGACGTTGCTTGAAATAAGCAACCTTAGAATCGCAAAATGTGTAAAGCTTTACAATAATACATTGAAAAATATAAACACGTTTAACCCTTCAACAAATTCTCCCTGTATGTATACTGAAATTCAAATTTCTATCGAAATAACTTTAAACATGTTTGTCTATTACGGTATGTATACAATTTCTCCTTTCGAATGAGAAATATGTGAGGGGTAGTCACATCTTGTAAAGCTTTGAGATTTTGTTCTCTTTGCACGCCCAAGATATAAAAAAGTGAATAACGACATTCAATTTGAAAAAAAAAAAAAAAGTATTGGAAAACTCGCACAAATAACAAGGAATATCTCCAAAATGGTTCACTCTACAAAAATGCATTTGGACATAATTTGTGTGTTTTAACGAGATGTACATTTTTGTATAGTAAGATTTTGTCTATCTCTAACGGTTTACCAGTTATGCAAAAGTCGTCCAGAGTAAATACGACTACAGGGGCTATTTTAACCGACTTTTCGTTTTTGAGTTATGTGTGTCCACAGACTGACAGACACGCGCGCGCGCACACACACACACACACACACACACACACACACACACACACACACACACACACACACGGACATTTTTCTAAAATGCTTTTTTTTTTATTCAAGGGACCTCAAAATATATATTTCCAGTGAAATCTCGACATCGAATTTTCAGGTGTGTCTAGTAGAGAAAGTAAAAAGTGGTCAGACTTTTTTTACCAGTAGTGGTCACAAAGTCTTCCCCCACCCTCCACTGGTAATCTTCTAGAATAAGACTTGGTAATGCTAGGGTTAAGGAACCAAGCTGAATTACTACAAAAATTATTAATTTTCCATTCACGAATCTTTTTCTTCCTTATTTTGTACTATTTGTCACATGTATTATGCTAGTTGGTCAATATTTGATTACACCAAACAAGCAACTGCCGAAATTAGGAAAGAATGTCAATATCACAAACTTCCTCAGGCACGTTGTCAAAAGTGAATCATTGACTCAAAGCAGTAAATGTTAATGTCGATACTAATGTCAACATGACATTAATAAATAATAGTAATAAGTTACAGAAATAATGAAATGATGATAGGCAAGAGTCTTGATTGCAAGTTTTCATTACTAACAAGACATAATATACCGTTAGGTTTAGCAAAGGCACTCGCTATGACATTTTTTAAGTAGGTACTATAAAGTGAATACACATATTTTACTCCAGTAAGCATGAAACATTCATATATGGAGAAGCTACCATTCTAAAGGAAGGAAGGAAGAAAACAAATGCCGAGCTTACTGCTGAACGAACGCAATTACACAGACGAGAAAAGGCGTATCTGTTGCTGAACGGAAAACATCTTACATAAGCTTATATAACACTGCTTATCAATGGCACAGTGCTGACAGCTTCCATTTATCTTAAATCACAAAGCCATTTATAAAACTACATGTGCATAGAGACGAATATGTGTCAATGATACTAGCATTCTTCAAGAATATCCATCTGCGAAGGTTAAAAAATCCATAGTTTCAGAACGATTAATTCGACCACCAGGTGTAGATCAAATACCATATACATGTTTACCTTCTCTACTTACTTTTCTATGGCAAACGTATTTTGAGACTCCCTGGGAAGAATAATTAAAAGCCTATTTTTTATATCATGAATGAGGACTTTTTATTCAATAAACCGTTCTTGCAAAGGCTTACTCTTCTATCCACGGTATGTTAAGAAATACGGTAGACATGAGGTGCAGGTTTCTCTGTAGCACACGCTCTCCGTGACGTCATGCGGTGTATGCCTTGATCATCCTTATCGCTAGGCCTGTAGTTCAGCTACATTAAAGAGGAATCAAGTTATGTGCGATTGTAGTGCATGTGACGGCACGATTCTGCCCGTCTGCTCTTCTTTTGGTACCTCACCTACTAATAAATACATCATTAATAAAATAACTTTGCTCAGCTCTAACCATTACATTTGAATATAGAGCAGTAATTACTTAAATTATTAATAGACGGAGTGAAGCCACGATTTATCAGCAGGAAAGCAGTTTTTATATGTCCAATACAACGAAGCAATTTGATCTGGTTTTGATTTTCTTAAACTATGTGCTACATAGCCTGCCAACATCTCTAAAAGTTGCACATTTTGTGAAGTTGTATCTCTGTTACTGTTTGTTTCTTGTATGTGTTTTACTTTCTCTACTGGTAAGTAGGGGAAGTATTGTATTCCACCCAAAAATTCGATGTCGAGATTTCATCGGAAATATGGTTTGATGCCCCCTGAATAAAAAAAAAAAAAAAATAAAAAAAAAAAAAAGCATTTTTAGAAAAAGGTCCGTGTGTGTCTGTGTGTCAGTCTGTGGACAGCATAACTCAAAAACGAAAAGTCGGTTAAAAACCAAAGTTGGTATTTAAGTTTAATGTCTTTCAAGGATGTGACACGAAGATTTTGAAGAAAATAGCCCCACCCTAAACCACCCTTTACATGAAACTTTTTCTAAAATTTTGATTTTCTTGAAAATGGCTCTAACGATTTTGATTAAAATGTCATATGTTTGAGATATTTTGATGACAAATGAAATGTATATCTTGGATTTTCTGGCTATAGCCCTGTAGTCGTATTTACTCTGGACGACTTTTGCATAACTGGTAAACCGTTAGAGATAGACCAAATCATACTATACAAAAAATGTAGATCTTGCTAAAATACACAATTTATGTCTCAATAAATTTTCTTGTAGGGTGAACCATTTCGGAGATATTCCTTGTTATGTGTGTGAGTTTCGGAAAACTTAGAACTTTCGTGAAATGGATCATCGCTGTTCATTTTTTTATATGTCAAGTGTGCAAAGAATACAAAATCTCAAAACATTTGACTATCGCACAAAGCCTACTATATTCTAACATTCCCTTTGCACCAACAAGGAAATAAGCAATAACATAATTTGTACAAATGTTTGTCTCAGCTAACAAGAAAGAAGATATAGGAATAAGAGTTTGTAAGAATGGTTAGTACAAAAGTAGAGAAAGTCATGTGAATGTAACACATCAGATTTTTTTAATTAACTTCCTCCAACGTCATACAATATCGGGCAGTGAATGAATGAAATTGGTGAAATGATGCTCAAATGAGCCCGAGGTCCCAACATTCGTCTTCTCAGGATATGGGAAAACTCGGATAAAACCTTACCCGGATAACTTACCCTAAGAACGTGAGGCAGATACGCTAACCATCACGCTACCGAGGCGGGTGTTTCTTGTATGTAATCTAGTTGTTCAATAAGATGGTTAACACAGGAAAATAATTGATAAGCCTCATATTTCTGCTCGTCTCTTATCTATATTCCTTTCTTCTTCCCCTATTTCTTCTTCTGCCTCTTTATCGTCACTGCCTCAATTTCGCTGATCATCGTTGCACTTAATGTGACGCTAATATCCCGTGCATAATTCTCGGAACAATTGCGCCCAAGAAGGTAAGATTCTATTAAGGGATGATCATGGTTTGATTACATTTGGATTCCAAAAGATATAGGTACTGCTACTGGACGTAGGGAACTCACATTTAAATACCTATTTCAGTGTTGTAAAACGATTTCGCAAGCTACACTACACTGTCATTTCAATCAGAGCAAGCGCTAGCCGGCTACACTAGCACGGAAGCCCATACTTCACCTTTCTACAAATGCTTTAATTGCATATTCCGTTGTAAGTACAATTCAAATAGAATGCAATAGTCTTAAGTGATAGTCAAATCCTTTAAGAGCTGGTCGCTACGTGACCGCTTTAAAATTCTGCCCTCTTTGTATGAGCAGCACGAGAAGAAGGAAAGAAAAAAATCTGATGCACTCACATGACTTTCTCTGCTCTTGTACTAACCATTCTTACAAACTCTTATTCCTATATCTTCTTCGTGTTAGTTGAGATAAACATTTGTACAAATTATCTTATTGCTTATTTCCTTGTAGGTACAAGGGGAATATGGGAATACAGTAGGCTTCGTGCGATAGTCAAATGTTTTAAAGCTTTGAGATTCGTTCTCTTTGCAAATTTAACACATAAAAAATGAACAACGATGTTCCATTTCGCGAAAGTTCTAAGTTTTCCGAAACTCACACACATAACAAGGAATATCTCCGAAATGGTTCATCCTACAAGAAAATTTATTCAGACATAAATTGTGTATTTTAGTGAGAACTACATTTTTGTATAGTATGATTTGGTCTATGTCTAACGGTTTACCAGTTATGCAAAAGTCGTCCAGAGTAAATACGACTACAGGGGCTATAGCCAGAAAATTCAAATATACATTTCATTTGTCATAAAAATATCTTAAACATGACATTTTAATAAAAAATCGTTTGCGCTATTTTCAAGAAAATCAAAATATTCCATGAAAAGGGTAGTTTAGGGTGGGGCTATTTTCTTCATAATCTTCGTGTCACATCCTTGAAAGACATTAAACACAATACCAACTTTGGTTTTTAACCGTCTTTTCGTTTTTGAGTTATGTTGTCCACAGACTGATAAACACACACGCGCGCGGGAGTTTTTCTAATTTTTGCGGGGAGGGTGGGGATTCAGGGGGCCTCAAAACATATTTTCTGTGAAACCTCGACATCAAAATTTTGGGTGGAATATAATACTTCCCTACTTACCAGTAGAGAAAGTAATAACTAATAACCACCTCCCATTTGCGTAGATATAAGTATTGGAAAATTCAAACTAATAACAAGAAAACTCCGAAATAGTCGACTCAAAAAAAGGGCAGCATTGTTTGCTTTAAGGAGATCTACATTTTTTGTAGTAAGATTTTGTGCATTACTGATTTTAACCGGTTGTACCGGTTTACACGCTATTCCCAGATAATTCAAGATATGCATTTCATTTGTTATAAACTATTTCAAACACATGGTATTTTAATTAAAAATATTACAGCCATCAAAACTTTCCAAAAAATATTTTATGTAAAGGGTAGTTTTTCTTCAAAGATTTTCAGAAAAATACCCCAGCATCCCAAAATAATGTTTTTTCCACAGATGGGAACCCTTAAATTAATACCATTCCCGCATTGTTCGGTTTTAACCTTAAGCGTTGAATATAGGAGTGTGTTGATGATCAGCCCAGTTCTAATCACACGAAACCTCACTTCAGTTTTCACACGCTATCGGTTAGACATTTAACATTTTCTTCTGGGCATATCCTCAAATCTAACTCACAAACTAACTCAATGAAAGCACAAAATTAAAATTAAGGCTAATTTCAACAATAGTAGTCAGTGGAAAATCATAGAAATCAAAGGAAGAAAAAAAGTAATATGTATCTTCAAGAAACTATAGCCGCAAAAAAGTTACATAAAAATTAACGTTTGTATTTTTTATGCCATCAAAATTACTATATTGACTAAGATGTTAAATATTTAAGATATTACAAATAAAATGTGCATCTTAAATTTTTGGAAATAGTCTGAGAAGCCCTCTTCATTCCGAAGTATTTTGTATAATGGGTAAACTACAAAAACTTAATACACCATAAAAAAAAAAAAGGTCCGTTTAAAACACCCAATTTACTTTAAATACACATTTCTCGTACATCAGCCGTTTCTGAGACATCCGCTATTATTGCTTTCACTTCTCAATGGTATGTCATTTTTAAGTGCTCTCGCTATTCAGTTGTTTCGTGAAATGTCAACATGTGATCATCGACACGGTTATTCCTTGTACCTACAGTGAAATGTGAGGGTGGTTGTTCTTTATTTAGCGGCTTGAGGTTCTTTAATGTGCCGTAAATGTACGGCACGGGACCACTAGCTTTACTTCCCTTCCGAAGAAAGCCATTTTAAGAATGTTTACGCCCGAAAAAATCGATCACCCTCCGCCAGGTTTGAACCTGCGACCTCGGGAACCAGAGGCTAGTATGTTACCCCTAGACCACGGTGGACAATGTTATGTGTAAGGAACTTATTTCATGAAAGATATATTTCAATTAACATAAAAAGGATAGGCATAAGTTGCACTACGCGCACTGCGACCCACATTGTAGATCTATGGTGGCGCTGAGTGTCACGAACCCGGGACCTCCCTAATGCGAGCCTCATACTTTGCAGCGTTTGCCGACAAAGTGGATAGAAAAGTAGCCCTTCTGAAGAATAGTTTGTAGAAGCTGTACTATAATGGGTAGAGAAAGTGATATGATAGTGAGAGAATGTTGGTTGTTTGAAGGGAAGAGGGTCCCAGCAGAGACACGCTGATGTGCAGTTAAATGTCGCATTCTTTTGAAAGTTTCACAAGCGGAAGTTGGGACTTCTCTCACGACACTTTCACTATTAACTTTGATAGGTCAGCAATTTGATCTCTGAAAAGCGGACACTGCATGTCTGCGATCTTTGGATTGTGTTCATGAGACCGACAATAGTAGGCGTTTTTCCCACATGAGTCAGTGCTTAGCATCAGCGATTTTACCAATTTCGGATACCACACTCAGATTTGATTTACTTATTTTGTCTCTCTGTGTGGTGGACCAGGGGGTTTGCCTCATTCATCACCTTTTCACCGTCATTTCATACCATCCCTTTCTTCAGTTTCATATGAGGGCTGTCCTAGAAGTTCCTAACAGAACATAAACATTTTGGGGTAAAGATCTATTTCTCTACATAGTCTCCTTTCAGTTCGATGCACGTTTCCCAGAGATGCTTAATAGCTTCGTTACACTTTTTATACTGAGAACCCTCGAGCTCTAGACTGCAGACTCTACATCTTCATTGTTGGCAAATCTTTTACCACCAAGACATTTCTTCAAGTTTGGAAACAGAAAATAAACAGAAGGGGTTATATCTGGCGAATAGGGTGCATGAGGAGGCAATTCGAACTTCAACTCATTTATTTTGGCCATGGCCATAATGGATGTCTGAACCGGTACTTTGTCTTGTGAAACAAAACTTTTTCGATAAATGCGGCCGTTTTTGCTTGATTTCATCACTCAAACGTTGCAACAAGTTTGCATAATACTCGCCATTGATTGCTTTTTTCATTTTGGAGATAATAAATGAAAATTATCCCACGTGCATTCCAAAAAGCTGGCGCCAGGACCTCGCCTTCTCTGAAGTCGACGCTCCCCTTTCAGTGCACTGTTAGGACTGTTCCTTCGTCTCAGGTATGAGGTGGACCCATGTCTCATCCTTGGTTATGAATAGACGAAAAAACTCAGCTTTACCTGATGGAAGAAGCGGCGTAATGGCGGCTTTTCTCCGGGTACTCCGGTTTCCCCCGCCACCAATTCCATCAATTGCTCCATTATCATCTTTCCAATCATCGATTTCGCCTGCATTTCATATCATCCTCTTGCTCACTATCATATCTGGTACTGGGCTGACCACTCGCTTCCAGGTCTTCACTCTGTCCGGTCCATAGGTCCCAGTGCTCCTCGACAGCGTCTGACCCTAGGCAGAGGCTTGCAGGTCCTAGGGAGTGGAAGTCCTACATAAGGGGAGGGTAAATCAGGTAAAGAAAGAAATCATAAGACAGCGTAAGAATATTACGTCATAAGATAAAGGAAGGTTACAAACTTGAAGATTGTGTAATTTGCCTAATCACATTAGGTAGCTGTAATAATTATTGTATACAAAATATGTGTAATATTAGCAAAATATTTAATAACAGAGCAGAAATCATTAGTACCGCGCAGGTGGAATGAAACCACCGCTGCACGTGTTGTATCCAAACAACCTTCATTCCGCAAGAGAATTTGGGGTGAGTAAGGCAAGTTCAATCGCCACCTCTCCTCTCGTGCCCATGCCTGAATTACTTTCTCCGACGCGAAATATAGGTTTATAGATTTCTGCACTCCAGAGACGAAGGGGCAGTCCAGGTATTGTGTGATATAAGTGCAGGTGCACCAAGAAAACCAAAACGGTTCCATCTTCAGGAAAAGTCATGCTATCGGATTTCTGGGATTATTATAGACTACCTCCAGAAGGCCAAAACCGGGAACATTACATTTGTTTATTGAAGCAATTGAAGGGTGTTATTCGGGCTGAACTCCCACTTGATGACGATAAGTGCTTCCACATACGTACGTACCTAGGGCATATTCGCTGCCCCAAGTGTGGAGACCATGAAATAGGTGAGAAGCAATAGCAATGCGATGAAAAGGGTGTAGCTTGGGTGTGAGCTTTGTTGGCTGGCTGTTGACACAGCTGCATGCTCAAGCCCGCCCCACTTTCCTTGCTTATCGTCTCAACTCAATTACACGTGAACCAATCCAACTGCCGCCTCATTAATTGCAATGTTCAAATAGATGTCTTGTATTTTCAACTTCCATTGTACGTTCCTTTGAGATATAACGTGAATGTCAGATTTTTAAAAATCTGATGTGTTGCATTCACATGACTTTCTCTACTCTTGTACTAACCATTCTTACAAACTCTTATTCCTATATCTTCTTCGTGTTAGTTAAGATAAGCACTTGCACAAATTATCTTATTGCTTATTTCCTTGTAGGTACAAGGGGAATGTTAGAATACAGTAGGCTTTGTGCGATAGTCAAATCTTTTAAAGCTTTGAGAGTCCGTTGTCTTTGCACACTTAACATTTAAAAAAATGAACAACGATGATCCATTTCACGAAAGTTCAAAGTTTTGCGAAACTCACACACATAACAAGGAATATCTCCGAAATGGTTCACCCTACAAGAAAATACATAAATTGTGTATTTTAGCAAGATCTATATTTTTTGTATAGTATCATTTGGTCTATCTCTAACGGTTTACCAGTTATGCAAAAGTCGTCCAGATTAAATACGACTACAGGGGCTATAGCCAGAAAATTCAAGATATACATTTCATTTGTCATAAAAGTATCTCAAACATATGAGAGAGCCATTTTCAAGAAAAAAATTTTCGAAAATTTGTCCATGTAAAGGGTAGTTTAGGGTGGGGCTACTTTCTTCAAAATCTTCGTGTCACATCCTTGAAAGACATTAAACTTAAATACCAACTTTGGTTTTTAACCGACTTTTCGTTTTTGAGTTATGCTGTCCACAGACTAACACACAGACTGACACACACACGGACCTTTTTCTAAAATTTTTTTTTTGATTCAGGGGGCCTCAAAACATGTATTTCCGGTGAAATCTCGACATCGAATTTTTGGGTGGAATACAATACTTCCCCTACTTACCAGTAGAGAAAGTAAAAATTGAAGGGCATTTTCTTCAAAACCTTCGGTTATGTCCTTGGAAGATGCTAAAATAAGATCCAAAGTTTGGTATTTTCGTTTTTGAGCTATGCTGTTGTCACAGACGATACTTTTCTAAAAAGCCTTTTTTGGATTCAAGTTACCTTGAAACGTGTATTTCCAGTGAAATCTGGATTTGAACTTCTTGGATGGAACGCAATGCCTACCTTCTCCACCTACTGGGGACGTGTGAGAGAAAGCATTGGGTAGGTAAAGCTTTCGTAAAAATGATTAGTGAAAGTCAGATAAATGTAAACGATAATGAGCAGAGAAAGTAAAGTGAATGTAATATACTTTTTTACTTTCTCTACTGGTAAGTAGGGGAAGTATTGTATTCCAGCCAAAAATTCGATGTCGAGATTTCACCGGAAATATATGTTTTGAGGTCCCCTGAATCCAAAAAAAGCATTTTTAGAAAAAGGTCCGTGTGTGTCTGTCAGTCTGTGGACAGCATAACTCAAAAACGAAAAGTCGGTTAAAAACCAAAGTTGGTATTTAAGTTTAATGTTTTTCAAGGATGCGACACGAAGATTTTGAAGAAAATAGCCCCATCCTAAACTACCCTTTACATGGAAAATTTTTCGAAAATTTGAATTTTCTTGAAAATGGCTCTAACGATTTTGATTAAAATGTCATATGTTTGAGATATTTTTATGACAAATGAAATCTATATCTTGAATTTTCTGGCTATAGCCGCTGTGGTCGTATTTACTCTGCATAACATTTACTTTTGCATAACTGGTAAACCGTTAGAGATAGACCAAATCATATTATACAAAAAAATGTAGATCTTGCTAAAATACACAATTTATGTCTCAATAAATTTTCTTGTAGGGTGAACCATTTCGGAGATATTCCTTGTTATGTGTGTGAGTTTCGGAAAACTTAGAACTTTCGTGAAATGGATCATCATCGTTCATTTTTTTAAATGTTAAGTGTGCCAAGACAACAAAATCTCAAAGCTTTAACACATTTGACTATCGTACAAAGCCTACTGTATTCTAACATTCCCCTTGTACCTACAAGGAAATAAGCAATAAGATAATTTGTACAAATGTTTATCTCAACTAACACGAAGAAGGTATAGGAATAAGAGTTTGTAAGAATGGTTAGTACAAGAGTAGAGAAAGTCATGTGAGTGCAACACATCAGATTTTTATATAATTTAATATGTGCGTAAAATTGGTTTTTAAAGTGCTAAAAGTGCGATAGGTAGATATTAGGTAAGCTCGGTTATGCTGCAAGAGAAGATAAAGATGCCATTAGGCATTTGCAGGCAGATCCAGGTAGGTAGGACGGACGACGTGACCGGAAGAGGAAGAAACCGCACCGGATATGCGAGGCCCGGGAAGTGACGTTAACTAACAGAACGGAAACTGCTGTAAAGCGGGTGCTGCTGCTGCTGATAGGCTAACCGCATGCGGTCTGAACCACGGAATCATCCGATCACCATCCTTGCCCCGACTTCCGTCACCATCACTTGTCCACATTCTTGACCTATCACATTCACATTTTGTTGTGATAATTAGTATTTTCTCTGTAAATAAAATGCCTAATTTTCTAGCCTATAAATTAAACGTTTACTGGAAAATTATTTACCAACATTTTAAGATTCTAAACTTTTTTTTTTCTCTCAAAATGCTGCTCGCGATGAACGATTACAAATTTCTGGCTGAAAATTTAATTTCTGCACCATTAAGCCATGATGAAACTGAATGACTCAAAAATAAAAATCTGATGTGCTGCACTCACAAGACTTTCTCTACTCTTGTACTAACCATTCTTACAAACTCTTATTCCTATATCTTCTTCGTGTTAGTTGAGATAAACATTTGTACAAATTATCTTATTGCTTATTTCCATGTAGGTACAAGGGGAATATGGGAATACCATAGGCTTTGAGCGATAGTCAGATCTTTTAAAGCTTTGAGATCCCGTTCTCTTTACACGCCTAACATATAAACAAATTAACAACGAAGTTCCATTTCACCAAAGTTTTAAGTTTTCCGAAACTGAAACACTTAACAAGGAATATCTCCGAAATAGTTCACTGGACAAAAAAATGTATTTGAACATAAATTGTGTGTTTAAGGGAGATGTACATTTTTTGTATAGTAAGATTTTGTCTATATCTTACGGTTTACGAAAGTCATCCAGACTAAACAGGACTGCATAGGCTATAGCCAGAAAATTAAAAATATACATTTCATTTGTCATAAAAATATCTCAAACATGTGGCATTTTAATCAAAATCGTTAGAGCCATTTTTAAGAAAATCAAAATTTTTAAAAAATTTTCTAGTTTAGAGTGGGGCCATTTTTTTCAAAATCTTCGTGTCGCATCCTTGAAACACTTATATACCAACTTCGGTTTTTAACCGACTTTTCGTTTTGGAATTATGCTGTCCACAGATTGACACACACACACACACACACACACACACACACACACACACACACACACACACACACACACACACGGACCTTTTTCTAAAAATGCGTTGTTTTGGATTCAGGGTGTCTCAAAACATATTTCCGGTGAAATCTCGACATCGAATTTTTTGGTGGAATACAATACTTCCTTCTACTTACCAGTAGAGAAAGTAAAAAGTAATACCAGACTTGATATTAATGTCTTCCAAAGATGCCAAATAAAGATTTTCAACGTAGTCTCTCCACCTCAAACTACCCTTCACATGGAACATTTAACGAAATTTTTTATTTTCTCAAAAATAGCTAACATTTTTGATTTCTTCTTTCTATTTTGCTTCCCTTTAACCAGCGGTCAAATAGCGACGAGTCTGTTAGGTACCTCATGGCTGGGTGTGCGCCGACAGTCAAATTCTAGGTCTCATTCCTGTACAACACTCCTACTTTGTCACGTGACGGGTAGATGGCAGCTTCTACACGTGCCCGCAGAGACCTTAGTACCCGGCAACTGTAAGTACCTCTGCTTCTGCACATGCCAGGCAGATAGCATTAGGGCGCCATACATTCCCCTCCCTCTCTCCCATTGCCCTCTCTCACTTTCCTCCTCTCTCCCATTACCCTCTCTCGTTCCTCCTCTCTCCCATTACCCTCTCTCTTTCCTCTTCTCTCCCATTCCCTCTTTCACTTTCCCCTTCTCTCCCATTACCCTCTCTCACTTTCCTCTTCTCTCCCTTTACCCTCTCTCACTTTCCTCTTCTCTCCCATTACCCTCTCTCACTTTCCTCTTCTCTGCCCTTACCCTCTCTCCCCTTTACCTCTCTGCCCTTACCCTCTCACACTTTACCCTCTCTGCCCTTACCCTCTCACACTTTACCCTCTCTCCCCTTACCCTCTCTGCCCTTACCCTCTCACACTTTACCCTCTCTGCCCTTACCCTCTGCCCTTACCCTCTGCCCTTACCCTCTCACACTTTACCCTCTCTGCCCTTACCCTCTCACACTTTACCCTCTCTGCCCTTACCATCTCTCCCCTTACCCTCTCTGCCCTTACCCTCTCTGCCCTTACCCTCTCACACTTTACCCTCTCTGCCCTTACCCTCTCTCCCCTTACCCTCTCTGCCCTTACCCTCTCTGCCCTTACCCTCTCACACTTTACCCTCTCTGCCCTTACCCTCTCACACTTTACCCTCTCTGCCCTTACCCTCTCACACTTTACCCTCTCTCCTTACCCTCTCACACTTTACCCTCTCTGCCCTTACCCTCTCTCCCCTTACCCTGTCACACTTTACCTTCTCTGCCCTTACCCTCTCTGCCCTTACCCTCTCTCTCCTCGCTCTCATTTTCCGCTCCCTCCATGTACCCTCTCTCCCTTTCCGCTCCCTCCATGTACCCTATGGCCTCCTTCCCGCATTGTAATGCAGGTTTAAGAAGTGCCCTCCCTTGAAGTGGGCCATGGCGAGATTGAAACCTTGGGTTGTCATTCACACTTGCTATACCTACTGCCTCCTTGATGTAAAGTCTACCGCAGCATTAGTTACAGTGAGTGGCCTGTTACACTCCAGGTAAAGAGATGCCTTGCGTTTGCCTCCATCGCTTAGCGTATACAACGAAGAGGACTTCACAGATTATTCTCGGAGAACTCACATATGTATTTTTCATCTAAAGTCCTTTAATATATGGTATTTTAATCAAAATCGTTTGAGCCATTCATGAGAAAGCAAGAAGTTTCTAAAAATAGTCCATCTAAAGCGTAGTTGGAGTGGAGAGATATAGTTTTTTAAAACTTCTGTGTCCTAGCTTTGAAAACTACGAAACTTAAATATTAAGTTTGGTGTTTATCCTATTTTCAGCCTTTGAATTATGCTGCGTACCCTCTCTCTCTCTCTCTCACTCTCACTCGCATATACACATACACACATTCACGGGCCTTTCTCTATTTGCTTTTTAATGCAGGGGTCTCAAAACATGTATTTCTGGTGAAAAGCAATACCTTCTCTATGTACTTAAGAGTGTTAAGGTTATATTTTAATTTAGATAGTACGTTTACCTTTGGAAACCTAATTTATTTCTAATGGTCGTAAACATTTTGGAAATATGTTGGAGGGAGAATTGAAGGTCACTATTTCAGTACCTACCATTGTTTCGCTTTGGTCGGATATAGGTACACATCAAGGGAACTGTTTTCTTTCACTGTCCCTTACTTAAGTATTGCCCTCGAATCCGCGATTCTAATTTGTCCTTTGTTTCTTTCTTTCTTTCTTTCTTTCTTTCTTTCTTTCTTTCTTTCTTTCTTTCTTTACCATGAGCTCTTTTGGGGCCTCTGAATCTGACATAAGGCATTTTAAGCAAAACCTCCCTCTTTTTTGTGGGTGGGGGAGGCCTAATTAATATATGTTCTATTACATAAATATAATGGTACAGGTTAGGTTTTACGTTTGTCAGTTCTGCCAACAGTATTCAGTATTATTGTCATGGCTGCACTTCTTACGTTCCAATAACTGGATGTGGGTGGGTGGGTGTACGTGCGTGTCCTTTTTAAACACTAAACTGGGTTCATACCTGTTCAGCTACGACACTACCTCCAAACTACCCTTTCTAAACTTCGCACGTACTTTCTCCAAAATGGCCCTTAACAATGTTGATTAAAAGGCTACACATTTAAGATGTGAACATTCCTTGCTATTTTGGAAAGACATACGTACATAGGACAGACAGGTGAGAGAGAGAGACGTCATGAACATAAACACAATCTACCACTACTACAACCAGAGAAATCAGCAATAGCACAGCATAGTCTCACAAAATGTTGTTTGATGAGGTCGCCGTTTTACACCGCAGTAACCGACGTTACGACAAACTCGTAAAGGAAGCGATTGAAATCATAGGGACAAGAGCTTGGACAGGAATACTTAAAAGAAGCCCGTTTATTTCTTGTGCGTTCCCGATGAAGGCCATGAGTTGACATGGCCATTTATTTATTAATTGTTCATTTTCTGATGATGAAGTTCAGTATGGTCCAAATCTGGAAACATTTTATAAATATTAAACAGCTGGTAACCGAAGAAATGTGTCCTCCCCATACGTACCTACGTGTATAAGGAAGTGTGTATTACGAAGAAGAAGAAGAAGAAGAAGAAGAAGAAGAAGAGTGAGTAGAGAAGGTGGACATGGACCGTTTGGCTGGCAGTGTGTGTAGGTGTGGCAAGGCCAGTTTCCGGCCTGTCCCATGTGTGTGTGGGAGAGCAACAAGGTGAAATAGAGGCTATCCTGTCCTGGCGAGAGCTATTTCTGGCGGGAACACGCGCCTCCTTTCCATACATGTGTGTAGGGCAATTTCCTTTCTCATCGTTTCAATCATAAATTGCTACGATGTAAACAGCTTATTGCAATATCTCAAGAACCAGCTCTGACATTTGTCCCCCATATGGCGCAGTCTGGTTATATTTGGTGATATTCCATCTCTTGGGTTGCATTTGTACCGCCAACTATTGTAAAATATAACTATGGCAAAGCCACGACAATAGTTGGTGTTATTGCACACGTGATGTTGCCACTTCTGAACCAGTTGCAGGGTAGGCAACCGATAGACTTTAAAACAATGCTCTTGATGACTTTTGCATAACTGGTAAACCGTAAGAGAGACACCAAATCTTACTCTACAAAAAAGGTATATCCTGTTAAAACACGTCATTTATGTCCAAATGCATTTTTTGTGAAGTGAACCATTTCGGAGATAAGATGCGTTGCAAAATGATACAACCACCTGAGTGTTATAAAACACACAAGTAAATATATAACAGAAAACTTACACACATGATTCAGATATTTTAACATTATGTAATGCATATGTGGGTCACTATTGTCCAGAACATAGATATAAATGAATGCTTCCACATTCCCGGTATTGCACCTCCTCTCAATAGCCAGTGTAGGAGCCTTGTTTGAGCACTACGATCACACATGTTGTCCTGGACACCTCTAGCAACTCCGCCATATTAGAATACCTACTGTTCAGCATCAGCATACACTGAGCGACGTAACTTCTCCATGGTGTACTAGCATTGTCCTGCTGAAACATCGAACATGGACCTCCAATTGCTTCCCCGAAAGGTAAAAAATGAAGATCCAGCAGATCTTGATAGTCAGTTGCTTTCATTCGACCTGGTGGAATCAAACCCAGCCCAAACCATTAATGAGCCTCTTCCTTGCTGCCGTTTGGAAAATATCTGCCCTTCTTTTCTCAAATCATGGCAATAGTAGTTTGCTCTATCCGGTCCATCATCCATCACTAAACACTACTTGCTTCCATTGGGTTTTGCAGGTAACACGCTCCTGTAAGCCGAGGTTGTCGTTTGTTTTTCTTGTACAACATGAAGTTCTTCCTGGGATAGCGGAGAACTGGCGCACGTGGATATTGAGCCAACATTCCCAGGGTGGTTTATTACACTTCTCTGCTGCCTGGATGTAAGTAACCGTGCGTGGCCTTCCAGAGGACCTCGTGCCAGAATTCGTCCCACAACGGAAGTGTATGAATCCTTCTTGCTATAAGCACACTCGAGCCACGCATGGACATCTTTTGCGTGGTGATCCGGAGCCTGTCTGTACGACGTGCAATGTCCCACTCTCCGTCGCACATGTCCTTGATTGTCCGCAATACGGTCGTAAGTGTCAGTCCCTTGGCCTGGGCCTTACACTGTGCTCTGTTTTAGGCGACGACGCAGTAGCTGTCAATACAACACTGCGGTTTGTTGCCAAGATTGATTTTTGCAAGCAAGTGTAAGGTGCTTTTATCTTGGCGGATATTGACTTCTAGTTGTTTTTACTTTGGATGTTATTCTGTTTTTTACCTTTTAAAGATTTTATCAGTTTTAGGTTTTAGAAATTTACGTTTTTACCAGTTGTTAACTTTTAACTGTTTTAGCTCTCGGTTTTAGACATTTTAACTTTCACCTTTTAGCTTTTTAGGGTGAGGTTTTATTGTTGGCTTGTTTTATTCTTTGGAATGGCCCTAATGACCTAGCTGTCGACGGGCCCTTAAATAATACTCACTCACTCCCTCCCTCACTCTTGCTATAAGTGATTATTTGCCCTTTCTCCTCACCTGATAATGCTTCCTTCACCACTATTCACGTCGAATATACTGATGTGCACCTACAGGCACAAGGCATAAAACGGGGAGAGGTGAGGTGGGGTGGGGTGGGTACGAAGCGTGGTTGCAACAGTCGAATGGTCTCGTGGTCAGCTTACAAAATGTGTCCGTAGTTTGTCGTGTCAACTATGTTGCATTGGATATGCAAGCTCATTAAGTGCTTATGTATATATGTCTCTCTACGGCTGAAAACCGGGGTGTAACGCATCTTATTCCTAGTTAATTGTGTAACTTTTGCAATACTTTAACGGAAGGTCGTTATTCGCTTTTTATCTCTTAGCTGTGCAAAAAGAAGGTAATTTCATAGTCTTTACGTGACAACGAGCTTTAAAAGATATGTTTATCGCTCAAAGCCTACTGTATTTCTATATTTCCCTTGTACTTACAAGAAAATTACCAATAAGATAATTTCTGTAAATGTTTATCTTGACTGACGTGAACAAGATATAGGAAAAAGAGTTTGTAAGAATGTCTAGTACAAGAGTAGAGAAAGTCATGTGAGAGGAACACATCAGATTTGTTTTAATTTTTCTAAACGTTTTCTTGATTTTCTTAAACTCATCTTCTTTTTTTTTTTCTTCTTCTTTTTTTTTTTATCCCTTAATTGTTTACCTTTTTATGACTACCGTTTCGTTGTCCATGTTGTCCCAATTCTTCCACACTTCGTATTCTATATAGGTATACCAAATAATGTATTTTGTCCACATACTCACTCTGCCCGTGTTAAACTTCCCCTGTCCTCATCCATGCTAAATCTGTCCTTTCCTGTCTGCTACATTTGCACAATTACATATATCTACCTACTTACATTGCACATAGGTAGCTACTTCAGAGAGAAATACAAAATCAGAAGCGATGATGAAACGTTTAAGAGCGAGTTGCTATAGTTTGGCTTTGAAATTCCATACGTTTTCAGAACATAGAAACATCTGCATGTCAAAGAATTTAGAAAAACAGCTGATGTGTTGCACTCACATGGCTTTCTCTACTTTTGTACAAACTATCCTTACAAACGCTTGTTTCGCTACCTAATTCATGTTAATAGAGATAGACATTTGCAGAAATTGTCTTATTGCTACTTTTCTTGTAGGTGCAAGAGAAGTACGACAATACACTATTAAGTGATTGTCGAATGTTTTAACACTGGTCGCTATGTGACGACCTTGAAATTCCGTTCTCTTTGTATGGCCAAGAGATAAAAAAACGAATGAGGTATTCTTGTTTGAGGAAAGTATGAGCATAGGAAAATTCAGACAAATGACAAGAGTATCCCGCAAATAGTTTACTCCACGCAAAAGAAAATGTATTTGACATAAATTATGTCTTAACGAGATCTACATTTTTGAGTAGTAAGATTTTGTATATATCTTGCGGTTTACCAGTTATGCAAAAGTGCAAAATGAAGAGCACCTCTGAGGACATTCCCAGGAAATTCAAGATGTGCGTTTCATTTGGCATGAAAATATCTTAAAGATGTGGTATTTTAATCAAAATCGTTTAAGGCTTTTTTTTTAATCAAAATTTTCGAAAAAGTTCAATGTGAAGCATAGCCTGGGGTAGGGGGATTGTTTTTTAAAAGTTTCATGTCGCATCCTTGGAAGATGCTGAATTTATGTACCAAGTTTGATATTTAACCAACTTTCCGTTTTTGAGTTGTGTTGCTCTCTCCCTCTCCCCAGCTCTCTCCCTGTCACCTCTTTCCACTCCTTCCCTCTGTCTTTTCCTCATTTCTTCTGTATTTCCCCCTTCTCCCCCTCTCCCCCTCTCTGCCCCCTCTCCCCCCTCTCCACCTTCTCCGCCCCCTCTCCCCTCATCTCCACCGTCTCTACCCCCTCTCCCCCTATCTCCACCCTCTCTATCCCCTCTCCCCTATCTCCAACCTCTCTGCCCCCTCTCCTCCTATCTCCACCCTCTCTACCCCCTCTCCCCCTATCTCCACACTCTCTGCCCCCTCTCCTCCTATCTCCACCCTCTCTACCCCCTCTCCCCCTATCTCCACCCTCTCTGCCCCCTCTCCTATCTCCACCCTCTCTACCCCCTCTCCCCCTATCTCCACCCTCTCTGCCCCCTCTCCTCCTATCTCCACCCTCTCTGACGGACCTTTCTCTAAATATTTTCATTGGAGGAATGTCAAAAGGTGTTTTTCCAAATCTCGCCATCAATTTCTTTTCGGCAGAATTCAATGCGTTGTCTTATGCATATGGTAGCGAAAGTAAAAATCAGCTATTTCTTGAGACTTTATTACTAGGGAAGAAACATATAATGGTGGTATTGTTCATTGTGAAACTGTAAGTAAAGCTAATTGTTCAGCTAGAAAGCAATTAGTAAACATTCCAAACTATTCTTTGAAAAATAATAAACACAATTATACCGGATTGTTAATTTAATAACTAAAAGCAAATTATTTCACTATTCAATTTTTAATAAAAAGGAGTATGTTTAGAGTGATGTAAGATGGAAGGTTGCCTTCCGAATAGCGCTATGCAGCTACAATCAATTTAAGTGATGAGTTTATATATAGGTCTGCCTAAAGAATTATTTCACTATTGTTGAAATGAATATATTGTCTGAAAGAGGAAGAGATTTAATTGAGTTTAAATACACCTTGTAAGAATCGTTTTCTGAATAAATGTCACTGCAGTAAAATTGAAACCTTAACTTGTAATAACACAAATAACTGATACCCAAATTCGCTGCTACGAGTTCCATACTGTCAGCTATTCCATAAACGGCGTACAACTGTGTAGCGTTCGTATAAAAATTGGGAAAACAAATAAAAAATATAATTGACAAAAAAGAAACCCGCTAGAACGTCCAGAACGTGAAGACCATTTGAAGCCAAAGGATCGCCACGACATTTTTGACCCTACAACAGAACCCAAGGACCACAACAAAAAGAGGAGATGAAAGAAGACGTCCGTGACATCTAGAACCAAGTACCAAGATCAAACTTTTAAAACAGTCACAATGTGCAAGTTACATGTTTTGTAGAAAACTAGTCTTAAATTTAGTAACGTAGCATGAATGTGAGAAGAGGTGAAGTAGTACAAATTAAATCAAGGAAAATGAGTAGAGAAAGAACTAGAAATATAAGTTACAGAGATCCACATAATCAGGATATAGCTGAACAGGGTAATGTTAGCCAGGAACATCTGAACAGAATTACTTTGTTGAGGCAGATGGAACTGGAGATAACAGAACAGAAAAGGTGAAAAAACTAAGGGTATTAAGAAAAGCATGAAAAATGAGCTGGGACGTAAAGAATTGGCGAGATCACTGAAAAGCAATATAAATTGGCCAGTGATCAGACAGAAATAGCTAGGGAACATAAATAAATGGTCAGGGACAAATGAAACACAGGGCTAGGTAGTCACAAAATCTCAATAAAACAGGATCAGATTGCTACTGATATGAATAGCAAACACACAGTTTAGTAGCCGATACGGATATCGAAATCGAAGAATTCAGATCTGACCAAATTAAATTTCATGAATGAAATAGAAGATACTGGTATTGTCCGCCATCACCCATTCATTGTATGTACACCGGTCTCTAAATACCACCCACGACTAACCACTCGCTACACCTTCAGCAATATTTTTCACTTCCATTTCGCGGCGCAGCATTTCTACTGCGGCGTCCATCATTTTCTTGTTTTCTTACATCCATTTTTTTCTAATCGTTTATCTTGCTGATCTAAACGGCCTTACACCGCATTAATTTTTTTCCTTTCACGTGAGACTTAGGTTCTCTGAGGATATGTGAACAAGCAAGATGGTATGGTACAGGGATGAGATCTAGAAGATTAACTGTCCACCACATACTGAGCCACGAGGTATCTCCTAACACTAAGGTCTCTGTGTACACGTGATGAAGCAAGATGGTATGATACAGGGATGAGATCTAGAAGATTAACTGTCCACCACACACCGAGCCACGAGGTATCTCCTAACACTAAGGTCTCTGTGTACACGTGATGAAGCAAGATGGTATGGTACAGGGATGAGATCTAGAAGGTTAACTGTCCACCACACACCGAGCCACGAGGTATCTCCTAACACTAAGGTCTCTGTATACACGTGATGAAGCAAGATGGTATGGTACAGGGATGAGATCTAGAAGGTTAACTGTCCATCACACACCGAGCCACGAGGTATCTCCTAACACTAAGGTCTCTGTGTACACGTGATGAAGCAAGATGGTATGATACAGGGATGAGATCTAGAAGGTTAACTGTCCATCACACACCGAGCCACGAGGTATCTCCTAACACTAAGGTCTCTGTGTACACGTGATGAAGCAAGATGGTATGATACAGGGATGAGATCTAGAAGGTTAACTGTCCATCACATACCCAGCCACGAGGTATCTCCTAACACTAAGGTCTCTGTGTACACGTGATGAAGCAAGATGGTATGATACAGGGATGAGATCTAGAAGGTTAACTGTCCATCACACACCGAGCCACGAGGTATCTCCTAACACTAAGGTCTCTGTGTACACGTGATGAAGCAAGATGGTATGATACAGGGATGAGATCTAGAAGGTTAACTGTCCACCACACACCGAGCCACGAGGTATCTCCTAACACTAAGGTCTCTGTGTACACGTGATGAAGCAAGATGGTATGATACAGGGATGAGATCTAGAAGATTTACTGTCCACCACACACCGAGCCAAGAGGTATCTCCTAACACTAAGGTCTCTGTATACATGTGATGAAGCAAGATGGTATGATACAGGGATGAGATCTAGAAGGTTAACTGTCCACCACACACCGAGCCACGAGGTATCAACTAACACTAAGGTCTCTGTGTACACGTGATGAAGCAAGATGGTATGATACAGGGATGAGATCTAGAAGGTTAACTGTCCACCACACACCGAGCCACGAGGTATCTCCTAACACCAAGGTCTCTGTGTACACGTGATGAAGCAAGATGGTATGATACAGGGATGAGATCTAGAAGATTAACTGTCCACCACACACCGAGCCACGAGGTATCTCCTAACACTAAGGTCTCTGTATACATGTGATGAAGCAAGATGGTATGATACAGGGATGAGATCTAGAAGGTTAACTGTCCATCACACACCGAGCCACGAGGTATCTCCTAACACTAAGGTCTCTGTGTACACGTGATGAAGCAAGATGGTATGATACAGGGATGAGATCTAGAAGGTTAACTGTCCATCACACACCCAGCCACGAGGTATCTCCTAACACTAAGGTCTCTGTATACATGTGATGAAGCAAGATGGTATGATACAGGGATGAGATCTAGAAGGTTAACTGTCCATCACACACCGAGCCGCGAGGTATCTCCTAACACTAAGGTCTCTGTGTACACGTGATGAAGCAAGATGGTATGATACAGGGATGAGATCTAGAAGGTTAACTGTCCATCACACACCCAGCCACGAGGTATCTCCTAACACTAAGGTCTCTGTGTACACGTGATGAAGCAAGATGGTATGATACAGGGATGAGATCTAGAAGGTTAACTGTCCATCACACACCGAGCCGCGAGGTATCTCCTAACACTAAGGTCTCTGTGTACACGTGATGAAGCAAGATGGTATGATACAGGGATGAGATCTAGAAGGTTAGCTGTCCACCACACACTGAGCCACGAGGTATCTCCTAACACTAAGGTCTCTGTGTACACGTGATGAAGCAAGATGGTATGATACAGGGATGAGATCTAGAAGGTTAACTGTCCATCACACACCGAGCCACGAGGTATCTCCTAACACTAAGGTCTCTGTATACACGTGATGAAGCAAGATGGCATGATACAGGGATGAGATCTAGAAGGTTAACTGTCCACCACACACCGGGCCACGAGGTATCTCCTAACACTAAGGTCTCTGTGTACACGTGATGAAGCAAGATGGTATGATACAGGGATGAGGTCTAGAAGGTTAACTGTCCACACACCGAGCCACGAGGTATCTTCTAACACTAAGGTCTCTGTATACACGTGATGAAGCAAGATGGTATGTTACAGGGATGAGATCTAGAAGGTTAACTGTCCATCACACACCGAGCCACGAGATATCTCCTAACACTAAGGTCTCTGTGTACACGTGATGAAGCAAGATGGTATGATACAGGGATGAGATCTAGAAGGTTAACTGTCCACCACACACCGAGCCACGAGGTATCTCCTAACACTAAGGTCTCTGTGTACACGTGATGAAGCAAGATGGTATGGTACAGGGATGAGATCTAGAAGGTTAACTGTCCACCACACACTGAGCCACGAGGTATCTCCTAACACTAAGGTCTCTGTGTACACGTGATAAAGCAAGATGGTATGATACAGGGATGAGATCTAGAAGGTTAACTGTCCACCACACACTGAGCCACGAGGTATCTCCTAACACTAAGGTCTCTGTGTACACGTGATGAAGCAAGATGGTATGGTACAGGGATGAGATCTAGAAGGTTAACTGTCCATCACACACCGAGCCACGAGGTATCTCCTAACACTAAGGTCTCTGTGTACACGTGATGAAGCAAGATGGTATGATACAGGGATGAGATCTAGAAGGTTAACTGTCCATCACACACCGAGCCACGAGGTATCTCCTAACACTAAGGTCTCTGTGTACACGCGATGAAGCAAGATGGTATGGTACAGGGATGAGATCTAGAAGGTTAACTGTCCATCACACACCGAGCCACGAGGTATCTCCTAACACTAAGGTCTCTGTGTACACGTGATGAAGCAAGATGGTATGATACAGGGATGAGATCTAGAAGGTTAACTGTCCATCACACACCGAGCCACGAGGTATCTCCTAACACTAAGGTCTCTGTGTACACGCGATGAAGCAAGATGGTATGGTACAGGGATGAGATCTAGAAGGTTAACTGTCCATCACACACCGAGCCACGAGGTATCTCCTAACACTAAGGTCTCTGTGTACACGTGATGAAGCAAGATGGTATGGTACAGGGATGATATCTAGAAGGTTAACTGTCCATCACCCACCGAGCCACGAGGTATCTCCTAACACTAAGGTCTCTTTGTACATGTGATGAAGCAAGATGGTATGATACAGGGATGAGATCTAGAAGGTTAACTGTCCACCACACACTGAGCCACGAGGTATCTCCTAACACTAAGGTCTCTGTGTACACGTGATGAAGCAAGATGGTATGATACAGGGATGAGATCTAGAAGGTTAACTGTCCATCACACACCGAGCCACGAGGTATCTCCTAACACTAAGGTCTCTGTGTACACGTGATGAAGCAAGATGGTATGATACAGGGATGAGATCTAGAAGGTTAACTGTTCATCACACACCGAGCCACGAGGTATCTCCTAACACTAAGGTCTCTGTGTACACGTGATGAAGCAAGATGGTATGATACAGGGATGAGATCTAGAAGGTTAACTGTCCATCACACACCGAGTCACGAGGTATCTCCTAACACTAAGGTCTCTGTGTACACGTGATGAAGCAAGATGGTATGATACAGGGATGAGATCTAGAAGGTTAACTGTCCATCACACACCGAGCCACAAGGTACCTCCTAACAGATCGCTCGCGATATGATCACATAGTTAAAGCAATGTGTAGGACAAATATATCAGCATCATGTCTTTAAAGCGAGGATTGCGTTTTATAATTTTCTGCACCTTTAAAATAACATGTTATTCCCAATGGTAGGGTACTTGTTTTCTGGAAGCGTTGATATCCAAAGGCTCTTTGTGTCTGTTTACAAGCAAAGAATAGCTTTTCGTACGTGCCTAGATATATGCAATGGAAGTAACATTGGTGGGAGTCTCAGGTAGATACCTATTGATCATCTGAACTGAATGCAGCGATTTAGGACATGTAAAATCGTAGTCCCTAATTTAGGCACGTGTAGAACCTATGAAATTAGTATATTTAGACACAGGAAGAGTGAAACATATTAATATGCTGGAAACGGGGAGGTTTGGAATCCGAGTGACTGACCATCTCTACACTATACAGTTTTTAATTTGAGAGTCAAACGAAGGGAGCATGTGAAATTGATCTAAGCAGTACCCCTCGCTAGCCTACACTTGTAGAAAATGACCAACTGGTATACGATTTGCTGTTGCGTACTAGGACTGTTCTGTAATGTTGTGCCTAAGGAGGAAGATGGTTACGCTTTACTCTTTAAGATCAAGAGGCACTAATATGCGCCCATTTTGAAAGTGTTTAATTTTACACAAGTAATTGCTGTTATACATAATTGTGTAAATTATACGTATGTACATATACAGGATGGAAGGGAAGTCATTGCACTCCTTTTAATATGTGCTCATAGAAGCATTACAAACAAAAAAGTGTAATAGCATTTTGTTCTTTGATCAGCCGATTTCGAAAAAATAAATGTTTTTTGATCCAAGTTGGATGCGTAATTCGACGAGAATGTACCAAGATAACAGTTTGTTACTTGTAAGATGCGTAGAGTAACTTATTTCTGACATAGTAATTCTGGGACATACATCACACAGGGTTTCGAAATAATTAATCACTTACAAGACGTGAAGGAATACTCCGAGCTACTCTCTCAGTCGTGCAGTAAGTTGACAACGTTGCGTTGAGGTTGGTCAGGGAATTGACCTGGTTTGTGGATGTAAACAGCTCTGGCATTTCGCTTTCACTTTAATATTTTGGGAGCTAACGTTTGTGTTGGCGTACACTCGCGCAGTAAACACAGAAGGACAAGGCAGGGTTTAAGTTTGTTTTCTCAAGAAGCACCGTTACTGTGTTTGTTTATGTACTGAGCTAGGGAAAGTGACACCCACAGGATCTGCAGTGTTGCCAGCTTGTTTTCGAGAAAACCAAAATATCTCCGTAGGAAATGGTCTGAGACGAAAACGTAAGATACAAAATGTGTTCCAAATATCGAGATCTATCACTGGTTTAAATTAATATGACTTCCCGGTATATACACTAATATGTATAAATGTGAAATGTGTAGAAGATGTGGGCGGTTGTCTGGTTGAAATGGATTAGCATTGTACGAGACAGGGCAAAGCACCAGACGTGTGTAGTAGCGCAAAGGAGATTCAAGAAAAGTGATAAAACATAACTTGCAAGTGGTAGAGGTAAAGATAAACCACGTGATTAAAAAGTAAAATATTGGTGCGCAATAAGCTCTGAATTTGATTAGCTATTTAATCCTCCGCCCATGTAGTTGCGTGTGCATTGCATTGAGAAGTACCTAACTTTTGCTAACCACGACATAAAGAATTAACTAGTCTCACGTACAATGAAGTATTCTTGAAAGAATTAGCATTAAAGTTTGTTGCTTGGAGCGTGTAGCGTCACATAAATGTTCCAATAATCACGTTTGATTTGGACAAGAAATGCGCGTGTATAAAAAGAAGAAAAAAGAAAGGGGAAAGAAAAAGAAGAAAAAAGAAAGCGGAAAGAAAAAGAGAAAAATCCGCTGCTTCTTGAGATGTTCGTAGGAAAGCTAATTGTTCAGCTAGAGAGGAATTAGTAAAAGTGAATAAACATTTTTTGACAAATAATAAGAAATGCAATTATACCTGATTATTTACTTACTAATTTGAATGCCCAAATTACATGTATTATATGTATGTATATATTTTTCTGAAAGTGGAAAGAGTTTTGCTTAAATTACATAATCACAATTTGAAACCTTAATTTGAATTATTATTCAAGTAGGAAGAACACAAGAGTCTTCCCCTTAGCGCGGTTATAGCGCTACTACTTTCCAAGCGGATGACTCAGGTTCGATTCCTGGTACCGGCGTGGGAATTTTCCCACGTTGAGAGACCTTATACGGGATGCACTCAGCCTCATTAGATCCCTGGGGGCCATTTGAGGAGCTGCTTGATTGAGAAGTAGCGGCTTCTTGTTGCGAAGACCGTATATAGCGGCGGGGAGGGACAAGGCGCTGACCACGCTCCACCCTCTAGTACTGCATCCTATTCATGACGTCTGTGGTGGACAGAGGTGGGAGAACGCAATGGTGTGGCGATAAGAGGGCTGTTGTTCCGCGGGGTTAGTATCACAAATAACCCTGCTACCCTAATCCGGCGCCATTTACCTCTAAAGGCAGACAGTGAGACAACCAATAAACAAAATACACACTCCTCAGGATTCCAATTTTCAGCCAGAAGTAGTATTGTTAGCACTCGAATGTTGGTGTCCGTAACCGTAGGTAGTTTTCTTTCTCTTATACAGATATTGTTTTTACGAAGTTAAGAGCGCAGCGACTTTAACAAGTCATTAAACGTTAATTGAATATTGCAGAGTAAGACATGTTGATCCAGCTCCAGCAGAAACTTCTGGTATCAGTGATTTAGAGCTTGGAAGAGCGTTTTTCAAACGTGAAGATAACTTCGTATTCAGACAATCAGGGAATGGATACAGATGTATGTCTGCTATTCCCTTAAACAATAATGAAGATTTGAACTGATAGATAAACCCAACTGTTTTTATCGAAAGCGGAAACTGTGGCCTTCACTGCTGTGGAGAAAGGCGAAAGATGGCAAAACCAGATTGACTGTTGACGTGACACAGATGTTTAATGTGCATCATTTATGTTTTATTCATTGCATAATTTGCTTCATTTTATAAGCGTTCTGTAATGAGATACAGTAGACCGCATCTTGGACTGTGCGCTACCGTGAGAATGGCACGGATCAGTATTCGCTACAGAATTTAAAATTGAAATGCTGCAAATTTCATCAGCAGTTACTGTATTTGATATAAGCTGATAAAATGTCGCCGACATTCTCCATGTAAGTACATTAGTTGCGCGAGAAGGTTTTCATATTAATGAATCAGCTGGGCGGTAACATTAAACAGATTGGAAGCTTTCAATGAATATACTGGCTGCACTAAGCAGCTGTAATATCCACTAGCTTGAACAGTTGAATAAGTTACAGCTGGGCGGTAACATTAAACAGATTGGAAGCTTTCAATGTATATACTGGCTGCACTAAGCAGCTGTAATATCCACTAGCTTGAACAGTTGAATAAGTTACAGCTGGGCGGTAACATTAAACAGATTGGAAGCTTTCAATGTATATACTGGCTGCACTAAGCAGCTGTAATATCCACTAGCTTGAACAGTTGAATAAGTTACAGCTGGGCGGTAACATTAAACAGATTGGAAGCTTTCAATGTATATACTGGCTGCACTAAGCAGCTGTAATATCCACTAGCTTGAACAGTTGAATAAGTTACAGTTGGGTGGTAACATTGAACGTTTGAGGTTTTCATTGAATATGTTGGCTGCACTAATCATATTGATACTGCAACCATAATATGGACTAGTGTGAAAAGTTGAATAAGTTACAACGAGATGGTACCTAACGTTGAACATTTGGCAAGTTTGCATGGAATGAGTTGGCTGCACTAATCATACTGAGACTAAAGCTGGAATGTCGACTAGTTTTTGAAGTTGAGTAAGTTACAATTGGATGGTAACGTTGAAGAGTTAAGAAGTTTTCATGGAGTATGTCGACTGCACTAATCATACGCATTCTGAAGATGTAATGTTGAACAGTTCGGAAGTTTTCATCGAATAAGTTGACTACGCATGTTTACACTCTATCATAGATAATGAATATCCTTCAGAAACTGGAGTTTTTTTAATTTCTGTGGGTTGTTCCCGACACTGGAGAAATCAGAGATGTTGAGTGGTTGTCTACAATTGGTGTACTCGTGCAATGGGCAATCCAAAGTGATGTGCTGTGTGTTGTAGTTGGAAGAGGCTAGTCTTTTGTTAGAAGAAAAGGATGTTAGTTTGTAGTAGCCAATCCATAGACGGGAGATGATTACTTGAGTTTGTCATTTGAGTGTTCATGGAAGTTGCTAAGAGTTGGTACAGCGTTAACGAGCATGTGAAAACCACTCTGGTGCGAGGAGGCTAAAGCAGCGCACCCGAACCCCAGATAGGTAGACAGTAATGTCACACATATTGAGAAAGGCTACTAAAGGAAAGTTAATGTTAGCAAAAGAAGCTCACGCGAGTGTTTTGTGGCTAATTAAATCAGTACTAAAGATTGACAGTGATTACAAACGCTGGGGGAAATAAATGGCCACGCTTTAACCGCGTTGGTTCTGAGAGTCCCATTCTATATTGGTGGTGAAAGACCACTTAATTTTGCTCAGAAGCCTCTTTATCGGGTTCTTTTACGAGTCGTAAATCTACGACGCAAGGCCACCAGCTTTACTTGCCTTCCGGCGGAAGTCATACTAAGGATTTTAACGCCCGAAAACATTTGTCACTCTCTGTAGGGTTTCGACAAAGTGATGGTTTTGATATGATTATTTGTTTATTTGGTATGAAGGAATTTGGAATATACGCAACTGAAATACGAACGTTGGTATTTATCGAACATAGACACAATACTTCCTCTACATACTCTTAAGTACTTAGGATGTGAAGTATAAATGATAGTCATTTGAATGTGCCATGTGATTTTTTTAAGCAATTGTTGACGTCCTTATAGCACAAACTTCATGAGTAATTCTGTTTATAAAACACACAATGTGGTTGCAGATCTAACCATTCTTGTCCTCAGTCGCTGCATCGTGTGGTGAATATAATACTTGTTAATTTTGAAGAAAAGTCTTATTGTTTATTCCTGGATACTGAAAAAGTTGGACAAAGTGTACCATGCAGCTGTTAAAATTAAATATGTAGTGAGAGACACCGTATATCTAATAATTAAATCATATGTCTCAAGAAGAACGTTTTCTGTAAAATGCAAAAGTTCACTACACAAGGAGGTTTGCTTGCTCCATTTTTATACCCAATACACACCTCCGATTTTCCAGAGTAGTAATCTAATTGCATCACAGCATGCAGACGATATAACTGATTAGTAAAGGTGACAGTAACACAGCAATTGAAGAATACGCATTTAAAGTAGATGAATGGTGCAAAAGGTAGAGTGAAGATGAATAAAAAAAGTCCAGTTTAGTTACTTTTACCTACAAAACAAACATTAGCAAACACATAAATTAAATAATGAAGCTATTCCTCAAGTTGAGTCTATTAAATATTTGGGACTAACATTAGACACAAAACTGCATACACCTCTCTTGTTCCAAAACAGACTCAAATACCTCTCAAAGGCAGTTTGCCTCTATCACTGCATCTCAAAAGGCTCACATACTTGAGTCTAATAAAATCTATCTGGATGTATGGATGATTTATTTGGGACTCAGCTTCAAATTCACAACACAAAGGAACACAGACTTTTCAAAATCTGGTTCCTCGTATCATAGCGGATGTTCCTTGGTACATCCACTATTCTGCACTTCATAAAGATCTTCGCACTCCTTCAGTTGATTCTACACTCTATACGCGGCTGTTTATATCATTCATCAATCACCAGAACTCTTTGCTAAAAGAGATTCCCCAGAACCTTCCAAAAGAACAACCGTCACTTAGACTGAAGAGAAAGTCTCATACAGATCTCTACTTATAAACTATTGCAGTGTTATTATTTTCTTGTGTATCAGTGTTAATTCTTACTTCAGACTTCGAGGGCAGTTGTTGAATTGTATGCTCAACGCAAGCGTTGTAATTTTTTGAATGGTTTTATATTTTATTACCAAAACTGTACAATACATAATATTGCACGATAAAGCTAACTAAATAAAATTAAAATTTAGCCTAATTTCATCTTAAAATATTTTGTTTGTTAACGATGCTGTCAATTGGGAGGGTCATATAAGGCGCGGCGCCGCTGGTGCCAGGGTGTCTTTTTGCAGGAATTCTTATACGATGGGGCTGTCGCGTTTAAATACATTTAAAAACCGGTGGTCTGTGCGGGATTTGAATCCACGACCTTGGGATCATATGACCAGCGCCTAACCAGCTGAGCCAGTCACACCTACAAGATCATCCTTGGCTTATCACTGCTCGTGTATTCGTACAAGGAATGTGCATTTCTGACATCCATGCTGTGGTTCCTCTAGAACAGGCATGTCAAACCTCACTCCCAGGGTGTGAAGAGAGGGGTCTACCCCTCCTTAACTGCAGTAGCACGCGCTAGTAGAACCGGTTTTCGCTTTGTTTTTCCCGTTTTCCGATTTGATCATCACGGAGGGAGGGAAAATAGGGGAAAATTTTTCACGCCTGGTGAGTGCTGTTTGACACCCCTGCTCTAGAAGATCGTATAATCATGCTCAGCTCCGAAATGAACATTTAGAGTAGTCCATTGATAATTCTTTCAAAATTGAAAAGCCCCGTTCTTTCAGGCGGTCTCATGCTGTATAGTGACTCCAAAATTTTGAAAACTGGGAGGTTACGGATTTCTTTTTCATATTTATGTAACCAAATGTCAAAGGAATTCAAGAAGAGTTTAAGAGTTAAATGGGGAGACTTAAAATATTTTAAAATTGGGTTATTTTAAGAGAGGTTGTATATCGCCACATTTCAATGAAGTTTTATCAAGTAATATTTTTATGATTGTAACAAAACCGGTTGCATTTGCACTAGAGAACTGGCAAAATGATAACCTACCCGTACATTCAACCCCGAACATCTACACCTTTAGCCTATATAGATGAAGCTTTGTGCGGTTACATAAAAGAAATTATAAGCTGCCTTAAACTTTAAAAAAGCAACCCCTCCTAAATGTTCAACCCCTTATGTAAAAATCTGCACTGTTTATTAAACCAAAATATTGGCAAAAGTCATGAATAATGTTACAATTTCCAGAAACCACATAATCCTATTTTGAATTGCAGTGTTGAAACGTTTAAAAGCTACCCTTTATTTTCAATCCCTTATAGATAAAATGACACTGCACAAGTTTGTGCACTTGGATTATATGACTTGGCGAAATTATAGGATGCCATGCAACCTCGAAATGCTCGTATTCTCAACCTCAATGCCCATGTTTTTCAACCCCTTATGTACAAGTTAGTTCTCACTATTTAACCAATGTGGACAAGACTTTAGACACTTGCGCTTTAGGTGTGAGTACAGGATAGGTACTTATGACTTTCCAAAATCCTTCCTATCCTTATTTTCAAGCCCGTAGTAATGCAATAATTCTAGCTAAGACAGCAGGTTTGTAATGTGTGCTTGCAGTTTGTGGAGCTAGGGGTAGTCACGAGTATCGAGAGCAACCATAAGAATGTAGAGAGTGCGAGGAAAGGTCAGGAGGTGTGCATAAAGATAGAGCCCATCCCAGGAGAGGCTCCCAAGATGTTCGGCAGACACTTTGACGAGAAAGACTTCCTAGTAAGCAAGGTAAGTGTATATCTGTCTGTCTTTTTGCATTTTGGCTTCCACCTTCATGTTGATAACTATGGTAAGAACAGCTGAAGATGAGTTCAGAGTGTGACGTCACCGTTCTCTGTACTGCTGCCGCAGGGGAAGAGAGGCATGCGGAATGCAGCAATGTAATAAATATATCTGGTGTTAATACAACTAATGTCTTGTAATATTAATATTGACTTTTAATTACACAATTGGTCACAGATTATAAACAATTACATTTCGACTCTATGCTGTCAGAAAATATACAACAGTTCTAGTTTACATGAAGGACAGTCATGTTAGAAAGAAATAGAACAGAGCATACTATCGTTTTCTATGCAAATTAGAATAGAGCCATAGAGAACAAAATTACTTGGACATTTTCCCACACTTTGTTTCTTTTTAGTTTAGTAATATTAGGACGTAATGTGTGGGAAATTTGTAATGGAAGACTGCATGTTAGATTGTGATCTGACACGGTACTTGAAGATTTGGACTTACGTAATGTCACAACAGAACCAGACAGAAACATTGTCTGTTCTGTACTGGCCATAGTATTGTCATCGAGAGTGCTACGCCAGTTCCATGCTCACAGCGGTAACACATCAGCCGAACTGATAGGCTTGCTCTTCGTTTCAGTACGCCACCTTGCTCGAAGCTGTCTTCCGCTGGTTTCGTTCATGAGAGGTAGAATCAGATCTGAACAATTTCAATGCCATAGTCGGGATTTGAACTACGGATCTTCCGCATCATGCGTGGCTGTAACCACTAACCTACCACGACCAACTTATCAGCATCACATTAAATTCTCCAACCGAATCGTATTTTTGAAGAATTTAATGTCATACTGGCAAGTTGCCATGGTAACTCAGAGGTTAGAGCAGCCGCGCGTAAAGGGAAGATCCGTGGTTCGAGTCCCGACTATGGCATTGCATTTTCCAGTCCTGATTCTACCTCTCAACCCTAGTGTGTTTAAAGTCATCAGTGCAATTGATTGTATTTAAAATTAAGGAAAGTAAAATAGAACCTTGTGTTGTATGCTAATATTTAACCTTTGACCACAGTGTTGACTCATATTATCGGGCGGTACATGGGACCGCTATGATTAAAAGGAATATAATTTTATCAGCGCCTATTTTAAATGATTCGACTTAATCATGTTTTATACCTTGTTATCAACTGAACACAATTACTTATTCTCTAGAACAGGGATGTCCAACCTTCTCTCTGCCGGAGGGACAGACAGTCCGTATCCAGTGACGGACACAAACAGCCGATACCATGGAAGTTTCTAAGTCGTGCCTTGAGTTTTCAGGGAATGTCCTTAGAAGACCTCTTCATTGTGGATCATTTTTTGCATAAATGGTAAACAGTAAAAGACACACAAAAGCTCACTATTCTGGACTTGGTTAAAATACACAATTTATGTCAATTTCTTCCTTTTTCTTCTGCGTGAACCATTTCAGAGATATTCTTATTTGTTTAAATTTGTCAATACTTTTCTCAAATAGGAATATGTTATTCATTTTTTATCTCATGGCCTTGTAAAGAGAACGGGATTTTAAAGGCATCGCATAGCAACCAGCTCTTGAAACATTTCACTATCGCTTAAATCCTACTGTATTCCCATATTCCCCTTGTACCTACAAGAAAATTACTTATAAGGTAATTTGTACAAATGTTTATCTCAACTAACACGAAGAAGATACAGGAATAAGAGTTTGTAAGAATGGTTAGTACACGAGTAGAGAAAGTCATGTGAGTGCAACACATCACATTTTTACTTTCTTTACTATGTACGTATGATAAGTAGGGAAGTATTGTGTTCGACACACAATGTCGATGTCGAGATTTCACCGGAAATATATGTTTTGAGGCCCCCTGAATCCAAAAAAGCTCTTTAGAAAAAGGTCGGCGCGCGCGCGCGTGTGTGTGTGTGGACAGCTTAGCTCAAAAATGAAGTCGGTTAAAAACCAAAGTTGGTATTTAAGTTTAATATCTATTAAGGATGCGACACGAAGATTTTCAAGAAAATTCTTCCATCCTAAACCAGCCTTTATATGAAAAACATTCCGAAACTTTTCATTTTCTCAAAAATGGCTCTAACAATTTTGATGTTTAGGATATTTTTATGGCTAGTGAAACGTATATCTTGAATTTTCTGGCTATATCACATGTAGTCCTGTTTACTCTTGATGACTTATGTGTAACTGGCAAACCGTAAGAGATAGACCAAAATTTACTGTACAAAAAATGTAGGTAGGTCTCGTTAAAACACACAATTTATGTTCAGAGAAATGTTTTTTGTAGAGTGAACCATTTCGGAGATATTATTTGTGTGTTACTGTACTTTCTCAAATGGAAGATCGTTATTCACTTTTTGATGTTTAGCCGTGCAAAGAGTATTCCCATATTGCCAATAAGATAATTTTTGCAAATATTTATAAGAGTTTGTAAGAATGGTTAGTACAAGAGTAGAGAAAGTTATCTGAGTGCAACACATCAGATTTGTTTAAAATGCTGCTTTATCAGTAACATTTTGTGACAAAGAGGACGAGCGAAATGAAATGTTTTTATTCATAAAGGCAACTGGATATCGTCCGTTGTAAATGCCAACAAGAAGGGAGGCACGTGCCGTCCTAGCCTGTGACGTCACGGGCGTCCTCCTGGACAAATTATTGATCGTTTCTCCAAATGGGGTGACACGTGGCGTTGAACTTTGTACCTGCAAAGCCATTGATGGTTTTCAATGTAAGGTGAAGTTTGTACTGGGCGTTCATTGAATTTGTTGGAAGTGCCATAATGAAACACGTCAACCTAAAAACGTGCTCTGCTACGTCCATAGAGTAGAGTATTCCACCCAAAAATTTGATTGCAGGAGTTCACCGGAAAAAAATTTTTAGAAAAGGGTCCGTGTCTGTGTAGCTTTGAACACTATAATTCATAAACCAATGTTATTTAGGTTGAGAACCTTTCAAGGATGGGCACCAAGATATTGAAGAAAATCCCTCCCACTCCAAAATGCGCTTGATACGTAGCACTTTCGTAAACATGGATTTCCTTAAAGTGGCTCTAGCGATTTTGACCGGGAACTCCGTACCAGCTAAAATTGATTTGATTGTAACTCTTCATTAGTAATGCTCGAGTGATTGTTAAATTATCTAGAGAATTTCACTATCAGGAGTTGCATTTATTAAAGCCATCTCACAAATTAAGGGGTGATATGACCTATGAAATGTTATTTAAATGTTGTACTGTAAGTACTCTTGCCTCTGGCGCGGAGGACCCTGGTTCGTTCCCCGGTACCAGCATGGGGATTTCCCCCTCTGGGAGGTCTGGCATGAGTGCACTCAGCCTCGTTAGATCCCACTACTGCTTACCAAGTGGGCGACTCAGGTTCGATTCCCGGTACCGGCGTGGGGATTTTCCCACGTTGGGAGACCTGATACGGGATGCAGTCAGTCCCACTAGATCCCTGGGGGCCAATTGAGGAGCTACTTGATGGAGAAGTAGCGGCACCAGGTCTCGAAGGCCGCATAACTGGCCGGGAGGGTTCGGGGTGCTGACCACGTCCCACCCTCCAGTACTGCACCACACCAATGACGCCTGTAGTGGGCAGAGGTGGGGGACGTAGCGGCTGGGCGGCAAGCTTTGATCTTTCATGGGCTGTTTTGCTAGGGTTTTAGTTTTCTTATTGTAAGTACTAATCACTTGAAAGAAACATGTACACATACATCGGCGTCCATTGGCACGGCCTTCTAGGTTCTCATATCGATGTTCCAATTTGTTAAGATGTTGGCAATGTCACAAGTTGGAGTATCTGCTGCTAATTTATAATTTCGTTCAATACAAAATTTTCCATAGTGATTCCAAACATAGGATTAAATACATAACCCAAGCGATTCAGCCATATTCGACATTTGAATAGCAGCTCTATTGCGTCAAATTACGTTGCGCATCTGTTAGCACAGTGCCGCTAGATACTCTAACCTGTTCATAACATTAGAAAACCAGAGGAGGTGAAAATGAAAATGTGATAATTTTTTCGCCAAGGAAAAAATTAGTTGAAATTTGAAATTGTTATGCACATGATTGGTTGATTCTAATGCGGTATTTTAACTAAAAGTTTCAGAAGCATTTGAGTTAGTGAAAAATACGCAACAGTATATAGCAATCTATAATTTGTAAACATAAGCGATAACTAGTGGTTATAGAAAATCATGTGTGTATAGATCCAGATGTTTTTTGAGGAGGGAGATTATTCTTTTGTGGTAAGTTGAACTGCACTTCTACTCGGAAATTGTGGTTTTCAGAATTACGGAGTTATTGTCAAAGAAAAGATATTTTGGAAAGTTTGAGATAACAGATGCGGTGAGATGCAAACATGGGCATATCTGCAAGTAAGAGCTTAATACTCTAGCTGGATTATTGTGTCTTCCGGCGGCAGATGGTGCACGTGCTGCTCCCGAGTACTATTAGCCCATTTTCCATAGCAACTTAAACTGTGATGCATGATATGCACCTCGATCCAACGCGGACTACCACCCCTGGGAGGAACGGATGAGGTGAAGGAACCATAAGAGTCTATATGTCACAGGCATATGCCAACAGAGATGCGCAGAGGTCGCTAACGATTGTAAGCTTGAGAGCCACATCGGCGGGCTGCTCGCAGAAGGCTTCCTTCTGGCGGAACCGAGGAGAACTCGACCTACCTGAGGTGGCTCAGAGAAGCCTGCCATTCCGCAGGGCCGAGAAGAAATTCCCAACGAGCAAGCATTCGCCCCACTCGTGTTACAGACCGACACTGGACAGCCCCTAAGCCTACCTGAGACATGAAAGGGGAAGCGAGATTATAAGAAATAAGGGTAAAGAATTTCGTGGTAGGGCACCTTCCCAGCATTCGCTTAGCCGAGCAGGGAGAACCACGTGGTGAGAGTGACTGATCCAGGAATCGAACCCAGGACCTCCTGAATGCGAACCTCGCACGTTACCGCGGAGCCATCCCACTTGGTATTCTCAACTACAACGTAATCTCGCTGTTTTGGTCACCAAAAAATCCTACTGTACTGAGTCACCGCCGTGACGGGCGTTGAAATCTCCAACATATCATAGCAACCCACTGTCATTTGGACTTAGGTATAGCGGTCACATGACTTTCCCTACTCACTCGTCCACAGACTATTGTTATAAACAGAGCCCGGGTGTGTATGTCCTAAAAACGTTAGAAATATGCAAGCACTTGTGACCGAAAGAATTAGAAAATATGACGATAAATATGACAATCTATTGTGCATTTTAAAAATCTTAAAAAATGTAATGATCTTTAAATTAACATTATACTGAAAATCTACTTTAAAATAATCTTGCACACTCAATAATAAATGTATGTTAATTTTATTGTTGCATTTTTAATTTATTTAATTGTTCAATACAGAGCTAACCCTCAGCTCTACACAGAATGAAATGTCACGTTTTGAAGGGCGATCAGAAAGAATTACAGTAGCAAATTACATTTTAAAGTTTTCAAAAAGGAACGATCTTCTATTTGCACACAACATAGTAACGGGAAAAAGACCTGCCCGCCTCTGTAGCGTGGTGGTAGCGTGTCTGCCTCACGTCCAAGAGGTCACGAGTCCGAACCTCGCTTAGGATGAGTTATCCGGATAAGGTTTTCCCTTATTGAGAGAAGACGAATGTCGGGTAACTCAAAACGTTATGGACCTCGGGCTCATTTGAGCACGTTTCACCCATTTCATCCATTCACCGTCCGATATGACACTACGTTTGAGGACGTCTACAAACAAAATGTGTGGGAAGACCTAATATTACAGACAAGAATTAGGAGATGTGAGAAAATCGTCTTTGCGACTACTACAAGCACATATGTGAAACTGGAATATAATTTAAAAATAATACAAAAAAGTTAAAATATAAAAAATGACCAGGAAATGAGAGAAAAATTAAAAAAAGAAAGCCAAATTTTACTTTGTATGACCCACGAGAATTTCATGATTTTAATCACCATTGATAAAGTCGTGCTTCAGTTATATTCCATTGGAAAAGAACACAAACAAAATCTATGACATGAGTAGTCGGAAGCTTTCACGGCTGGAGTTAGAATTAAGGCTAGAGATTTCTTCCGGGCTTAAAAGCCGTGGTCTGCTGGAGTTTTGAGGTCCAGACGTTTCGTCCACACCTGCGGTGGACATCATCGGTGGCGTAGCCTGAGTCTTCTCGGTGAAGGTTTAGTTTATATCTCACCTATACAGAGAACTCCACCCTAACCTATTTGTTTCCGCAGACGTCAATTTTCACAAACCGGATCTATCAGCACCACCAACACCACCGCCGCCACCACCACCACCGCCGCCGCCACCACCACCATCCACCACCGCCGTCGCCACCACGACCACCACCAGTACCACCACCACCAGCACCACCGTCGCCGCCACCACCACCACCATCCACCACCACCACAGTACCACCAGCATCACCACCATCACGACCACCACCAGTACCACCACCACACTACCACCACCACCAGCACCACCTAGGCGCCGTCACCACTATCAGCACCACTACCACCACCAGCACCACCGCCACCAGCACTACCACCACCAGCACCACCACCACCACCAGCATCACCACCACCAGCACCACCACCACCACCAGCATCACCACCACCAGCACCAGCACCACCACCAGCACCACCACCACCAGCACCACCACCACACTACTACCACCACCACCAGCACCACCGTCGCCGCCACCACCACCACCATCCACCACCACCACAGTACCACCAGCATCACCACCATCACGACCACCACCAGTACCACCACCACCAGCACCACCAGCACCACCTAGGCGCCGTCACCACTATCAGCACCACTACCACCACCAGCACCACCACCACCAGCACTAGCACTACCACCACCAGCACCACCACCACACTACCACCACCAGCACCACCACCACCAGCATCACCACCACCACCAGCACCACCACCACCAGCACCACCACCAGCAGCACCACCACCAGCAGCACCACCACCACCAGCACCACCACCACCAGCACCACCACCAGCACCACCACCACCACCAGCACCACCACCACCACCAGCAGCACCACCACCACCAGCAGCACCACCACCACCAGCACTACCAGTACCACATCCCTCTTCGTCTACCTACCTGTTCTAGGAAGGTTGACCGCTTTTTCGCGACACGGGTTACAGCAGACTATAGCGAGTCAGCTTTTTAAAAATCTGATGTGTTGCACTCACATGACTTTCTCTACTCTTGTACTAAGCATTCTTACAAACTCTTATTTCCCTACTTCATGTTAGTTGAGATAAACATTTGTACAAATTATCTTATTGCTTATTTCCTTGTAGGTACAAGGGGAATATGGGAATACAGTAGGATTTGAGCGATAATCAAATGGTTTAGAACTTTCAAACTCCGTTCTCTTTGCACCGCTAAGATATAAAAAATGAACAACGATCTTTCATTTGATGAAAGTTTAAATATTCCAAAGCTCACAGAAATAACAAGGAATATCTCCGAAATTATTCACTCTACAAAAAATATATATTTGGCCATAAATTGTGTTTTAGAAAGATCTACATTTTTTGTACAGTAAGATTTTGACTATCTATTACGGTTTACCGGTTATGCAAAAGCCATCAAGAGTAAACAGGACTACATAGGCTATAGACAGAAAATTCAAACATTTCGTTTGCCATAAAAAATACCGTAAACATATGGCTTTTTAATCAAAATCGTTACAAGCAAGTTCGAGAAAATGAAAATTGTCGAAAATTTTTCATGTAAAGGATAGTTTAGGATGGAGGAATTTTCCTCAAAATCTTCGCGTTGCATCCTTGAAAGACATTAAACTTAAGTACCAATTTTTTTTTTTTTTTTTTTTTTTTTTTTTTTTTATTCCGGGGGCCTCAAAACATTTCCGGTGAAATATCGATATCGACGTTTTGGGTAAAATACAGTACTTCGTCTACTTACTATGCCTACTAGAGGAAGTAAAAAGAAATAGCTATTTCACTTGAAAACAGTACTTTAAGCATCTGAAAATTCAACACATTAACAATGAATACCTCGGAAATGGTCAAAACCACGAAAATGTTTATTTGACGTAAAGTGTGTGCTTTAGCATATCCGCGTTTTTGGTGTAGTAAAATGTTGTGTATGTTTTACGAGGTTTTAGCTCTACAACCAGAATGAAGACGAAATCCCAAGCTATTTGCCAGAAAATTTAATATGTGCATTTTTTGTCATGCAAATATCTTAAACATGTGACATTTTGATCGAGATCGTTTCTGCCATTTTTGAGAAATCCAAAAATAGAACATTTTTCAGGTAGAGGATAGTTGATGTTGGGGGATTTTATTAAAAACCTTGGTGAAGCAAACTTTTAAGACACTGAAGTTATATATGCTTTTTGTTTCTTTGAGAAAGTCTCGAAAGGTGTATTTTTGATGAAATGTCTGTATAGAAGTTTTGATGGAACACTCTATGTCCTCTACCTACTGTAAGTAGTAGAGAAATGAAAACACTTTCTGAAACCCAAATCCATGCAAATTGTTGAAGTGTCGAGGGCTGAATTGCGAACTTCAGAACGTACTGCGAATTATTTATACCAGCACTTGAAGTCGAGTCCCAAAATGGCATCTGAAGATCGTTTTAATGCAATCACTTGTTTTGGGATGCTACTTCCTTATTTATTTGACTTGCCTATTGTCATGTTTTGGGTCTGTCTCAGCGATCAGAAGGCTTGATGACATTTTTTGTTCTATTTCTTTGTCCCATTCAAGCTTCTGAGGTCCATTCATAAGCTCACATCCCTCCATTCATCCCCTGGACCGTTCACATCCACGTGCTGGCAACTCATCCCTTCTCTTGTACACGTGCCTGAGTCAGATGACCTAATTCCCTATTGAGGTCACTGTCCCCGGGACTGGGACTCTGAGGGCAAACACGTGGAGAACACCAACCCTTGCTTTCACCTCTCTCGAGCTCCCCATTGACGTCAGTGTATCTGGGTCATCTAGGTCCAAGCCCTGCCGAAATTTCACTCTTGTTGCCTTTGAAACGCTTCCCCAATTTTGTTCCATTTAGCTTACCAGGTTTGCCATAAAGCAACATGACTGTGCTCTAATAGGCAGTGGAAGGGGGACACCTCGCACACTTAGATGTACATATATCTATTGTGGTCAATGTCCCACTCTACGTTGCACATGTCCTTACTGATTGTCCGCGGTATGCTCATGAGCGCCAGTCCTTTGGCCTGGGTCTTACACTGTGCACCGTGTTAGGCAACGACCCAGCAGCTGTAAATGCAGTACTGCGGTTCGTTGCGCGTATCTGTTGTTGTTGTTGTAGTGTTTAACGCCCGCTTTTACTACTACGGCACCGCAGGCGGTGACACTGATGATGCATGGAATGAAGATGGAGCACCGGTGGAATGAGATGGCGGGGGAAACCGGAGCACCCGGAGAAAACCCGCCCTGACGCCGCTTCGTCCACCACGAATACCACATGCGGGTCCCTGGGATCGAACCCGGGCCGCCTAGGTGGTAGGCGAGCGCGCTAACCGCTCGGCCACGGCGCCGCCTTGCGCGTATCGATTTTGGTAAGCAAGTGTAAGACTTATTTTATCTTGGTGAAAATATACTTTTAGGATGTTTTACTCGTGTTTTTTTTTTTTACCCTTTTTAACAGTGTAACCAGTTTACGTTTTTCGTATTATAGGTTTTTTTCGGTTTTTTAATTTTCCTGTTTTACCTGTTTTAGCTCTCTTTTTAGTGGTTTTAATGTTCATATTTAGGTATTTTAACTTTCACTTTTTAGCTTTAAAGGGGTAAGGTTTTATTTCTTTGATTGTTTTTATTTTGGACTTCGGGCCCTAATGACCTAGTTGTCGACGGGCCCGTAAACCCCACTACTCACTCTATTGTGGCTGCCATCCCCACTGAAGGCTACAGGGAACAGAGACGAGCGGAAGTCCCTAACAAGTCCAGGCTCCAAGCTGGAACTACCTTGAGAGGATGATGAACGACTCGTCGACCAAGCAGCCCTCTAGTGTTCGCGGGGAAAACCTTTTCCTTCCACGCCATCTTTACGGCACCGCCACACGCCACGAAACTGAGAAACACTTATAAGATGAGGACACGGAATGAAAGGAAATCTTGGTAGAGGAGGAAACATCCTAAAATTTGCCTATCGACCTTAAGAAACCACGAAAAGTCATGCCCAGAATGGGCCGTTGTTTGTGTGTATGTAAACAGCATAACTCAAAAACTAAGTGGGTTAAATAGCAAAATGTTCCAAGCATGCCACACAAAGATTTTCAACCCCTTCCCCCCTCCCCACTCAACACATCCACCCGCCTTTATATAGAACATTCTTCAAAAGCTTTGATTTCCTCAAAAATGGCTTGGTTAGAATGCCAAGTTTTTAAGTTAGCTACTTGACAAAATGTAGGTCATATATATGAATGTTCTAGAAATAGCCTGTGAAGTTCTCTTCAGTCAGAAGGAATGTTGGACGAAAACTACTTCAGGGACACTGGGAGTGAAATCTTCGTCAAAATTGTCAAAAAGTCGAAAATATATATTTATATATTTTACCTTAAAATGTTCCTGGACCTCCTGTGCATTTGGATCAGCTAACATTTTTCATATCCCCCACTCCATGTGGTCATTGCGCCCAGTGCTCTTCCCTTAACGTACACAGGATGCTCCTATATAGAAGCCTGTTTTTCTCAAAACTACATTTCTGCACATTCCAAAAGAAGGTCGCGCCTGAGTTTTGCTTCAAAGTCAATGAAAATTTCCAAAAGTATTCATAAATAGCAGCTAAACAAAATTATGACTCTATATTGATGTTATTATAAACATGAATTCCAAAAACATTTTTTGGTATGAAAAAATCAATAATTTTTAAGATTAAATTTTCTTTGTTATTAAAAAAATATGTACAACATAATCAGCAAACGTATTTGAAATATCTCTTCATACAATTGTTACCCATGTTTTAGAGTAGATACCAGTTCTGGCAATATAAACCAATTTTGAAAATTCAGTAGACGCGAGTCACATTTTGAAAATGTGCCTTTAAATTCATAAAATAATTTATATATCATAAACGAATTATCTAATTTTAACGAAATTTGGTGTACATCCTTTTCTCGTATAAATACAAACACAGTAAAACTTTCAGAAAAATCTATCAAGAAATGTGGAACTTTCAAATTTCACTTCCAGTGTCCCTTCACAATATATGTAGCTCTCTTTAAGACACACAATTTATTTAAAATAAGTTTGTTTCTTCATCAGCCATTTTCGAGATAGCCATTAATGTTGATTTCAGTTGTTCAATCCTTCGTTTTCTTCTAAGTCCTGTCGCTATTCACTTGTCTCTCCCTATGGCATGAAAGAGTATGGAATTGTTTGACTTGCCTTCCGTATGTAAACACACGACGATCAATTCGGCTAATCTGCAGCGAAATGTGTATTAACGTGAAGCCGATAGAAAAATGAGCTTTTACATGAATAGTTAGGAGTTGGATAGTGGGCAGAGAAAGTTACGTGAATGTAACACAAAAGTAATTTCAACGCGTGCACTTAGCGATCACCTTTAAAACATTTCACTATCACTTACAACCTACTGTATTGTTGAAATTGACATTTTAAGTTATAGGCTCTCTATAACAGCTTGGTTCTGTGTCCCATTCTATATTGCACGTGAAGGACTGCTTAATTTTGCTCAGAGGGCTCTTTATTAGGTTTGAGGTTCTTTTGCGTGTCGTAAATCTACAACATGGGACGACTTTCCTTCCGAAAGAAGCCATTCTTAAGGATTTTTAAGACCCCCCCCCCTCCAAAAAAAAAAAAAAATAATAATAATAATAATAATAATAATAATAATAATAATAATAATAATAATAATAATAATAATAATAATAATAATAATAATAATAATAATAATAATAATAATAATAATAATAATAATTCATCGCTCTTGGCCGGATTTGAACCCGCGACCTCGGGAACCAAAGACTAGCATATCACCCCTAGGTCATGGAAGACGGCTGCTCTATTCCCCTCTTCCTATTATACTCGTACTTACAAGAAACTATATTGTGTAATAAAACCATTTCTATGAACATATGCTTATACTTGGTTCACAACACTGGAAGTTGGGGCAGGAGTGGAAAATGTGTTGTGCTCTTCAGTTGAGCACTGATTGGATAGGAGCATCTGCGTCTCTCTCTCTCTCTCTCTTTCTTAAAGCATGAGACAAGATAAACCATCATCTCGATTGACATGAAGCAAATAAAAGAATAAGTTTGGTACTGAGTTTTATATGAATGTGTAGAGAAAGAGATGTGAATGTAGAAATATTTTTACTTTCTCTACCATGTAGTTAGTAGTCGACCCAAAAATTCGATGTTGAGATTTCACCGGAAATATGTTTTGAGGCCCCTGAATCCAAAAAGCATGTGTGTGGGTGGGAGGTTGTATATATGTGTGTGTGTGGGGGGGGGGGGGGTGAACAGCATAACTCAAATACGAAAAGTCGGTTAAAAACCAAAGTTGGTATTTAAGCTTGTCTTTCAGGAATACGACACGAAGGTTTTGAAGAAAATTCCTCCACTCAGAACTACCCTTACGTAGAAAATTGTTGAAAAATTGATAACAATTTTGATTAAAATGCCATTATTTGACATGTTTTTATGGCAAATAAAATGTATATTTTGAATTTTCTGGCTACAGCCTATGTAGTTCTGTTTCATCTGTATGACTTTTGCATAACTCGTAAACCGTAAGAGATAGACCAAATCTTAGTGCACAAAAGATGATCTCCTTGAAACATACAATTTATCTTCAAATGAATTTTTTGTGGGGTGAACCATTTCGGAAATATTCTTTGTAATTTGTGTGAGCTTTGTAGTACTTTCACTTTCCACAAGTTGTAAATCTTATTAATTTTTTATATCTTAGCTGTGCAAAGAGAACGAAATTTCAAAGCTTAGAACATTTGACTATTTCTAAGAGTTTATAAGAATAGTTAGTACAAGAGTAGAGAAAGTCGTGTGAGTACAACGCATAGGAATTTTTACTTTCTCTACTGGTAAGCAGGGGAAGTATTGTACCCCACCCAAAAATTCGATGTGGAGATTTCACCGGAAATAATGTTTTGAGGCCCCCTGAATCCAAAAAAAGCATTTTTAAAAAAAGGTCCGTCTGTGTGTCAGTCTGTCAGACTGTGGACAGCATAACTCAAAAACGAAAAGTTGGTTAAAAACCAAAGTTGGTATTTAAGTTTAATGTCTTTCAAGGATGCGACACGAAGATTTTGATGAAAATAGCCCCACCCTAAACTACCCTTTACATGGAAAATTTTTCGAAAATTTTTATTTTCTTGGAAATAGCTCTAACGATTTTGGTTAAAATGTCATATGTTTCAGATATTTTTATGACAAATGAAATGCATATCTTGAATTTTCTGGCTATAGCCCCTGTAGTCGTATTTACTCTGGACGACTTTTGCATAACTGGTAAACCGTTAGAGATAGACCAAATCATACTATACAAAAAATGTAGATCTTGTTAAAATACATAATTTACGTCTGAACAAATTTTCTTGTAGAGTGAACCATTTCGGAGATATTCCTTGTTATCTGTGTGAGTTTCGGAAAACTTAGACCTTTCGTGAAATGGATCATCGTTGTTCATTTTTTTATATGTTAAGTGTGCCAAGACAACAGAATCTCAAAGCTTTAAAACATTTGACTATCGTACAAAGCCTACTGTATTCCCATATTCCCCTTGTACCTACAAGGAAATAAGCAATAAGATAATTTGTACAAATGTTTATCTCAACTAACACGAAGAAGATATAGGAATAAGAGTTTGTAAGAATGGTTAGTACAAGAGTAGAGATAGTCATGCGAGTGCAACGCATAGGAATTGTTTATTTCTGCTGTTCACAGACATGCACGCACCTCGGGGTGGGATTGAGGTGAAGTCCCTGTGCCTTGTTCTAAGAGAAGGTAAGAATTCCGATTGATAATGCAGAAAGTGTGGGAAAGGTAGCGTGAGCGTGTCTGATGACGTCACCAATCGTGATGTACAAATGGTGTTGTTTGTACCATAGATGTGGTGTTGCACCTGTCAAACAATGCCTGTGCTTATTGATTGATATCAGCGCTTGGTTGGTTGGTTGGTTAGTTCATTCAGTTTTATTGTGGCACGTGGCACGTGGCAGCAATGGGTCAACAGTTGCCGAATGTTGCCTCTCCGGGAAACGCACCCTCTGCTCCTTCCCTGGTGGTGAAACTAGGTCAGATCTGATGCCAATGAGGGTGCTTCCGCCATGAGCATGCAGCTCGACGGCACGTAGTCCAGCTTTCCTGAAAACGTGTCTATCCACAGACCAACAGATTAAGGGAATTCATTTAGAAAAAAATGTGAATCGTGCCGCGCCCCACTTACCCACTTACCATTCCCAGTAAAGCTTATTGTTAATAGATAAACCTTCATTACATATTCCTACCGTTGTGGGTGATAGTCCAAACTTTTCACACCGTCAATCACTGTGATGACTTTCTCTACTCCTGTACTAACTATTCTTATAAACTCTTATTCCTATATCTTCTTCGTGTTAGTTGAGATAAACATTTGTACAAATTATCTTATTGCTTATTTCCTTGTAGGTACAAGGGGAATATTAGAATACAGTAGCTTTGTGTGATAGTCAAATGTTTTGAAGCTTTGAGATCCCGTTCTCTTTACACGGCTAACATATAAAACTGAATAACGATCTTCCGTTTGACGAAAGTTCAAGTACTCCAAAACTCTCAAAAATAACAAGGAACATCTCCGAAATTGTTCACTCTACAAACAAACAAAAAATCATTTGGACTTAAGTTGCGTGTTTTAACGAGGTTTACATTATTTGTATAATATAATTTAATCTATATCTTACGGTTTACCACTCGTGCAGAAGTCGTCAAGAGTAAACAGGACTACAGGGGCTATAGCCAGAAAATTGAAAAATATACATTTCATTTGCCATAAAAATATATTAAACATGTGGCATTTTAATCAAAAACGTTGGAGCCATTTTCGAGCAAACAAAGATTTTCCATGTGAAGGGAAGTTTAGGGTGAAGGAATTTTCTTCATAATCTTCGTGTCGCATCCTTAAAGGATATTAGACTTCAGTACCAACTTTGGTTTTAAACCTACTTTTCTTTTTCGAGTTATGTTGTTCAGACACACACACACACACACACACACACACACACGCACGCACGCACGCACGCACGCACGCACACACACACACACACACACACACACACACACACGGACCCTTTTCTAACAACGCTTTTTTTTTACTCCGGTGAAATCTCGCCATCGAATTTTTGGGTGGAATACAATACTTCCTCTACTTACTATACGTAGCAGAGAAAGTAGAAGTAGTAACGGCTTCCTACTTGAGAAAGACTCGTATTTTGAAAAGGCAAGCCAGTAATAAGGAACAACCTATTTTTTACAGTTTAACAGTTTGCAAAAGTCATTCAGAATGAAGAGCACTTTTGAGGATATTCCCTGAAAATTGAAGATATGCATTTCATTTGTTGTGAAAATGCCTTAAACAGGTGATATTTTAATCAAAATCGTTAGTCTTTTTTTGGGAAATCAAACTCCGAAAATGTTCCATGTAAAGGGTAGTCCGGGTTAGAGGGATGTTCTTGAAAATCTTCGTGTCACGTCCTTGGAAAATGTTGAACTTAAATACCAAATTTGGTATTTAACCGACTTTTCGTTTGTGAATTATGCTTTTCACAGGCACGTAACCCTTTGTAAAAATGCTGGCTTTGTTTAAAAAAATGAAGAGCCTCAAAACATGTATTTCCGGTGAAATGTCGATATGTGATATTGGGTGGAATACAATACATTCTCTATTTACCGTAAATATGTCAGAGCAAGTAAAAGTTATAAAGGTCCTCGACTGTTTCGAACCCTGTTGGAATGTTTCTAGAAAACTGGTAATTTCTCGGCATTTCACTGGTGAAACTGTCAGTTTTTTTACAAGCTTGGCCTTAGTACTGATGAAAGTGCCACTGGTTGCAGCTAAACAAGATTAGTAATAGAGTAGAATATTTATTTCCCTTTTCAATAGGTCATTAGTTGCACAATACCTACACCAGATTGCTCACATTTGAAATTGCAGAGTAGTCCTTCCATGAACGTGATCTATAACACTGCACTGCACATAGAGTCAAACCGCGTGGTTGTCAAGTTCTTGGGAGCCATTTAATCCCTACTTGTACCTTCCTCGTAGTGAGTCATCTAGTCCTTACAAAACTCACATAGTTGTACCTAAATTTGTTCCTTCCTCTGACTGAGTCATCTAGTCCTTACAAAACTCACATAGTTGTACCTAAATTTGTTCCTTCCTCTGACTGAGTCATCTAGTCCTTACAAAACTCACATAGTTGTACCTAAATTTGTTCCTTCCTCTGACTGAGTCATCTAGTCCTTACAAAACTCACATAGTTGTACCTAAATTTGTTCCTTCCTCTGACTGAGTCATCTAGTCCTTACAAAACTCACATAGTTGTACCTAAATTTGTTCCTTCCTCTGACTGAGTCATCTAGTCCTTACAAAACTCACATAGTTGTACCTAAATTTGTTCCTTCCTCTGACTGAGTCATCTAGTCCTTACAAAACTCACATAGTTGTACCTAAATTTGTTCCTTCCTCTGACTGAGTCATCTAGTCCTTAAAAAACTCACATAGTTGTACCTAAATTTGTTCCTTCCTCTGACTGAGTCATCTAGTCCTTACAAAACTCACATAGTTGTACCTAAATTTGTTCCTTCCTCTGACTGAGTCATCTAGTACTTAAAAAACTCACATAGTTGTACCTAAATTTGTTCCTTCCTCTGACTGAGTCATCTAGTCCTTACAAAACTCACATAGTTGTACCTAAATTTGTTCCTTCCTCTGACTGAGTCATCTAGTCCTTACAAAACTCACATAGTTGTACCTAAATTTGTTCCTTCCTCTGACTGAGTCATCTAGTCCTTACAAAACTCACATAGTTGTACCTAAATTTGTTCCTTCCTCTGACTGAGTCATCTAGTCCTTACAAAACTCACATAGTTGTACCTAAATTTGTTCCTTCCTCTGACTGAGTCATCTAGTCCTTACAAAACTCACATAGTTGTACCTAAATTTGTTCCTTCCTCTGACTGAGTCATCTAGTCCTTACAAAACTCACATAGTTGTACCTAAATTTGTTCCTTCCTCTGACTGAGTCATCTAGTCCTTACAAAACTCACATAGTTGTACCTAAATTTGTTCCTTCCTCTGACTGAGTCATCTAGTCCTTACAAAACTCACATAGTTGTACCTAAATTTGTTCCTTCCTCTGACTGAGTCATCTAGTCCTTACAAAACTCACATAGTTGTACCTAAATTTGTACCTTCCTCTGACTGAGTCATCTAGTCCTTACAAAACTCACATAGTTGTACCTAAATTTGTTCCTTCCTCTGACTGAGTCATCTAGTCCTTACAAAACTCACATAGTTGTACCTAAATTTGTTCCTTCCTCTGACTGAGTCATCTAGTCCTTACAAAACTCACATAGTTGTACCTAAATTTGTTCCTTCCTCTGACTGAGTCATCTAGTCCTTACAAAACTCACATAGTTGTACCTAAATTTGTACCTTCCTCTGACTGAGTCATCTAGTCCTTACAAAACTCACATAGTTGTACCTAAATTTGTTCCTTCCTCTGACTGAGTCATCTAGTCCTTACAAAACTCACATAGTTGTACCTAAATTTGTTCCTTCCTCTGACTGAGTCATCTAGTCCTTACAAAACTCACATAGTTGTACCTAAATTTGTACCTTCCTCTGACTGAGTCATCTAGTCCTTACAAAACTCACATAGTTGTACCTAAATTTGTTCCTTCCTCTGACTGAGTCATCTAGTCCTTACAAAACTCACATAGTTGTACCTAAATTTGTTCCTTCCTCTGACTGAGTCATCTAGTCCTTACAAAACTCACATAGTTGTACCTAAATTTGTTCCTTCCTCTGACTGAGTCATCTAGTCCTTACAAAACTCACATAGTTGTACCTAAATTTGTACCTTCCTCTGACTGAGTCATCTAGTCCTTACAAAACTCACATAGTTGTACCTAAATTTGTTCCTTCCTCTGACTGAGTCATCTAGTCCTTACAAAACTCACATAGTTGTACCTAAATTTGTTCCTTCCTCTGACTGAGTCATCTAGTCCTTACAAAACTCACATAGTTGTACCTAAATTTGTACCTTCCTCTGACTGAGTCATCTAGTCCTTACAAAACTCACATAGTTGTACCTAAATTTGTTCCTTCCTCTGACTGAGTCATCTAGTCCTTACAAAACTCACATAGTTGTACCTAAATTTGTTCCTTCCTCTGACTGAGTCATCTAGTCCTTACAAAACTCACATAGTTGTACCTAAATTTGTACCTTCCTCTGACTGAGTCATCTAGTCCTTACAAAACTCACATAGTTGTACCTAAATTTGTTCCTTCCTCTGACTGAGTCATCTAGTCCTTACAAAACTCACATAGTTGTACCTAAATTTGTTCCTTCCTCTGACTGAGTCATCTAGTCCTTACAAAACTCACATAGTTGTACCTAAATTTGTACCTTCCTCTGACTGAGTCATCTAGTCCTTACAAAACTCACATAGTTGTACCTAAATTTGTTCCTTCCTCTGACTGAGTCATCTAGTCCTTACAAAACTCACATAGTTGTACCTAAATTTGTTCCTTCCTCTGACTGAGTCATCTAGTCCTTACAAAACTCACCAGGATGTTTTCTCTCGTGCTTACATTCATTATCATTGCCTTGGCAACAAGTCTGTCGGGTCATTCATACATCAATAGGAGCGTGCAGTATCCCTTGAGACACTCGCTATTGACCACAGCCTGCAATCCAAGGGGTTGATTGAGGTCAGGGTTGCTAGAGTGAGTAGCCATCTTTCTCCAAGATATGCCAGCATAGAGTGCATCCTAGGTCATGGTGTACTACAGAATCTTGCTGGAACGTACACTGCCCATTTTTTGAACAAAGTTCTGATCGTACTCTTTAAGCTCTTGTGGCTAAAATGCAGCTTTTTGACACCATCGTAGCGCACTTCCCAACAATGTTGGTCCCACTGGAACTCTGGGACTGACTGACTAACTCTCACGAGCCCAGGGTTGTCAACCCCTACGATCATTATGGGGGTGTACGATAATTTCTATACCGGCGAAATATCGTTTTCAGCGGTTTGTCACACCAGTGAAATGAAATTAATTACAAATAACGACACCACTTTTGTCCTCGTGGCCTGTCTCCACCCCTCTAAGGCGACCATTTCATATCCTACTAGTCCTTCTGCCCTTTATCCTCTCGTTGCCAGTGTGCCCAGATCTGGTAATCTCAATGAAGAAGGCATTGTTCAGAAAATTGATGATCAATGGAGAAAACTCGGAGTACGTGATATTCCGTATGAAATGAAGAACATGCCTGAACCTGGCAGTTTGTGGAGTGATGTTAAACACATGTCACCTTGGTGGAAATACTGATTTCAAACAACTGTTGGAGGTTGCATTATCAGTGAATTGCCCCACAGAAACAGTTCCTGTGAAACAGTTTTTTCTAAAGTGGGTTTAATAAAAACCAAAATTAGAAACAGATAGACGCTAGATACGGTAAATGGACTTATTCGGACGTCTCAGCTTATGAAAGAATGTGGTTGGTCCGAAAATCTGCAAGTTACCGAGAAGATGTTAAAGTTTATCTCAACAACAAATTTGTATAATGCTGCAACAGTTGAGGAAGATGATGAACTTTCAGATGAATACTGCGAGAAACATAAGTACTAAAGTTGTGATACTGATTGGGGGCATCGATCTTGTAAGTGGATACCACAAACATCAATACTATTACATTTACATAAGTTTTATGCTGATACATTTATTGTTGTAGCATTTGGTTTATGATGTACGATAATTTTGAATACAAATCTATAATTTTTAGTGGCCGGTACGATAATTTTACTTTTAAAGATTGGCAATCCTGCACGAGCCTGCAGTGTCATTTAACGGTTGTAGCTCTCTTCAACTATGCAATTTGTCATTGGTAAAAATGATTTTTCTGTGCGTGTTGTTAGAGTAGGTATTTGCACTTGAGCTATCCCAGCTGCTCAAGTTTGGAGTTAACAAATGTGCAGTACTCCGGCGATAAACTTTTAGCCCAACCACAGTGGTTCAGAATTGAAAACAAGTGTGGAAAAAGTATAAAAAATCTGATGTGTTGCACTCACATGACTTTCTCTACTCTTGTACTAACCATTCTTACCAACTCTTATTCCTCTATCTTCTTCGTGTTAGTTGAGATAAACATTCATACAAATGATCTTATTGCTTATTTCCTTGTAGGTACAAGGGGAATGTTAGAATACAGTAGGCTTTGTGCGATAGTCAAATGTTTTGAAGCATTGAGATCCCGTTCCCTTTCCACGCTTAACATATAAAAATGAACAACAATGTTCCATTTCACGAAAGTTTTAAGTTCTACGAAACTGACACCAATAACAAGGAGTATCTCCGAAATGGTTCACTCTACCAAAAAATGTATTTAGACATAAATTGTGTGCTTTAGTGAGATCTACATCTTCTGTATATCGAGAATTTATCTCCTACGGTTTACGAGTTATTCAAAAGTCAGAGTAAACAGGACTACGTAGGCTATAGCCAGAAAATTCAAAATATACATTTCATTTGTCATACTAATATCTATAACATATGGCCTTTTAATCAAAATCGTTAGAGCCATTTTCAAGAAAATCAAAATTTTCCATGTGAGTAGTTTAGGGTGGGGCTATTTTCTTCAAAACCTTCGTGTGGCATCCTTGAAAGACATTAAACTTAAATACCAACTTTGGTTTTTAACCGACTTGTTTTTTAGTTATACTGTCCACGGACTGACACACACACACACACACACACACACACACACACACACACACACACACAGACACACACACAGACACACACACACACAGACACACACACACAGACACACACACACAGACACACACACACACACACAGACACAGAGTATCCACATATTGAGCTATATGGTCTAGTAAATGGAGAACACTTCAAAGTATAAGGAAAGAGAACATAATCTCAAGTCGGCAATATAGTGTCTTTCATTCGTCGTATTACTTGGAACAATTCGGACAACAATAGGGCAATTCATCTCAATGAATGGTTAGAATCCAATTATATTCAGGATTTTTACGTAGCAGCAACACTATAATTGCAACCCCTACACAACGTTTTACGGAAAGCTTTTAATAAAGTAAAAAGTAATTCATTTGGTGTGAATTCACCCCCTATAAAGGTGTTTTGATTGTGCAAATATATTTGGAATTTCTACATAGTAGAAGTATGTTATTGTAACTCCTATTCAAAGTTTTATATAAGTAAGCTGTATATGAGGGAAGCTAATTTTCCACGCTAGATTTGAGTTGTGAACGATTGTGCCAAGGTGTTGTCTGAGCAATCTGGACATTGATCTCTTAGGGATATTCATCTCACGATCAATCAGTGTTCATTTCAAGGATTAGACATTCCACCTGTTCCACTTTACTCCCATCTTCTATCTCTTTTTCCATACTCTCTTTCGAATTTTGTTTATTTTCTTCAGTTTAACCACGTAATTTATAAATATTCTGTACTTATTTAATTGTTTCATATTTATTAAGTCCATTCTGCTGCATTCGTTAGATCATCGTAAAAATCTTATTTCCACTGCCTGAGTTTTACTTTTGTCCTCTTCTTTTAGTAGAATTGATGAAACAGATCTGATATTTGAAATGTTAATGATAGCTGTGAAGGGAGTTGTTTACAAGATGAGCAGGTGAACGGTAACTGCATGTTGCACAATCAATGCCAAGTATACATACACCGGTTATACACATGCGCAATTACTTCCCTTCTGTGCCTACGTAATATCTTACCAGTTAACTTTGGAGCCATTGTTGTATCACAAGTATAACACACATGTTGACTGCTTTGTTTGAAAACATAACCAAATTCGGAGTACTTTCCATACAGACTTGTATGTGTTGCTGCGCTGTGAGTAAGCAAAGGTATTGACCAAGTAAGCTGAAGATAAGCACTTGCTAGGCTTGGCGGTTAAGATGATAATGCGCCTACTGTATCGGCGATTCGCTGCCATAGGCAGGGGACCATCAGATCTTGTGGAACTAACCGCTGCCCAATCCATGTTGCAGTTTTAGTCCATGTTCTGTTCTCATAATACGAGCTGCCACTGCAGGGTTAGCTGGTTGCTAATTAGGCAAGTCGCCGTTTGAGTCGCTACTGTAGCCCAATGTTTCCAGTTCACTCCTCCTTGTGGCCACATAATGAATGCCAGAACCTAGATTGCATAATGAATAATACTACGTTTGTTTTATAACTTACATTTACTAAAGGTAAATGTTTTTCATTTTGGTAGTGTAATTAAACTAGTAGTACATGTATTAGCTTATATTGGAAGGTGGTGAAGAGAGCACTATGATTGTCAGCTGCCACAAGTTGCTTCCTAATGTTGAAGTGCCAGTGTTTTTACTCAGACGATATTTCTATTACAAATGTAACAATAGTAGCTGGTGCCGGCGTTTTCTTTGAATTGGAAGGACCCAACAATGACGGGGATGGATGTTACAGAGGCTGATTGAGAGCACAGAGTGGTAAAAACAATATCACACTGGCAGTGCCGTCTGAGATGATCGCTGCTAAATGTTTAAATGCATGTTTCCAACAATGCCAAAAATAGAGATAACGTTGTTTTGGAAACAAAAATCATATGCTAGTTCTACTAACTACTGCTTTTTACAGTCCCTTTTGGGCCGTCGCCTCCCTCCATTCTTCTCTGTCTTCTGGTTTCCGCCTTCACATACAAACTCCCAGTTTCTGTAGAGTATCTCTCCTTATAGCATACTCCCATAGATTGTTTTGGTCTACATTTAGGTCTTGTGTTGTAGAATTTCCCATTTAAAACTTTTTTTTGGATTCGTTTATCTTCCATCCTTTGAACATGTCCTGCCCATTTTAACCATGTTATCTTGATTTCTTGTACAATACGTTGTATAATTCTTTGTTATACATGTTTTACCTTATTTCAGTCACTTTAATTGCTCCACATATTCTTCTAAGTGTTTTCCTTTCCAATATTAGTAGTTTTTCTTCCCTGGTTAGGGTCATTCTCCAGCCCTCACTACCCTGTGTTAGTACTGGTCTGATGAGTGTTTTGCGCATTCTTGTTTTGGTTTTAGGAAATATTATTTTGTTCTTAAATATTTTCTGTAAGGAGAAATGTGCTTTATTTGCTGCTATTATTCGGGCTTTTATTTGTTAATTTTCATCGCTCTGATTATGTATGTGTTCCTAAATATTTGAAGCTACGAGTATTAACTGTTTCCAGCTGGTGTTCATTGATGCTTATGTTCCCTCTTCTGTTCTTGCTATTCCTTTTTTGTGGCATTACCTTTGGTTTCTCCTTATTTACTACCAAACCTACTTCCGTTGCATTCTCCTCCAGTTTGATGTATATTTCTGAAACTGCGCTTATATCATCTATCGATTTATAGAATATTGTGGATTCTACATCTACTGGTAATTTTCTAAGTACACACTCCAGTTCTAAACTAAACAGGGGTGCTAGCCGATCCCCTTTTGTCCATTTTCAATATTGAAACTATCGGATACATGGTTTCCAATTTTAATGTGAGTTGCAGTGTTACCCATTGTGATCATTACTAAGTTTATTAGCTTGTGTGGGATTTTAAATTCTTTCATAACATGGTATATTTTCTTCCTTTCTATAAAAAGGTTAACATTTGTTTTAAAATTCCATTTTAAATAGCCCAGAAGTGTACATGTCGCCAAATGCACTCACCCTACTGTCCTGGTCCTCCATGTTAGTCGGCCAGTTTCATGTATCCGCGGTTCACGAACACCTCAGTCTCAGCTTCTCAAGGGGAGATGCAACTCAAAATTCACTCATCTAATTGCCATTAGTTGATCCTAAAAGATATGTTTGTGAAATTTTGCACACATGTCATCTATAAAATATAGTGCATGTGTAAATAATTTTGGTGAATGTTTCTTACAGATTGGGCAACGCACTAAAGCTAAAAAAATGAAAGTATGATTAGAAATTATGTTCCTTTTTCTGTGAAACTTGTGAAGTAGTTCATCTGAATTTTTTATTGAATTACTGTTAGCTCTTGATAACCGTTGACCTCTAAAGGTTCTTGTGTGAGGTAAGTACTTGCACTTACACTTTTAAACTGTTTCTTTTTTACGTTATTGGCATAATCTCAGTGTAGCACAAACCTGGTTGTAGTACCCCATTTAGCTTCTCTTTATAGGACAAGTTTCAATATTAAGTTATAAAGACTTCATAAAAGTGTCATGGCTCTGGTACTCATGGTTGCTGAGAAAAAGGAACATATATAATGAAACATGTAAGTTGCGGAAATAAGCAATTATTTGTTTCCCCCCCTCAAGTATATGAACAAAAAAATCGTTAGTTTTAGAAGGTAGCAACGCTTAGTGACCACCATGTCCATATTCATCATCTTCTTCTTGATTTTCTTTTGGCCCTCTTGTTTCCTGGTGTAGTTTCAGGAGAGTTTACTCTGATTTAGCTATCTGCTTCTGATCCATGTGCACACTCCAGGTGCGAGTCCTAGCTTTGTCTAAGACCTTAGCTCTGCCATTATTTCCCCCATTATAATGTAGTACAGCGTCATACACAGCAATATTCGCCACTTTTAGACCACAAAGCATGGTTTGAGGGCATGGAATGCACTCACTTTTGCCATACTTGAGGATGTGACAACTGAGCTTTATTGCATTTAGCACTGTCTCTGGAAGTGTGTGTATCAGTCTTGTACTTGCACCAGTCTTCTGTGGGGCACAACTGGTGCATAGGTTCCTGATCGGTTGACAACTTGTCAAAGTAAATGGCCGAAATTGCTTTTCTCATATTCTCTACACTGGAATCTTCTCTTATGACTTTTCCATAGTAAATCTGCAGAGAATCTATTTCCTTTGGAGTCAGTCTTCCTTTACCTCCTAAACTTTTTCCATCCTCCAAGAGAATACCCATTTTGTCCTTCAGCAGTCGACGAAGCCTTCCACCAACCCTTTACTGAAAGTGCCCAACACATTCTAGTTTTTCAACTGGATAGTGATGAGGATTTGCATCCAAGACATGCTTGCAGTATGAAGAGTTGCCGTCCCCAGGATATCTTCCATCATGTTGGCAACAGCTGCCGTGGGCACAAGTCACAGTATCAGCGCACCAATATGTAATTGTGAAGTCAACTCCCTCACGTAAATTGTTACATTCACATTCCATGGCTGCGGTTATAAGTTTCCCATTTTTGTGGCAATTTTTGTTTATAATTGATGTTGGTGTAGGAAACAGTGTATGACCTAGGAAGTGGTGTTTGCTTTAATACAGGTTTATTGTGGCATTAGGACATACCTACATAACAGAACTTCGATTCTTATGAAAGAGAATTCACGTGTAAGTTGTTACATTTAGTCCACTGAACATTGGTAGCAAAGTGTGACCTCCTCCGTTGTGCAGTGGTAGCGCGCCTACCTCTGGCGTGGAGGGCCCAGATTCGACCCCCGGTACCGGCGTGGGAGGTCTGGCACAAGGTGCACTGAGCCTTGTTAGGTGCCGAAGAGGCCACGTCCCACTCTCCAGTTGTACACCCCACTCAGAGGTGGGGGACGAAGCCCTGGCCTTGGCCCGCGAAGGGCTGTTAGGATTTAAGCACTCTGCTGGGAACGGGAAAGTTTTATGGGTTTTAATTTGAGAAAGTTGGCAAGTATGATGGAATGTTGTAAGCCATCAGCTCTCCATATATTCGCTCTCCATTCTTATTTTGCCGAAGATACCTACCATTGACCAGAGTCACCATTGATGATACATCCCCACTCCTCCTGCAAGACCACACCCTATGTACACGTGCCATTGAAATCAGTGACCCACTTTCCCTTTCTGCCATTCAACCCCTATCCCTGTGACGTCATGCGGATCCTTATTCTGGAATTTTCTACCCTCTGGATCCAGGGAGAATCGGGTCGTTGAACTTCGTACACGTGCCGAACTTTCGTTCATCCCCAGAAGCCAGCAATGACGTCATGTAGTGCGTCATGCGTTGTCGACCAATGGCGTGGCAGAGAATTGGGCTTCACCCTCGCACGTGCCAACTCGGCAGCAACCCTCTCCATTCATGGTTACCAGAGAGCGATGACGTCAAAGGTCAGTTCGCGAGGCCTGACACGTGCCAGGCACCTCGATGGCCTCCCATTCATCCCCTGCGTTGTCTCCATTAATGAATACGAAACCAGGACCGCTGGAGGAACTTTCACTCGCAAGGCGCTGTCTTGTTACATAACGTCGCAGAAAAAGAACGAGCGGCCGCGTACGGTATGAAAATGGCTGCATTCCAAATTTCGAGGTCGCTCGCTCGCTCGCATACATTCACACAACCTGTTCACGCCATTGATAGCGTTACTTCTTCCCTTCAATGAACGGTCGCGTCCCAAACTCGTAACTTTCGAGGTCACTGCTCATTCATCAACCGACTTGCAGCATGACCTGTTTTCATTATCGCGCTGGGTATGTTTGCGTAATGTGCGCCAGCTTTCAGCAGTATGTAGATGCCACAGCGTTTAGATAGAGGCTTTCACGCTCACAGTCTCTGCTGAATTGCGCAGGTACTACACAACCTCCTATTCCTCTATCTTCTTCGTGTTAGTTGCATCAATTATCTTGTTGCTGTTTTTCTTATAGGTACAAGGGGAATACGGGAATACAGTAGGCTTTGAGCGATAGTCAACTCTTTTAAATCTTTGAGATTCCATTCTCCTTGCACGGTTAAGATATAAAAAATGAATAACGATCTTCCATTTGAGGAAGGTTTTAAGTATTCCAAAACTCGCACAAATAACGAGGAATATCTCCGAAATGGTTCACTCTAAAAAAAATTAATTTGGATATAAATTGTGTGCTTTAATGAGATCTACATTTTTTGTATAGTATGACTTGGTCTATCTCTTACGGTTTATCTGTTATGCAAAAGTCGTCAAGAGTAAATAGGACTATACAGGCTCTATCCAGAAAATTCAAAATATACATTTCATTTGTCATAAAAATACCTTATGTCGCATTTTAATCAAAATCGTTAGAGCCATTTTCGAGGAAATCAAAATTTATAAAAAATGTTTCATATAAAGGTGGTTTAGGGTGGAGGAATTTTCTACAATACTTCCTATACTTAGCAGTATAGAAATGAAACATTCTTAAAGGTGAGCGAAGCAACCAACTACACACCATAGCAATATTTCCATGCTTAGGTCGAGTAAAAGCATATCAGTTGTTGTAGATGCAATAGTTAACATGTCATAATGGTATAGAGTTCTGTCACATTGTTGATCATTATTGGAACAAGAAGTTGAGAGGTTGATAATTTCAATACGATCATGCTGTTGATGAAATGTTTGACATGATACCTTTGCATTTTGAGTAAATCGCCTTTTTGGAAATGATTCCAGGTGTACAGATGGATCGCACTATATTAAAATGCACTTCATGTAATTACAGAAGTTACTTAATAAGAGAAGTATGGTCATAATTTTGTTCGTTTTCTCCTCCCCACCCCCCTCCGCATTTCAAAAAAATATTACAATAAATAATGTGTAGGTACATTTACCATCATTAGGTAAGGTTGTTTTCTCCTATTATGCATCTAGTGCAGCGGTATCCAACGTTTGCGAAAGAGGGGAGGTTGGGTTTACCTTCTTCCATTATACGTGGACTTTGCCATTCTTTCACCCCCAGCCGTGTTGCAGTGGCGGTTTGGTGATATGCACGTTGCGTTTGCTTTACGAAACCACTTTCAAATCTTATACGATAACATCTGCTCTAATGACTTCTTTGGCACTGCTTACGTGTAACAAGTCTATCAATATTTGACATAGCCTTAGTGACCGTCGTGTAACATATTGCGATACAGACTTCTAATATAGTCCAATTTGGAGAAACTTTGTTCACAAATATATGTAGAGCTATACTAACTCTTATACACACTATTCTTGTAAATGTTTATTTCTATATCTACTACATTTTAATCGACGTAAGGATCTTCCTAAAGTATCTTATTGCTAATTTTCTTGTAGGTGCAAGGGGAATATGAAAATACAGCTTTAAGTGATAGTGAAATGTTTTAAGATCTGGTTGCTATACGATGTCTTTGAAATTCCGTTCTCTTTGCAAGGCCATGAGATGAAAAACGAATAACATATTTCTGTTTGAGAAAAGTATAAGTATTGGCTAATTCAAACAAATAATAACGAATATCTCGGAAGTGGTTCACTCAAAAGTAAAGAGGTATGTGACATAAATTGTGCGTTTTAATGGGGTCCACATTTTTTATTTAATAAGCTTTTATCTGTCGGTTACTGTTTACTATTTCTGCAAAAATCATCCAGGATGAAGAGTTCCTCTGAGGATATTCCCAGAAAATTCAAGGTATGACCTAGGAAGGACCATGGTATAGCCTGTTTGTGTCCGTCATTGAATACTGACTGTCTCTCTCTCCGACTGAAGGAGTGGAGTGGGGTATATCAGCTCATTACGTAAGGTTCTTCAGAGACAGGGTTAGACATCAAAGCGGCCCGGGTACGATCCCAGGCAACCGCATGTGGGATTTCTGATGGACGACGCAGGTTTCCTCGGGGTTCTCCGGTTTCCCCCGCCGCCTCATTCCATTGGTGCTCCATCTTCATTCCATGTATCATCAGTGTCACCGCCTGCGGTGCCGTATATAGTAAAAGCTGGCGTTAAACACTGCAAAAAAACAGGTAGTCTCTTGACAAATCAGTGGTTGAGTGACTGGTGATATACAGTGCGTCCGAACTGTCGTCATATGTTTGCACATCATAGTACTGCAGCTTGATGCTGTATACTCACAACACAAGACAGTAGTAGACTAATATAGGACTATTTAACCTTTCATTTTGGCTGCTTCTGGTAGTAATCAATTGGAAAAAGAAGATGAAATATTGCAGAAACATTTTGTGACGTCGTAACACCTTAATCTAGATCTTCAAATATTATCAATCAGGCTTCTGTCTAACCTGATGTTTATACTGTTGTATGTACTTGGCTATTCCTTTAACTGCCCAAAGCTGAAAGATCATTTTCTAAATTAAAACTCATTAAAAACTACCTTAAAAGGTCTATGACTCAAGAAGGCTGGTTTGCCGCCTTTGCCAATACAAGATGAAAGGGTGCGAAGAGTTAAGGGTGTTTAAGTAGTTGATTTCTTTGCCGATTTGCAGTAATATGTCTATTTTTGAACCATTGTGGCGCGATCTGGTTATACTTGGTGACATTCCATCTGTTAAGTTGCAACTGTTCGTAAAATATAACCACAGTAAAGCTACGGCCATATTTGGTGTTATTGCACCCGCTATGTTGCCACAGAAGCCCGTTGCTGGGAAGTCCACCGATAGATTTTAAAACAAAGATTCTGTTTAGACGCTGTATTAATCTGCAGGCGCCATTGTATTGCTTGTGTGTGCGTGGTTTTGTCTTGACTTGGTTTAGAACATTATATGCAGTTGTAGTTACTGTTATGTGTTCGTAACACAGTAATGCATTAAATATAGATACGATATTTAGTTAATTTATCCAAAACTGTTACTGATGAACAAGATTTGTCAAAGGTGAGTAGGTTACTGATGTGTTGTGTGGTAACGATGTTCAATAATCGTTTGAAAGCGTGTTACTTTAACCCTGTGATATTTGAGGTTGGAAATAATGCTTTTATTTTGATAAAAAGCTATTTTATTTCCTTCAATGGCTGGGTAAAATGAGTAAGAGAAATAATAGTGAAGAAAACATTCATCATATGAAAAGCATAAGTGCTTAACTGCAGTTTCCAAAACACAATTGTTAATACTACCAAAAAGCTGAACCAGAAGAAGTCTGTAAGTAAAGAAGTTCTGAAGACAAGCTTGGCAGTACTGCCTTTTGGTGTAATGTCGACCATATTAAATTCTTAGAAACTGCCGATAAGCTGTTTCCCCTACATAAATGTATATTGTTGGAATTATTCCCCTCTGGTAATTAACAGACGCAGGTGCCACAGCAGACCCCTTCTTCCAACGTGACCGCTGAAAGAGAGAAATGAGGGGTCGACCAGATTCGGACGACGATGTGCGCTATATGTAGCCCGTCCTGACGCCGGCCAGCGCTGCCCCCTACACTTACCCCACCGCCCAGCCGCAACACATTAGTCAACCTTCATCCCTTAAACAAAAGAAAGGCAACTACCCTAGCATTAGCCTACTGACGCTGAGAAAACACGAAGAAAGTCTGACCCGATGGAAATCAAACCCGAGACGAGCCTCATACGTCACCGCAGACCCATTGCTTCGTTTTTCAGGGAAGACTAAATGGGGAAATTTAACAACAAATTAATTAAATAATCTGATGTGTGCACTCGCATGAATTCTCTACTCATATACAAACTATTCTTACAGACACTTATTCCGCTATCATGTTAATCGAGATAAACATTTCTAGGCATGTAATTGCATATTCCCTTGTGCGTGCAAGGGGAATGTGGGAATACGGTAGGATTTAAGTAATACTCAAACGTTTTAAGATCTGGTCGCTATGTGATGGTTTTGAAATTCCATTCTCTTTGCCTGGCTAGGATATAAAAATAACCTCGTATTTGAACATTCAGACCAATAACAAGGAATATCTTAGAAATGGTTGACTCCAAAAAAACGTTGTGCTTTAACGAGATGTACACTTTTGTCTGTCTCTTACAGTTGGTCGTCCCTGGATTAAGGAAAGCCAAACACTGGCATTCGAATTATCGCTAGCTTGCGTAGCAGTGGCTCTGTACTTCTTGCGATCTTTGACATCATTTCCTCAATCTCAGCTGTTAACCGCTGGATAATAGCGAGCGGAATCTGGTTTTTGTTTCGTGCTAAATTGTGTTCTCATTTAGCAACACTGTGCTGCAATTGCATTATTACTTCCTCCTAGTAGGTAGAGAAGGTGTTGGACTCTACCCAAAATTCTATGTCGAGGTTTCCCAGAGCCCCCTGAATGAAAAAGAACAGCAGCACCAAATGATGGTTTTGAACACGCTACCTCTGGGGAATATGGGATTACAATAAGAGGGATTGCTATGTGATGTCTTTGAAATTCCATTCTTTTTGCATTACCAAGAGAAAATAAAGGAAAGGGGGCCAGAACTAAACTTCCCATTCATATACCATCCGTTTTGCGTCACATCTCGAACCTTCACCTATTACCTACCCTAAATTGCACGAGGCCATTGGCCTTGCAGAAAAATTCGCTCCGGTACACCATTCATTATCACAAGACCGGCATGCCTTCTGTGTCATGTCTACTCTGAGGTGCTAAGCAACCTAAAAGCGCACTACCCCTAATAAGTAATATATGTCCACAAATGAAGCAAATATTGATGTAATATTGTTCATTACACATCTGCAGTTACCAGTAAGAATATGTATAACCCTGACCCCTGTATAAGTCAACATGGTACGTTATGTTCAAATCGGATAGCTTCAAAGAGGGCTTCTTAGAAACGGATATGTTGTAGGACTTACTTTAAATATCCAACCAAATGTCAGAATGCAAGAAGAAATGATTGCGAACCTTATGTGGAATTGAGGCACGGGGAAGAGGGGTGTGTATCCCTCCACATACCCCATCACCAAATGGAGGCCACCTCCCTTTTTTCCGGTTCTGTTTATGGATACACACGTCTTTACAAACAAGGTAAGTTTCAAGGTGTGCAGTGGCAGAACCGAATAGGAACAAGATGTGCTATTGGTTCTAGGATTACGTGTTTGTGATTGCGTTACGTACATTTTCGCTTCATTTTTAGTAGGAGCACGAAAGTACTTATGTTCCCATTCGGCTTTGAGGTTAGCTTGTTATGCAACACTGCCACAGTTTGGGGGAGTGGAAGGGTTTAAATCTACGATGTAGGGGAAATGACACATTGTGTCAGTTCTCCCTATTATGGTGTACTTAATTGGCTTGTTTAATGTAACTTGAAGAAGGAAATGCTGCAAGTTACATACCACATAGCACAAATCAATAGCACTGTTACTCATACTTGCCCGTAAAATGTACGAGAGTGGGGGCTTTATTATACGTATTCAGAGCTTTGACATTCAAAATTGTATACATTTTCTTCATTCGCATGAAAAAACATTACATTTTTTGTCCGTTATATTGTAACTTAAGATTTGAGACTGATAGTGCGTACAGTGCTGATATGCCAGCGATCATCTTCCTTCACTGGACTGCAACAAAACTCATAGCGTGAGGAGTGACCTCTAGTAATCAGCAGTAAATGGGCGCGAATATTCAGCAATGCACGACGCAAATTTGAATGGCAATTGTTTATCTTATTTACATCCTTCCTAGGATGACTGGCAGGTTTTATTGCTACTTTATGTTAGGAAGTGTAAAATATGGACTATTATTTGCATCAAATCTCCTGCATATGAGCTTCAGGACTGTGTCGAATCACAGGTGTACAGCGATGCGCTTAGTAATTACTAGATTAACGCTCGGATATTAATAGTTTATTACAAGCTTAAAACTTAAGTCAGATACAAAGAGAATGATCGTCCAGGCGTTTTAAATTACTTCAAGGAAAACTTCAGCATCATGTACATATGGATTCTATACAGAAAAATGGTAAAGAAAAACGGTACCTACTCCTAGACACCCTATATACTTTGTTCACTGGAACATACTTCATTTTCAGTTAGATGTTGATACAAATACTTTCATAAAAATGTACACAATCCGGTACAGTTATACAGAGAATTTACAGATACTTATCCGGTTAACACATGGGAATATTTTTCCACTGATGGATCCAGAAATAGAGAAGGTGATGTTGGTGCAGCAGTTTATTTAAGCAAATCCAAAGATCATATTACAGTTAAAATGAGTGATGAATTTTCAGTATATTCTGCTGAAGTTATTGCTATTAGAAGTGCGATAAATTATATCACTGCAAATAAGATAAAAATGAGCATACTTTTATCTGACTCCCTTAGTGTTTTGAATAAATTAAATAATTTTGGACTTGCATGTAATCAGAATTTAATTGAGATGGAAATAAAATTAAAAGTGTATTATGCCTATCAAGAAAATTGTCAAATTAAGTTTGTATGGGTTCCCGGTCACAAAAACATAGAAGGTAATATGAAAACAGACATATTGGCCAAACAAGCAAGAAAGACAGAAGAAAAAATAAATGTACAATTACCACCTAAAGATATCTTTCATTATATTAAAAGTAAAACAACTTCACAATGGTTAAAGGAACATCCTGAAGACCAAAGTATAGCAAAATCAAATAAATGTAGATTATTAATGTATTTTTACATAAAGTAATGTCTAGTGATGCATTTATTTGAGGGGGAAAAACAATTTGAATATTTCATCTGCATTCTAGGTAGTGGTGTTCTTTGCTTTAATACGTATTTATTGTGATACGAGGGAGATGTTTAGCATGTGTGACAGTGCGTATTACCACGTCTTCAAGGATTCTTATCAAATGAAATTCTTGTTTATTTTACATGTAATTTCTAGAGCTACATTTGCTGGACGAGAGAACATTTTACGGGTTCTAATTTCTGAATTTTAGCAAGTATGGTTGTTAATAGCTCTTCAGAAACTATTGCTACCGTTGTGCCCAAAGCATCTGATTGCCAGCGTTAATTTGACAAGAGCGACTTGCGCCTGCAGAGGTGCAAGATCTGCATGTCTGCATAGTAAACACTTCTGTAGCAATTCTTCACCACTTGGTTCCCAAGAACGTAACGAGGTGGAATTCATCCTATCCCCTTTCGAAAGAGCGAGTAAAAATGATGGTGACATCTGGAAGCGAACCCAGGTCAAGGTAATGCTGGTACCTTATGCATATCCTGCAGGCTTCCCAGGAGCTCCTAGTGTTCCAGAAGACCCAGTTCATTCATGTTTTCTCTCCCTCCTGCTGCCGCTGCCCGATTTCTCCCTACTCCTGCAACGGGGTTAGTCGCGAGCGTCGCTCGGTGGCGGGCGCGCCATTTCAAACTCACCCCCGACCGACCGACAGTCCGCTTAAATCCCCGTCCAAGGACGGATCGTTCGTTCGTTCGTTCTGCGGCCGTTCTCGCGAACATTGCTCGTGCGTTTGTTTGGTGGCAGAGGTGGGCTTCCAACTTCGCTACACAAGGTGCGTACAACGACAAATAAAATTATATTAAAGATTTGTTTTACTTTTTAGCATATTAGTTTATCTAAAAGTGTTTTTATTTAGTAAAACTTAGGCCACAAGATGTAAGTACCTTAAATTACTTGAAACTGCTTGAAATAAATAATAATAACGATAATAATGATAATTCACGAAGGGTAGTATTTTTATACCCTGGATTTTTTCAAAAAAAAAAAAAAAAAAAAAAGTGGCGTACATTATTTCCTCAAAATATACTTGATTTCATAGTGGGTTTCATGACATAATTTGCAACAAACATTAACGACTTTAATATTGAAATAAGAAGATTGGTTTCTTTTTTTATTTTATGTATTTACTTATTTATTTTTTTAATAATATGCTGCTTGTGCTCGCCTTCTGTGTTGTACGATATGTGCCATAAAATACACATTTTATTTTGATATGCAACCCCTTCCTCCTCCCTCCTTTTTTAATTTATGTAGCCTCCCTTAACATGTATGGCCATATCAGGGGCTTTGACTTGGGAAATAATTGATGGTGTTATTACTCGCTGAACTTTAGTTCCGATAATTTTGGTTTTTAATACTTTTTACTGTTAAATACACTCCCACGTTTATACTTGAAGGCTGTTGGGAACCGGGTTAAAGAAAAATTACCTCTTCCAGACGGGATTCGAACCTGAGCTCTCTGGTCTGAAAGGTCGTATTATAGACTAAGCTGTGTGTTATCCCTAGTTCAACTTTGCGAATGTATGTACCCATTAGGAGACTGCTGTTTTCCTCAGTAGATGGCAGAGAGGTGCTTTTCCCTGCCAGTGTCTCAAATTCGCTTTCCCCTCGACTTTCTAATGATAATTTCGTACATTGATTTCACTTTGAGGATTTCGTTTGCATGTGATTAAGGTGTTGTATTATATTCTCTGCGCATGGACTAGAAGCAGCCTGAGATGTTACATTCACATTATCCTCTCTACCCACTATTCTTTATTTTTATATTCCTTCCACAAATTATTCTTCCTGTTAGGTTTGTATGTGTGTACTTTCTTTACGCTGAATGCAATAAACATTTACAACATTGTAGATACGAGAGTCTGAAGTGATTTACTGATCACTACATATTTTGTTTTTGGATTCAGATTGTTCTGTCTACTTGTTGTTGATACAGACAAGCCTTTGTTAAACATTTCGTTGCAGGTGTAACAATACAATTGGCCAAAACGATAGTCAAGATTCATAAAATGCCTATCGCTGTCTGATAGCACTCAAATTCCATGATGCTTTCCTGTTCACAAAAGAAAACGAATTTCCACTTGTATAAAGTACGTATTTGAAAATTCAAAAAAAAAAAAAAAAAAAAAAGAATATCTCGGAAGTAGTTAACACCATAAATTACATAAATTGAGTGCTAAACGATATTTATGTTGTTTGTGTAGTAAGATTTTGTCTTTCTGTAGCGGTTTACCAGTAATGCAATAGTCATTCAGAATGAAGAGGACTTCATAGGATATTTCCAAAAAGTTAAAGATATATATTTTATTTGTCATGAAAATATGTTAAATATGTGGTATTTAAAATCAAAATTGATGGAGCCGTTTTTGAAAGTTTAAATTTTAGAAAAAATTTCCCTATAAAGGGTAGTTTGGAGTAGGCAACTTTTCGAAAATGTTCATGTTGCATACTTGGAAGATGCTGAACTTAAATACCAAATGTGGCATTTAACCCAATTTTGGTTTTTGTGTTATGCTGTTCTCACATACACACACTCACACCCCTACACCCACACTCACCCCCACACACACTCACCCCCACACACACTCACCCCCACACACACTCACCCCCACACAAACTCACCCCCACACACACTCACCCCCACACACACTCACCCCCACACACACTCACCCCCACACACACTCACCCTCACACACACTCACCCCCACACACACTCACCCCCACACACACACTCACCCCCACACACACTCACCCTCACACACACTCACCCTCACACACACTCACCCTCACACACACTCACCCCCACACACACTCACCCCCACACACACTCACCCTCACACACACTCACCCCCACACACACTCACCCCCCACACACACACTCACCCCCCCACACACACACACTCACCCCCACACACACTCACCCCCACACAAACACACACGCACTAACATACACACTCACCCCCACACGCACTCACCCCCACACACTCACCCCCACACACTCACCCCCACACAAACTCACCCCCACACACACTCACCCCCACACACACTCACCCCCACACACACTCACCCCCACGCACACTCACCCTCACACGCACTCACTCCCACACTCACCCCCACACACACTCACCTCACACACAAACTCACCCCCACACACACTCTCACCCCCACACACTCTCACCCCCACACACACTCACCCCCACACAAACACACGCACTCATACACACTCACCCCCACACACACTCACCCCCACACACACACTCACCCCCACACACACTCACCCCCACACACACTCACCCCCCACACACACTCACCCCCCACACACACTCACCCCCACACACACTCACCCCCACACACACTCACCCCCACACACACTCACCCACCCCCACACAAACACTCACCCCCACACACACACTCACCCCCACACACACACTCACCCCCACACACTCACCCCCCACACACACCCCCACACAAACATACACGCACTAACATAGACACTCACCCCCACACACACTCACCCCCCACACACACTCACCCCCACACACACTCACCCCCACACAAACACACACGCACTAACATACACACTCACCCCCACACACTCGCACACACTCACCCCGACACACACTCATCCCCACACACACTCACACACACTCACCTCCACACTCACCCCCACACACACTCTCACACACTCACCCCCCCACACAAACACTCACCCCCACACACACTCTCACCCCCACACACGCACTCACCCCCACACACGCACTCACCCCCACACACGCACTCACCCCCCCACACACACTCACCCCCACACACACTCACCCCCACACACACTCACCCCCCACACACACTCACCCCCCCACACACACTCACCCCCACACACACTCACCCCCACACACACACTCACCCCCACACAAACACACACGCACTAACATACACACTCACCCCCACACGCACTCACCCCCACACACACTCACCCCCACACACACTCACCCCCACACACACTCACCCCCACACACACTCACCCTCTACACACACCCCCACACAAACACACACGCACTCACATACACACCCACATACACTCACCCCCACACACACTTACCCCCACACAAACACACACGCACTCACATACACACCCACCCCCACACACACTCACCCCCACACACACTTACCCCCACACAAACACACACCCACACACACTCACCCCCACACACACTCATCCCCACACACACTCATCCCCACACACACTCATCCCCACACACACTCACCCCCACAAACACACTTACCCCCACAGAAACACACACTCACCCCCATACAAACACACACGCACTCCCATACACACTCACCCCCACACACTCACCCCCACACACATACTTACCCCCATACAAACACACACGCACTCACATACACTCCCCCCACACACACTCACCCCCACACACGTCCCCACACACACTCACCCCCCACACACACTCCCACGCAAACACACACGCACTCACATACACACTCACCCCCACACACACTCACCCCCACACACACTCACTCCCACACACTCACCCCCACACACACCCACCTCACACACAAACTCACCCCCACACACACTCTCACCCCCACACACACTCACCCCCACACAAACACACGCACTCATACACACTCACCCCCACACACACTCACCCCCCACACACTCACCCCCACTCACACTCACCCCCCACACACACTCACCCCCCACACACACACTCACCCCCACACACACTCACCCCCACACACACTCACCTCACACACAAACACCCCCAACACAAACTCACCCCCACACAAACACACACGCAACCACCGACACACTCACACCCCCACACACACTCACCCCCGCACATACACACACTCACCCCCACACTCACTCACCCCTACACACAAACAACTCCCTCACACAAACACCCCCACACACACTCACACCTCCATACACACTCACCCCACACACACATTCACACCCCATACACACATACACACTCACGCCTCCATACACACTCACCCCACACACACACTCACACCCCATACACACATACAAACTCACATCTCCACACACACTTAGACACCCCACACACACAGCCCCCACACACACCCCAACTTCCCCCCCCCACACACACACTCACACCCCCACACCCCCACACACGCATTCACACTCCCACACAGGCATTCACACCTCCCACACACCCACGCACTCACAACTCACACACCCACACAAACCCATGCCCCCACACACTCACATACACACTCGCACACACACATACACACTCACAGCCTCACACACCCCTGACACAATCACACACACACACACACACCCTCCCGCCACACACACACTCGCACACGCACACAAACGCACAAACACACAGACCACACACTCACATACTCGCACACGTCGGTGTGTGTGGCTCAGTTGGTTACACGCTGGTTTACTGGTCCCAAGATCGTGGGTTCAAATCCAGCCCAAATCGATTGTTTTTAGGTGTGGTTAAAAACCACAGCTCCATTTCAGTAGATTTACTGGCATGTAAAAACTCCTGCGGTACAAAATTTCGGCACACCAGCTCTGCTGTTGTGATCCTGGCAATTGTCAAAGTTTTGAAACAACAAATTAATTTATTAAATTTTTTTTAAAACACTCGTACTCACGCACACTCTCACACCCAAACACACACATCCACCCACATTCACACATACGCACACTCAAACACACTCACTCTCACACACACATACTTTATATATATATGGATTCAGTACAACTCCAAGCATGTATTTTAGTGAAGTCTCGGTACTGAATTTTTGAGTCGAATACAATATTTCCCCTATTTACTGTAAGGACGTATTAGAGAAAATAAAAATGAGGGTTGCAAATAAAACCCATCGTTTTCTTCTGGCCTAGCATGAACATATATCGTTTGGCGTAGTGTTGGGATACTCGAAATGGGGATCTTATTATTACATTACATAGTTCTGGCATTGCTAACCCTGTTACATTGCATTAACATTTAGCTTTCCATCGTTATTGTAATGTTTCTAATATCAATACTCGGTGATAAATGTGACCTACATATCCGTCCGCACCTGTGCGAATCATGTACAGACCCACATCCCCTAACTGACCATCGTCTTTCATCCGGGGCCTTTGAAACCGCGGCACAGCTCACAAAGCCAAAAGGCAGATAAACATCTCCTCACCCCAAACTACCCTTTACATGGAAAATGTTTCCTACTTTTGATTTTGTCAAAACTGACTCTAATGATGTCCATTAATGTACAATTTGTTTAAGATGACAAGTGAACCATGTTTAATTTCTCTATGACGTATAATAAGTAGGGGAAGTATTGTATTCGATCCAATATTTTGGTGTTCAGATTTCATCGAAAGTATAAATTTAGAGGCCTCCTGGGGAAAAAGAAGAACCACTTACAAAGGTCCGCGCGCGCCTTTGTGTGTCTGGCTGTCTGTGGACAGCATAACTCAAAAACGAAAAGTTGGTTAAAAACCAAAGTTTGTATTTAAGTTTAATGCCTTTCAAGGATGCGACGCGAAGATTTTGAAGAAAACTCCCCCACCCTAAACTACCCTTTACATGGAAAATTTTTCGAAAATTTTGATCTCAAAAATGGCTCTAACGATTTTGATTAAAATGCCGTATGTTTAAGATATTTGTATGGCAAATGAAATGTATATCTTGAATTTTCTGGCTATAGCCTATGTAGTCGTATTTACTCTGGACGAGTTTTGCGTAACTGGTAAACCGTAAGGGATAGACCAAATCTTACTCTACAATAAATGTAGATCTCGCTAAAACACACAACTTACTATGTCTAAATGCATTTTTGTGGAGTGAACCATTTTGGAGATATACCTTGCAACACAAACTTTTCTCAAATGACAGGTCGTTATTTATTGTTTTTACCTCTTGGCTGTGCAGAGAACGAAATTTCAGAGCCTTCATGCAGCGACCAGCTATCGCTCAGATAGTATATCCATATTTCTCTTGTACCTCGTGGTAATACGACGAGAGGGTTTGATATGGCAATTTTGCGAGCGCGAAGCGGGAGATAAATTATCCTAAATATGAAAAGCTCGAGTGGTATTTATTTAGAGTATTCGGCGAAATAATTATTAATTCATTTATTTAGTATTATTTAATATCCATAGTGATTTAAGCGTAGACAACTTGAAATAACATTGATAATTGGCGAGGAAACGTCGCAGGCCTGAGTTTAGGCATTTGTCAGAGATTAGGGCTGAGGAAAACTTGGAAAGGCCTCAGTCAGGGAGGGTCCTTGAGAGATTTGAACCTTGGACCTCCCGTTCACAGAAGAACGATGTCCAGGTGCTTAATTCAGTGGAGAAAGGCAACTATGGTTGTAATACAGGCTGGGCGGGAAGTAACTAGGTAACGGGCGATCCAAAAGACTGCGAACCGGTTGGGCTGTGTTTTGCCTGTACGCGTGCTCAGCGCTCGTTGCCGACTACAGCTGTCTCAGAACAACGCGGATGAAACCATACAACGCTTTAAAACTACTTTTAAAGTCTTTATTTACCATTGTTATTAAAGGAGATACTGAAACTGGCCACCGTCGTCGTCCATACATTTTGGCACCTCTTTAGCAAACTATCCATCACTCGCCGTAGTTCACGTTGAGAAATGCTGGAATTTCCTGGTGGATATTTTGTTTTAATTCTTCCAGGGTGTGTGCGTTTGTCTTGTACACTTTATGCTCTAAGTTACCCCAGAGATAGAAATCGCAGCTCACCTGGAAATCTTTCTGCAAATCGCACTTTCACTTGGCGAGCTGACTGAGTTAACACATATGAATCATAAATAAATACACGCTATGGGGTAGGAAACAAATGCTGAGCCGTAATACACTTTGTGACTAAGTGCATGACTAAATAAAGCACACTGGTAATAACTCAACCACACGTCAGCTCAATACTACACTTTCAGAGCAGAGAAAACCAAGTCAACCGCATTACCTTGTATACAGCAGCTGCGTTATCGTGTTTCCGTATCGCAGTGGAAAAACACCGCGCCGCGGTTCGGATGTTTTGGGTCTCTGTATTATTAAATGACAAGTTTTTAATATTGATTGAATAAAATTGGAAATAGCACAAACATACAGAACATTAAACAGGATAGTGATTTTTCATGCCGCTTTGTACCGCGAGAGGCGGTACACTCAACATATACAAAGATGGCCGATCGCCTTATATACTAAGATTTGTCATACGAAGCTTATGACCACAGGCCCGGTAAAGGATGCAACAAAAACAAAAAATGGCCTGCAAGAATCCCAGACTTGACTCCCTGTGGATTTTTGTGTTTATTTTTGTTTTTATTATTATTTTAATGGGGCTGAGCAAAAGAGGTGTACGCACGTTGGACGAATTGGAAGCATGGATGCGGGTAGTTCTTGCCAACATCCCGCACAACTTCCTCCAGGAGATTGGTCGCTGCTACAGATGCCTACACCGACATTTAATGGAATTTTAAGGTATGCAATCATATCCCCGTATAACAGTGTATATACTGTATTAATTTAAAATAAATAACTCTGCAAACATGAAAGTTATACGTCACTTTCAATACATAGTTACTTCCCACCCATCATGTACATTTATATTGAAGTTGTTTTGTATCTATGCCCTGATGAGGTACCCCCCGGGTGGGAGGAAACAGGTGAGAGGAGACAGAGGGCGGCCGGAACTAGAAAGAGGGCAGGTTCCCCACAGTTTTCACATTTAGACTCCCAAGTGGCAACTCGTATAACTGCCTACCCCCTCCAGGGTTGTACATCCCTCTGGGGGGAGGGGCAATCGGAGTTCGCACAGGATCCGGAGGAGCATCCTTTTCCCTGCCATGCAACTCCGAGACTCCCGCCAACGCAACACTGAAACAGCCAGCCAGGTTGAAGGTGAAGTGAAATGGAGTGGCAAGAAATTCGGGGCATGTAATTTATTTTTCTGAGCATTCAACTAGCTACCCCGAAAACCCCATTGATCAGGAAGGTTGAGCGCGGGGATACGATCCACGCTCTCTCGGCCAGATGTACTTGAAGTTGCAGCCACAAGAGCTGACAGCAGTCGATAAGCAAAGTAAATCCAATTGTGCAAGAATGTTACGTCAGGATAGGGCAATTAGTCCGGTAACGTGGGAACGAGCGATCTAAACGGAATTGTTAACAAAGTCTCCATTACTGCGTCGTCAGCTGTGCCATTGGAGTTATGGGGTCAAGATCGCGGAGGTGCAATGAACAGTTGTTCATTCTATAGCTAACAAGATCTAATCACCCCCACCCCCACCCCACCTCTCCTAACAACCACGAACACCTTGCCGACTGTTCTCGCGTGGTCGGCGCAGTCTTCGCATCTGAAAGTTCTAATTTCTTTGTTTTGGAGGAATTTCAAAGAAATGTTAGCTAAAAAGGTTGCTGAAATCTCCTATATTGTGCCTGGAACCGTGGTTGAAAACTGCATGTAAAGCGGGGAAAACCCCAATTGTGGCAAAAGCTAATGCCAAGTCTCCATATTTGTCTTGTCTTTCTGATCTTCACTTGTCTCTTGCAGAACGAATGAGGGGACTGCCGTTTTATTGCCCATTCCTGCCAAAGAGACTACTCAAAAAATAAAACAATTATTGGTTTTAAAAATGTAAATGTAAGTAAGCAGGGGAAGTATTGTATTCCATCCAAAAATTCGATGTGGAGATTTCACCGGAAATACGTTTTGAGGTCCCTGAATCCAAAAGAAGCATTTTTAGAAAAAGGTCTGTGTGTGTGTCTGTCTGTACAATATAAGTCAAAAACGAAAAGTCGATTTAAAGCCGAAGTTGGTATTTAAGTTAAATATATCTTTCAAGGATGCGACACGAAGATTTTGAAGAAAATTCCTCCACCCTAAACTATCCTTTGCCTAGAAAATGTTTCGAACATTTTGATTTTCTCTAAAATGGCTAATGATTCTGATTAAAATGCCATATATTTATGACACTTTTATGACCAATAAAATGTAAATTTTGAATTTTCTGGCAATAGTCCAAGTAGTGTCGTACACTCCTGAGGACTTTTGCATAACAGGTAAACCTAAGAGATAGACCAAATCTTACTATACAAAAAAATGTAAATCTCGTTAAAACACGCAATTTATGTCCAAATGCATTTTTTTGTGGAGTGAACCATTTTGGAGATATTCCTTGTCATTTGTGTTGAGTTTTCCAATGCTTTTACTTTTCTCGAATGGAAGGTCGTTATTCATTATTTTTTCTGTTCGTTGTGCAAAGAGAAGAGAATCTCAAAGCCTGCATATACCGACCAGCTATAAAAGATTTGACTATCACTCAACGTCTGCTCTATTTCCATATTTTCCTTGCTCCCACAAGAAAATTAGATAATTTCTACAATTGTTTATCTGGAATAACATGAAGATAGAGGAATAAGAGTTTGTAAGAATAGAGTAGAGAAAGTCATGTGGGTTTTTTTGTGAGATGCTCGGTTTATGTGAAGGGATTGTTGCGATGAATGTGGGCACTCTCCCATTCATGCTTCTCCATTGAGTAGCAAGACGCGTGTATGTGTACTGCAGTATTGATTTGGGAATGGCATGGCGTGGCGCTCACTGCACCAAAGAAGTAGGCTAGGAGGATCCGATCCAAGCTCACGGCAATACACCATCTTAATATTCAACTAGAGACGTTACTTATTTGCTATCACCTTTCCTCCCGATTGATTCAGATTTAACCAACTTAGTCTTCTACAAAAGGTAAATAAACAGTACCTGGGCGACCGAGCTTTTCTCGCATTTTTTTTACTTTCTGTACCGGTAACTAGGGGAACTATTGTATTCCACCCAAAAATTCGATGTCGAGATTTAACCGAAAGTATATGTTTTGAGACCCCCTGAATCCAAGAAAAGCATTTTTAGAAAAAGGTCCGTGTGTGTGTGTCAGTCTATGGACAGCATAAATAAAAAACGAAAAGTCGGTTGAAAACCAAAGTTCGTATTTAAGTTCAATGTCCTTCAAGGATGCGACACGAAGATTTTGAAGAAAATAGCCCCACCCTAAACTACCCTTTACATGGAAAACTTTTCGAAAATTTTGATATTCTTGAAAATGGCTCCTAACGATTTTGATTAAAATGTCATATGCTTGAGACATTTTTACTCTAGACGAGTTTTGCATAACCGATAAACCGTTAGAGATAGACCAAATCTTACTATACAAAATACTTAGATCTTGCTAAAATACACAATTTATGTCTCAATAAATTTTCTTGTAGGGTGAACCATTTCGGAGATATTCCTTGTTATGTGTGTGAGCTTCGGAAAACTTAAAACTTTCGTGAAATGGAACATCGCTGTTAATTTTTTTATATGTTAAGTGTGCAAAGAGAACGGGATCTTAAAGCTTTAAGTAATTGACTATCCCACAAAGGCTACTGTATTCTAACATTCCCCTTGTACCTACAAGGAAATAAGCAATAAGATAATTTGTACAAATGTTTATCATAAGTAACACGAAGAAGATATAGGAATAAGAGCTTTTAAGAATGGTTAGTACAAGAGGAGAGAAAGTCATGTGAGTGCAACACAGCAGATTTTTTTAATCGTGGTTTTTTTTTAGAAGATACTTATTTGGATAAACTTGAAAAGCAAACTGTTAACTAAATATAAATTGTCATCCTAATTGTTTTTAGCCGTTTCCGTGATGAGATGTTTAAATCCTTTGTTGAAATTGGCCCATTGACAGAGACATTATGGCCAAAATAAGGTTTCGACCAATAGTGACTGTTACGCGTAGATTAAATTAGCGAAGTCAACTTCAATATGTTACGCGACGATCACTTGGTGTATCTTCTAAGGCTATGCCAAATATTGATACACTTCTTACACGAAAGCAGTACCAAAGAAGTCATTAGAGCAGATGTTTATCGTATAAGATTTGAAAGTGCTTTCGTAAATCAAACGCAACATACGTGTAACCAACCCTCCACTGCAACACAGTGCACGTCTGAGGGTGAAAGAGACGCATAGTTGAGGAACAGTGGAAGGAGGTAAACGCAAACTTCCCTTCGCGCTTCTGTTACTCTCTTTGGCATGGAATGAATGTAATATTTTGCCATTGAGATCCGTCTTACTCTGACGATCCTTTACAAACATGATCAATTGGAGTGAAGTCTGTGCTTTGTGCTGGAAAGTTGAGAACGTGGGGAGCATGGCTCGTACAAAAACCAAATTCGTAATTTCCGCTGTATGGTTAAGGTCATTGCCCTATTGATGGTAGTTATCAAGCTATCAACACTTTTTTGCAGATATTGCTTTAGGATATTCAACTGTTAAATCTATCCATGTTACGTAGAACAAAAAGAAGTTGCCCAACATCTGTGCATCCCCATACCGTAATTCCCCCACCACTGTGCTTCACTACTATTTTAAAAGATCAATTTCTATTTAACACAAATTAACATGGTTATATGCAACGAATATTATAAATGTTGACAATAAAATAGTGAATTGATATTATCTGATTGCAAATTTCAAACATGTGCCCCCCCCCCCCCTGGAAAAATGTCTGCCGACGCTCATGCTCGGACCACGCCACCGATGATGTCCACAGCAGACCACGGCTTTTAAGAAATCTCTAGCTTTAAACCGTAATTGCTGCGTTAAAATTTCAAATTTCAAGTGAATCTAATTAATTTTTGAAATGCTGTACATAGGTATGCATGTGTATGCCATGAATGGGAACGTTAGCAGAGAGTAAGGAAATGTATGAATGAAGCGTGCCGCTATCTGCTGGGAGTAAACACCGCAGTTTATTGCCCATGATAAGATGCCTTGTTTTACCACACGTGATTGTCATTTGTTTGTTTATGGTGGCGATGCTTGATCAAAACAAAACCTCTACTTTCTTACTTTCTCTACTACATATACTAGTAGTCAGTAGGGGAGGCATTGTATTCAATGTCGAGATTTCACCGGAAATGTTTTGAGGGCCCTTGAATTCAGAAAAAAAGCATTTTTAGATAAAGGTCCGTCCGTGTGTGTGTGTGTGTGTGTGTGTGTGTGTGTGTGTGTGTGTGTGTGTGTGTGTGTGTGAACAGCATAACTCGAAAACGAGAAGTCGGTTAAAAAAACAAAGTTAGTATTTAACCTTAATGTCTTTCAAGGATACGACACTAAGATTTTGAAGAAAATTCCTCCACCCTAAACTACCCTTTAAGTGGAAAATTTTTCGAAACTTTTTATTTTCTCGGAAATGGCGCCAAGGATTTTGACTAAAATGACATGCTTTAGATGTTTTTATGACAAATGCAGTGTGTATTTTGAATTTTCTGACTATAGCCTATGTAGTCCTGTTTACTCTTGATGATTTTTGCCTAACTGGTAAACCGTAAGAGATACACCAAATCTTACTATATACAAAAAACGTAGATCTTGCTAAATCAGCAAGGTCGCGGGTTCATATCCGGTCCAGACCGATGGTTTTTAAGTGTGCTCAAAAACGGCAGCTCCCTGTCAGTAGGTTTACTGGCATGTAAAAGAACTCCTGCGGGACAAAATTCCGGTACACCGGCGAAGCTGATGTGATCCTGGCAATTGACAGCGTCGTTAAACAACAAAATAATTTTATAAAACAAAACTTGCTAAAATGCGCAAGTTACGTTTAAATGTTTTTTTAGTGAACTATTTGCTTGTTATTTGTGAGAGCTTTGCAGCACTTAACCCTTTCTCAAATGGATGGTCGTTAGATTTGACTATCGCTCAAAGCATTCCCCTTGTACCTACAAGGAAATAAGCAATAAGGTAATTTGTACACGAAGAAGATATAGGAATAAGAGTTTGTAAGAACGGTGAGTACAGGAGTTGAGAAGGTCATGTGAGTGCAACACATCAGATTTTTTAGTCAGGGAGTCACAAAACAAGTATTTGCATGTATGTGAAATCTCGATATCGAATTTTTGGGTGGAGTGCAGTACTTCCCCTACTTTAAGCACGTAGCAGAGGAAACAAAAATGCGTATCAGTTATGGAATTTAATGTTCCAGAGCAACCGTGCGGAAAGCAGGATGATCTTGGTTCAAGTCCCGTCTCTGGCATAGAATTTTTGACTTCGATTCTATCTTCTCGTAAGAGATAATGTCGGCCATGTTGTGTATGTTTAGGAAAGTTGCTTCTCGCAGAGAATTTTGGGTGGGGACGGTTACTACTTGTGCTTTTATTAGAGTTACAAAACATATGAAGTCATGAAGAAGAAGAAGAAAAACATGGGATCGGGGGCACGTCCTTTGTGCTATTCATAAATCTCGGCGGCAGCAGCAGCAGGAGTGCTCGAAATGATTTCATTGTATGCAAAACCTGGACATAATACTGCCTGATTGAGCCTCCTCACAACTGGCGGTAACAGAATTAGAAAATAACTAACGTCCTTGCACGAAAGGAAAGGAAAGCCTTGACTTTCATCGATTTGTTCATTCATACGGGAGCGCGCCGCGCCGGCCGGCCGGCCGGCCGAGCCGAGCGTTCATTCAGCAGACGAAGACTAGCTAACGGGCGTGCAACAAGCACTTCGCTCGCTGTCTATCTTAGTATCGCTACCTACCCAAGTGAAAAAGCTCATTTTCTAAACTATTGAAGATTTCCAGCAACTAAAGAAATGTGTGAACCAAATGTCATTCCAATATCTAATCACTTTCTTGATATATCAATTTACATCAACTTAATTGGGTATAGTCAAACTCTATTTCCTCTAACAGATGCTGAATACAACGTTGATCTTTTAAAGTTATGTCTCTTATTACATTTGTAACAAATTAAAGGATGGAATAGTTTTTCTTAAAAAAAAATTTAATACCCAAAAGTGTGAAAATGTCATCAAAACAGCGTATTATTATATGGGTTTTTAAAAAATGGTATAAATAGTATAAGAATCGTAACTAAATATTATAACTCAAATCGGGCATTTTAATACCCTTATTCTGAACTATATTGGAAAAATCTGATATGTTGCACTCACATGACTTTGTCTACTCTTGTACTAACCATTCTTACAAACTCTTATTCCTATATCTTCGTGTTAGTTGAGATAAACATTTGCAGCAATTATTGCTCGTTTTCTTGCACGTGCAACGGGAATATGTGCGAACGTCAAATATTTTAAAGCTTTCAAATTGCACGCTTAACATATAAAAAATGATTAGCGATGTTCCATTTGACAAAAGTATAAGTTCTCCAAAACTTATACAAATAACAAGGAATATCTCCGAAATTGTTCACCCTATGCGACACGAAGATTTTGAAGAAAATTCCTCCACCTTAAACTACCCGTTTATTGCAATATTTTTCGAAAATGTTGATTTTCTCAAAAATTACTAACGATTTTAATTAAAATGCCGTATGTTTGAGTTATTTTATGCCAAATGAAATGTATAGCTTGTATTTTCTCGCTATAGCCTATGTAATCCTGTTTACTCTTGAGAACTTTTGCATAACTGGTAAACCGTAATATATAGACCAAATCTTACTGTGCAATAAATGTAGATCTCGTTAAAACTTAATGTATGTACAAATACCCTTTTTTGTGGCGTGGACCATTTCAGAGATATTCTTTGTTATTTGTGTGAGTTCAGCAAAACTTATTCTTTTCTCAAATAGAAGGTCGTTATTCACTTTTTATCTATTGTCCGTGTAAAGAGAACGGGATTTCAAAGCCTTCCTTAAATGACACTTGACTATCGCTCAAAGCCTACTGTATTCCTATGTTCCCCAATAAGATAATTTGTACAAATGTTTATCTTGACTAACATGCAGATATAGGAATAAGAGTTTGTAAGAATGATTAGTACAAGAGTAGAGAAAGTTGTGTGAGTGCAGCACATCAGATTTTTAGAAAAAGTTCCGCGTGCTTGTGTGTTTTAACAGCGTAACTTAAAAACGAAAAATCGAATACATACAGAACTTGCTATTTAAGCTCAGCATATTCCTAGAATGCGACTTGAAGATTCTGAAGAAAATCTCCCCATCCCAGACAACTCTTGCATTCTCTCTCTCTCTCTCTCTCTCTCTCTCTCTCTCTCTCTCTCTCTCTCTCTCTCTCTCTCTCTCTCTCTCTCTCTCTCAATGTGTATTTCCTGCGAACGGTCTGTTGAAGTTTCTTCATTCTAAATGAGCGTTTATAGTTGGTAAGAATGTAAATAACTAATCATATGGAGGGAAAACGTGGGGGAGAATGGGAGATCGTTATTCATTTTTTTATATCTTAGTCGTGCAAAGAGATCGGGATCTCAAAGGTTTAAAAGATTTGACTATCGCACAAAGCCTACTGTATTCCCATATTCCCCTTGTACCTACAAGGAAATAAGCAATAAGATAATTTGTACAAATGTTTATCTCAACTAACACGAAGAAGATATAGGAATAAGAGTTTGTAAGAATGGTTAGTACAAAAGTAGAGAAAGTCATTCTCGAGGAAATCAAAAAGTTCCATGTAACGGGTAGTTAAGGATGGAGTATTTTCTTCAAAATCTTCGTGTCGCATTCTGAAAATATATTAAACTTAAATACCAACTTTGGTTTTTGACCGACTTTCGTTTTCCAGTTATGCTGTCCAGAGACTGACACTCACGGACCTTTTTCTAAAAATGATTTTTTTAGGGGGGGGGGTCCTCAAAACATGTATTTTCGGTGAAATCTCGACATCGAATTTGTGGATGTAATACAATACTTCCAATTTGTATATGTTGTAGAGAAAGTAAAAAAAGCGCCCGAAAGGAGAAATAAGGTGACACGAGAACATGACGTCGCATACAACAAAACTGCACCTAGCACCTTGTCAGAGATTCCTCTTTTGTGATCACATAAACACTGGAACATTACGTTTCTGAAGTGCCTTAGGAGAGTGGCATCATTGCTTTAAGTAAGGACTAGTCTCGTCCAATGTCAAAATGTATCTATTGAATATACGTTGAGTGTCGTGTCTTGGCTGTTGAAGCATTAGATAACCAGAGGAAATGTCGCCCACTGGTGCGATAATGCGATCGCAGCAAGTTATTGAATTTGAGTGGTGTACCGGTTAAAACCGGTTAAGGGTAGCTAGCGACTGTGCGTGGGATGAAGGCTTTGCTCTCTTAAGAATGTTTACCTACTTCTGGGAGCGTGAACCTACCTAACATTCACAACACTTTCTCTCAAGTATTGCCTTCCACCCAAAAATTCCATGTCGAGATTTCACCGATAAACTGTTTTGAGGCCCCCTGAATCCAAAAAGAAAACACTTTTAGAAAAAGGTCCGTGTGTGTGTGTTTGTGAACAGCATAACTCAAAAGCCAAAAGTCAGTTTAACAGTGGTATTTAAATTTAATATCTCTCACGAATGCGACACGAAGATTTTGAAGAAAACTCCCCCCCCCCCCAAACTACCCTTTACATGTAACACGTTTCAATTTTTTTGATTTTCTCGAAAATGGCTGTGACTATTTTGATGAAAATGCCACATGTTCAAGATATTTTAATAGCAAATGAAATGTATATTTTGAATTTTCTGGCAATAGACCACATAGTCCTGTTTTGGACGACTTTTGCATAAGTGATAGAGATAGACCAAATCTTACTATACGAAAAATGTAGATCTTGTTAAAACGCACAATTTATGTCCAAACGAATTTTTTTAGAGTGAACAATTTTGGAGATATTCCTTGTTATTTGTGCGAGTTTTGCAGTACTTAAACTTTCGTCAAATGGAAGATGTTATTTCTTTGTTTATATCTTAGCTGTACAAAGAGAACGGAATTTCAAAGCTTTAAAAGATTTGACTATCGTTCAAAGACTACTGTATTCCCGTATTCCCCTTGTACCTACAAAGAAACAAGTAATAAGATAATTTCTGCAAATGTTTATCTCAACTAACACGAAGAAGATAGACGACTAAGAGTTGTAAGAATGGTTAGTACAAGAGTAGAGAAAGTCATGTGAGTGCAGCACATTAGATTTTTTTAAAAAAACCTGTGTGTGTGTGTGTGTGTGTGTGTGTGTGTGTGTGTGTGTGTGTGTGTGTGTGTGTGTGTGTGAGAGAGAGAGAGAGAGAGAGAGAGAGAGAGCGTGTGTGTGTGTGTCACCCCTTCACACGGAATATTTTTCAAAAATATTGGTTTTCTCAGAAATGGCTCTAAATGATTTTATTAATATACCTTATTCTAAATACACCTTGTTGTATTTCTGTGAGAAATGAAATATATATATCTTCGATTATCTGGGAATATCTTCAGAATTGCCATTCCTTCTGAATTACTAGTAAATTTTAAGACACAAAATTTAAAACACACAATTTATGTCAAATACAATTTTTTGTGGAGCGAACAATTTCCAAGATAATCCTATTTATTCTACTCCTATTTATTTTTTTTTATCCTTGACTGCTACATTAAACCCGAGCATTTGAATTTTACTGAAATAGATCAAGTTGAATACAGGGACCCAAAAGTATTTCTTCCTGTGGAAAAACGTGTATTTTGGTGCCAAAGTTGAAATATATTTGACAAAATCATCCCTGTGCGACAAATATGTATAAGTTTTCAAATGACGCTGTGTTGATTTTTACGTTGTCAGTTTGCAACATACTAAGTCGTTTTTCATTAAGTGATCCTCTTCTTACAATGTTGGAAGTGTTAGAGCCAGCTAAAATCCAAACAGTTCATCAATTGCACACTCACTTGCTTCTCGGTTTCCTAAGCAAAATTTCCGGTTAAAAAATCTACTGTTTTCTCCTGCTTTTTTCAAATCCAATCTTCTGCTTTTACTTCGGCAGACATGGCAATACTGTTTGTCTGCTCACTTTTGTTTGATTAAACACGATGCATTTCTTTCTCTATTCGCCTTTCAACATACAATTCATACAATCTTCTATGATTGAAATAGAAGTTCAACACATACATTCACACGATTTTCTCTACATACTTCACTTTTATGAAGCACAATCACAGTTCTTTGTCTACTCCCTCTTTTAAAACAAGTCATACAATTTTCTCTACGATTTACATACATATGCATGCGTCTTATATTTACACAGCCTTCTCTACTTGCTTTTCTTCCTGTGGTATTTGGAGTTACTCAACAGTACTTTTGGATGTGTTCCCGGTGTTTTTATTTATTTATTTTGTCTATTTTGTGTTCTTTATCAGGGTTGCCAACATTTGAAAGTAAAACTATCGTACCAGTCACGCAAAATTATAGATTTGGATTCAAAATTATCGTACATGTTAAACCAAATACTACAACAATAAAAATATCAGCATAACACTTATGAAAATGTAATATTAATGATGTTTATGATATTCACTTACAAGATTGATGACCTCAACCAGTATTGCAACTTTAGCACTTATGTTTCTCGCATTATTTATCTGAAAGTTCATCTTCCTCAACCGTTGCAGCATTATACAAATTTGTTGTTGAAATAAACCTTAAAATCTTCTCGGTGACTTGGAGATTTTCGGATCTACCGCATTATTTCAAAACTAAGGCAACAGAATAAATTCATTTACCGTATATAGTGCCAATCTGCTTCTAACTTTAGTTTTTATTAAGCCCAGTTTAGAAAAACCCTTTCACAAGAAGCTTTTCTGTGGGGAAATGAAATCACTGATAATGCAAAGGCTGCTAGTTCTTTGAAATCAGTATTTCCACCAAGGTGGCATGTGTTTAACATCACTTCAAAACCTGTCAGGTTCAGGAATGTTCTTTATTTCACACCGAATATCACTTATTCCGAGTTTTCTCCATTGATAACCAATTTTCGGAACAGCGCCTTCTTCATTGAGATTACCAGATCTGAGCACACTGGCAAAAAGAGGATAAAGGGTAGAAGGATTAGTACGATATGAAATGATTGACTTAGAGGGGTGGAGACAGGCCATGAGGGCATTTATAATTAGTTTCATTTCGCTGGTGTGACAAATCAGTGAAAATGATATTTCGCCGATATCGAACCATCATACATTCAAATTATCGTACACCCCCATAATTATCGTACGGTTTGACAACCAATTATCGTACACCCCCATAATTATCGTACGAGTTGGCAACCCTGTTCCTTATACTATCCACGGGAAGTCTAAATGTAGGGATAAAATCATCAAACCACGGACAACGCCGGGTAGTTCAGCTAGTATCAAATAAAACAGAGGTGCTATCCATTTCCGATATATTCTTTGTTATTGGTTTGAATTTTCAAAACTTGTGCTTTTTTTCAAGTAAAAAGGAGCTATTCTGTTTTTTCGTGTTCTTGCAAAGAGCGTGGAATTTGAAAGGCATCATCTAGTGAGGCGTATCCAATGATTAACAAGAAGTGTGAATGCATGCATCGCAGCAGCGGTTGTTCGTTCATTGATGACGTATGTTTTGCTCGCTTCAATGAGCCAACAGGGTCCTAGTATTGATCCCAGGTAGGTAGGTAGGTATATCATGAGCAATCCACACAATACAGGAAGCATACCTCCATGCCATTTGGAACTCTCAGCTTTGGACAAAATACCCTAAATCAGACTTATCACATGACTTCACACCTACACTAACTATTCTTACACATTCTTATTCCTCTATCTTCATGTTAGTCGAGATAAACATCTGCGGGTACAAGGGGAATATGCGAATACAGTAGGCTTTGAGCGATAGTCAAATGTTTTAGTCGCTATAAGCCTTGGTAATTCCGTTCTCTTTGCACAACCAAGACATAAAAAAGAGAATAACAACCCTCCAAGTTTAAGTATTGCGAAACTCTCAAATAAGAAGGAATATCCCCGAATTGGTTCACTCCACAAAAAATGCATTTGCACATAACTTGTGGGTTTTAACGAAATCTACGTTTTTTGTATAGTAAGACTTGGTCCATCTCTTACAGTCTACCAGTTATGAAAAAGTCACTAAGATAAATAGAACTACATAGTCTATAGTCAGAAAATTCAAAATAAACATTTTATTTGCCATAAAAATGTCTTAACATATGGCATTTTAATCAATATGTAATCATTTTTGATAAAATTAAAAATTTCGAAAATGTTTCCATGTAAAGGGTAGTTTACAGTGGAAGAATTTTCTTCCAAATCTTTGTGCCGCATCCTTCAAACATATTAAACTTAAATACCAACTGTGGTTTTTAACCGACTTTTCGTTTTTGAGTTGTGCTGTTCACCATATACACACGCGCGGGGGGGGGGGGGGGGGACTTTTTCTGACATTTTTTTTTGAGGGGGGAGCCTGAAAACGTATATTTCGGGTAAAATCTCGACGTCGACATTTTGGGTGGAATACAATACTTCCACTACGTAGTAGAGAAAATAAAAATAACCTCTCGTAAGAAGTTTGATTACCAATATGTAGGGTAGAGGGAGAAAAGCATGTGAAGCTTGAGGTTCGTTGAGTATAGCGTGCTTGTCTTGTTTGTATTGGATTAGTTTTTCCATTGACGGACGGAGCCTATCCTTTGTTTTGTTCCCTCAAGTTGGTACTTAGCTACGTCCCACTAGCATGGCCTTCGCCCACACGCTCCTCTTATGTCACCTTACTGCTCTTCAGATGTCGCACCGCACCAACCCAACAAAGTTGCGATCCGCCATTCTAACATAGGTTTTTGTGCTTTTCCGTGGCGAATGCTAGGGGCAACATGCTAACCTTCGGTGGTCCCGTGTCGTAGATTTACGGCATGTAAAAGAACGCCGACCTCTGAGTTAATTAAGTAGCCTCTGACGCCATTCTAGAGTGGGACAGTGAGAACCACAACAGTTAAAAGCCCTCCTCGGTAGCGTGATGGTTAGCGTGCCTGCCTCACGTTCAAGAGGTCGCCAGTTCGAATCTCGCTTAGGGTAGGTTATCCGGCTAAGGTTTTTTTCCGAGGTTTTCCCTACCCTGAGAAGACGCATGTCGGGTAACTTAAAGCTCCATGGACCTCAGGCGCATTTGAGCATCATTTCACCCATTTCATTTCATTCATCCGTGCGATATGACACAATGTTGGAGGACGTGAATTAAAAAAAAAAAAGTTAAAGAGCACTGAACGTTACCAAGTTTGCTATTTATGGGACGTTTGGTTTTTTAGTTAGATATGCTGTTCACACACGGAGATTTTTCGTTAACAAAATTGATCAGGGGCCTCCAAACGTGTATTTTGTGTGAAATCTCGATATCGACTTCGTGGGTGTTATGGTAATACCTTCTCTATTGACCAGTGTACCTGCTAGAGGAAGTAAAATTCAGTAGATTAGAGCTGTTATTGGAGGAATTGCCACATTTAGCCCTGTGTTGCGGTCGGTGGGACTTCACGGCGACACTGTACTCCATTTGTACCTCGGTTCCAATACAACTGAGTTCAGTAAACACGGTCATCTGGGAGCTAAAACGTTGCTAGTTTTTATTCGCATCTATTATTATTTAGTAATAACATTTTTTGGCGTTAAGAACTTGAAAAAAGAAAATTTTTATGTACTAAACATGTCAAAAATATGTGCTAAAACAAATAATATATTTTTTAACACCTGAATGGCTGAACTAATATAAATGCACCAGACATCGAGTACTGTAGAGTTAAAGTATACGACCACATGATTCCTCAAATTTTCCCTCCCAAAAGATTGACAAGATTTGTGTTAAATTTCGCAAGCGATCGTTCCACATGACAAGAAGTAAGTGTAGTATGATTATGACTTGGAATGTCACTCACATTCACATCAAGAACTTCATGTTGCACATTTGAAATGTTACAGAGTATGTTAAATGCACTATTATTTACGGTCACTTCCTTGCATTTTATATTTATATTTTAGGTATATACTAGCAAGGCAGTGAAGCGATAACAGGTGCCTAATCAAGCACATGGCAGTGGAGGCAATGTCCTTGCAGGCTCATGTAGCTACCAGTAGCTTGAGTAAGCAGGATGTTTATATTTTCTTCCAGCTCATGGCAGTGGAGGCAATGTCCTTGCAGGCTCATGTAGCTACCAGTAGCTTGAGTAAGCAGGATGTTTATATTTTCTTCCAGCACATAGCAGTGGAGGCAATGTCCTTGCAGGCTCATGTAGCTACCAGTAGCTTGAGTAAGCAGGATGTTTATATTTTCTTCCAGCTCATGGCAGTGGAGGCAATGTCCTTGCAGGCTCATGTAGCTACCAGTAGCTTGAGTAAGCAGGATGTTTATATTTTCTTCCAGCTCATGGCAGTGGAGGCAATGTCCTTGCAGGCTCATGTAGCTACCAGTAGCTTGAGTAAGCAGGATGTTTATATTTTCTTCCAGCTCATGGCAGTGGAGGCAATGTCCTTGCAGGCTCATGTAGCTACCAGTAGCTTGAGTAAGCAGGATGTTTATATTTTCTTCCAGCTCATGGCAGTGGAGGCAATGTCCTTGCAGGCTCATGTAGCTACCAGTAGCTTGAGTAAGCAGGATGTTTATATTTTCTTCCAGCTCATGGCAGTGGAGGCAATGTCCTTGCAGGCTCATGTAGCTACCAGTAGCTTGAGTAAGCAGGATGTTTATATTTTCTTCCAGCTCATGGCAGTGGAGGCAATGTCCTTGCAGGCTCATGTAGCTACCAGTAACTTGAGTAAGCAGGATGTTTATATTTCCTTCCAGCTCATGGCAGTGGAGGCAATGTCCTTGCAGGCTCATGTAGCTACCAGTAGCTTGAGTAAGCAGGATGTTTATATTTCCTTGCAGCTATAAGCTGACGTATCAGTTCTTCCAATGATAAACAACAAATTGTGACGTCTGGCCTTTATAATTGAGCATTAAAGGAGTGGATGGTAACTTGTTAAAAACACTTCTACTGCTGTTTTTATGTAATTTATGTGAAAATATTTTAATGTCTCCTTTATGTGATTTTTGTATAATTTATGCGAATATCCGAAAATATTTATTTACATAAGAAAATCAGAAAATATGCATTTTGAAGTGCAATAAAAACTTCAAAGGTTTGGTCCGGTGTAAATATCCAGAATTTAAAGCTCAATTTCAAGTTAATGTTAAGCTGCAAACAAAATATGTATTTAGCCCTGGTAATAACAATCATTTGTTGAAGATAACGCCCTATAAATGACCTCTGGGTACACATTCTGGAACGCAAATTTAACGTAACTCTCTGCAACATCTCAACGCAATGTTGTCACGAATCCTAACCTTTAGTTCATTTATTTTTTAGGATGACTAGCACATACTCTAGCTTTTAAAAACACATAGATGAAGCGACCAGGCGGTTGATGTTGCCGTTCTTGGAGTGTCGTAATGCAGCGATGGATATTCTTGCCGTAGCTCCGCCCTGCTGAAACCACATGAGCTCATTCATATGATAATTTCAATTTCAGTGAGGAACATTTCAATCACACAGTTACTGCGTAACCGGCATCATGTTCATAAAAATATGCGCCAGTTATTCCGTTCGGTGATAGTCCGATTTCCATTGTGCATTAGTCGCGTATGGATTTTCTACAGCCCTGTAACGAAAACTTTGTCTTCACATAACCACTGCATTGTTTAGGAACATTTCATCCTCTTCACATTTTGCTAAAAACTGTTCAGCAAACAATAATTGTCTGTTGGCATCACCGGTTTCCAGTTTTTGGACGATCTGAAACTTTTACGGATGCGAGGTAAACCTGCAGCATGTCGTGTGGACTTGCTGAATGGCGACATTGGCTGGCTGTTTCAATGGTCTCTGGTGCTGGATGCTTCTTGTCCGAGGCAGAGCTTGTTGATTCGAATGTTTCAACCCCTGTCTTCACATTGGCTGGCTGTTTCAATGGTCTCTGGTGCTGGATGCTTCTTGTCCGAGGCAGAGCTTGTTGATACGAATGTTTCAACACCTGTCTTCACATTGGCTGGCTGTTTCAATGGTCTCTGGTGCTGGATGCTTCTTGTCCGAGGCAGAGCTTGTTGATTCGAATGTTTCAACCCCTGTCTTCACATTGGCTGGCTGTTTCAATGGTCTCTGGTGCTGGATGCTTCTTGTCCGAGGCAGAGCTTGTTGATACGAATGTTTCAACCCCTGACTTCACATTGCCTGGCTGTTTCAATGGTCTCTGGTCCTGGATGCTTCTTGTCCGAGGCAGAGCTTGTTGATACGAATGTTTCAACCCCTGACTTCACATTGCCTGGCTGTTTCAATGGTCTCTGGTGCTGGATGCTTCTTGTCCGAGGCAGAGCTTGTTGATTCGAATGTTTCAACCCCTGTCTTCACATTGCCTGGCTGTTTCAATGGTCTCTGGTCCTGGATGCTTCTTGTCCGAGGCAGAGCTTGTTGATACGAATGTTTCAACCCCTGACTTCACATTGCCTGGCTGTTTCAATGGTCTCTGGTGCTGGATGCTTCTTGTCCGAGGCAGAGCTTGTTGATACGAATGTTTCAACCCCTGACTTCACATTGCCTGGCTGTTTCAATGGTCTCTGGTGCTGGATGCTTCTTGTCCGAGGCAGAGCTTGTTGATTCGAATGTTTCAACCCCTGTCTTCACATTGCCTGGCTGTTTCAATGGTCTCTGGTGCTGGATGCTTCTTGTCCGAGGCAGAGCTTGTTGATTCGAATGTTTCAACCCCTGTCTTCACATTGGCTGGCTGTTTCAATGGTCTCTGGTGCTGGATGCTTCTTGTCCGAGGCAGAGCTTGTTGATTCGAATGTTTCAACCCCTGTCTTCACATTGGCTGGCTGTTTCAATGGTCTCTGGTGCTGGATGCTTCTTGTCCGAGGCAGAGCTTGTTGATTCGAATGTTTCAACCCCTGTCTTCACATTGCCTGGCTGTTTCAATGGTCTCTGGTGCTGGATGCTTCTTGTCCGAGGCAGAGCATGTTGATTCGAATGTTTCAACCCCTGTCTTCACATTGCCTGGCTGTTTCAATGGTCTCTGGTGCTGGATGCTTCTTGTCCGAGGCAGAGCTTGTTGATTGGAATGTTTCAACCCCTGTCTTCACATTGCCTGGCTGTTTCAATGATCTCTGGTCCTGGATGCTTCTTGTCCGAGGCAGAGCTTGTTGATTCGAATGTTTCAACCCCTGTCTTCACATTGGCTGGCTGTTTCAATGGTCTCTGGTGCTGGATGCTTCTTGTCCGAGGCAGAGCATGTTGATTCGAATGTTTCAACCCCTGTCTTCACATTGCCTGGCTGTTTCAATGGTCTCTGGTGCTGGATGCTTCTTGTCCGAGGCAGAGCTTGTTGATTGGAATGTTTCAACCCCTGTCTTCACATTGCCTGGCTGTTTCAATGATCTCTGGTCCTGGATGCTTCTTGTCCGAGGCAGAGCTTGTTGATTCGAATGTTTCAACCCCTGTCTTCACATTGGCTGGCTGTTTCAATGGTCTCTGGTGCTGGATGCTTCTTGTCCGAGGCAGAGCTTGTTGATTGGAATGTTTCAACCCCTGTCTTCACATTGGCTGGCTGTTTCAATGGTCTCTGGTGCTGGATGCTTCTTGTCCGAGGCAGAGCTTGTTGATTCGAATGTTTCAACCCCTGTTTTCACATTGCCTGGCTGTTTCAATGGTCTCTGGTGCTGGATGCTTCTTGTCCGAGGCAGAGCTTGTTGATTGGAATGTTTCAACCCCTGTCTTCACATTGGCTGGCTGTTTCAATGGTCTCTGGTGCTGGATGCTTCTTGTCCGAGGCAGAGCTTGTTGATTCGAATGTTTCAACCCCTGTCTTCACAGCGTGAACTCATGACGCCGAAATTCTCCTCGTGCAGCTTCACAAGAATCCTTTGGTGCGAAAGCACGATGCTCTTCTGACCACTGCGCCATGATAATTATTGAAATGACAATGTTTGAGGATTAAAATAGAGGCATAACAATCATACCAACTTCAAATATGATTTAGTGGTAGTCATTTTAAAATTGCCCGTTCTCGCGCGCCAACCTTTATTTCTATTTGTGTGTATTTGCCACTTTCCTTAGACTGTCAATCGCTCGCGAGTTGTAGTTGTGATAAAATGTTATTACCTCGTGATCCGTAAGATGTTGGAGACCACAGTCCAGTCCCATCAGCCCAAAGTAACCACAATTAACAGGTGAATATCGCTCCTCAAGTGTCTTGGGAGTACTCCACTCGCCTGATTCCACATCTTTTGCTGCATGTTTGACCTTGAACATTCAACCGTGAAATGTAACATCTCAAAGGTTGTTATGGTACGGAGGTCAACGATATGATACAGAGTGACGATGTTTGGAACTAGTTCGCTACCATAGCCGTCTGTCTGCATGTGCACATCTACCATCCCATGTTAACCGGACTCAACATCACCTTAATGTATAAGAAACGTGTGTGTGTGTGTGTGTGTGTGTGTGTGTGTGTGTGTGTGTGTGTGTGTGTGTGTGTGTGTGTGTGCGTGTGTGTGCGTGTTCTTTATAGCTTTCTACACCGTTTCACGGATTACTACCAAACTTGACACAAGGCGAAAATTACTGACTACCTTAGAATTCGAAATTCCATTCCATTTCACAGACCATCTGTATCTTTGCCAACCATAACCATAATACCTCGAACATTGTCAACATAACAATAATTACCAGGGCCCGAATGTTTGACATGCCATAGGTTCTGTTTGTGTTTTTTCCATGGAAAATATAAGGGAAGCACGGTATCAATTCTGGTTAAAATTATGCAATTCTCGTGGGTCATAAAAAGTCATATTTTGGGTTTTTAACGCTTTTGTCATTTTTACTTTCTCTACTGCTAAGTAGGGGAAGTATTGTATTCCACCCAAAAATTCGTTGTCGAGATTTCACCGGAAATATATTTTGAGACCCCCTGAATAAAAAAGGCATTTTTAGAAAAAGGTCCGCGCGTGTGTGTGTGTGTGTGTGTGTGTGTGTGTGTGTGTGTGTGTGTGTGTGTGTGTGTGTGTGTGTGTGTGTGTGTGTGTGTGTGTGTGTGTGTGTCTGTCAGTCAGTCTGTGGACAGCATAACTCAAAAACGAAAAGTCGGTTCAAAAACCAAAGTTGGTATTTAAGTTTAATGTCTTTCAAAGATGCGACACGAAGATTTTAAAGAAAATAGCCCCATCTTAAACTACCCTTTACATGGAACATTTTTATTTTCCTGAAAATGGCTCTAACGATTGTGATTAAAATGTCGTATGTTTAAGATATTTGTATGACAAATGAAATGTATATCTCGAATTTTCTGGCTATAGCCTATGTGGTCCTGTTTACTCTGGATGACTTTTGAATAACTCGTAAACCGTAAGAGATAGACAAAATCTTACTCTACAAAAAATGTAGATCTTGCTAAAATACACAATTTACGTCTAAATATATTTTATTTTAGAGTGAACCATTTCGGAGATATTGCTTGTTAAGTGTGTCAGTTTCGGAAAACTTAAAACTTTGGTGAAATGGAACATCGTTCATTTTTTTATATATTAAGCATGCAAAGAGAACGGGATCTCAAGTCTTTAAAAGATTTGACTATCGCACAAAGCCCACTATATTCCCATATTCCCCTTGTACCTACAAGGAAATAAGCAATAAGATAATTTGTACAATTGTTTATCTCAACTAACACGAAGAAGATATAGGAATAAGAGTTTGTAAGAATGATTAGTGCAAGAGTAGAGAAAGTCATGTGAGTGCAATACATCAGATTTGTATATTTTTATTCCAGTTTCACATATGTGCTTGCAGTCGTCCCAAAAGCGATTTTTACATACTATACTAGTTCTTGTCTGTAATATTAGGTCTTTTTCCCGTTACAGTGTAATAGAAGCAAAAACAAGCTCGTTCCTTTTTGAAAACTCTAAAATGTGTGTACTCTTCTTTCTAATCGGCCTTCAAAATGTGACATTTATTTCATTCTGTGCAGGGCTGACGGTTAGCTCTCACTTGAGCAATCAAATTGAAAATACAATAAAATTAATATTATTTATTTATTATTGAGTGTGCAAGATTTTAAGTATGCTTTCAATATAATAATTTGAAGAGCATTAATTTTTTTTTCGAAAATGCTTCCAAAACTTTTCGGTCATTTTATATATATATATATATATATATATATATATATATTTTTTTTTTTTTTTTTTTTTTTTTTTTTTTTTTTTTTTTTTTGCCCATAAGTGCTTGCATACTCTAACACTTTTAGTTCATAAACATACGGACTAAGTTTTCACGACCTCGCAAAATAATAAAGGAGCAGCGAGTTCATGTAATTTTCGTTGATCTCTCTGACATCGACCATGGAGTAGTAATACAGTTAAGTTTGGTCTTTCTTTTGTTTTGTTAGCAGTTTTGTGCGTGTTGGTTACTGAGAATAAACAAGGTTGTATTGACGTTACTTAAACTGCTAGGTATTATTTCTTTCGAATTAGATTTTCTCCACAAATATCGACGAAGTAGACCGAATCCACAACGTGGAACTCACTCAGCTGCATTAACCAGAAATCAGCACTACAAACTGTGGTGGTTGTGGTCCAACATTGGTTTTGTGGAGCATTTTCTGGGTATTATGTATATACAAGGTGTCCCATAAACACCGACAACGTCGAGTCTGTTGTGGGGGACGGCAAACTGATCTGTTTTCAAATAGGAACCCCTGTGCGGAAAGGCACGGTTTGGACGCTGTGGCGCATCGAAGTGTGAGATGGGTGTAAGTTTACATTTCGTCAATAAACCCAACATTGAGCTGTCTGAATTAAAAACGGGCTTCGAGCTGTGTACTTCCTACGTCATTACAGAGCCTATATCGGCGGTAGTGAGCGTCATGCACACGACCCAATACGTGCAGGTCTTTGAAGATTTTCAATCGCTCCGTGGACTCGAGCAATAAGGTCCTCCGCTGACGTTACAGGAGCGCCATAAACCATACTCAGAAAATAGTCGAGAGGTGTCAGGTCTGGCCATGGAACTGATCATTTCTACTAATCGATCGATTTGGATATGCGACGTTGAGGTGATTCCGTAGATTTACATCAAAGTGTGCTGGAGCTCAAGTCGGCCATTTCAGCAGCTGTTTACTGGTACGTATCGCATTGCTGTTAAAATGTTACTGTATTGGGAACTGCACAAGTATCGCATTAGGATGCGCACCAAGGACTATATGGAGGAATTTAGCGCATGCGCAGGAATATTATTATGCTCAGGTCGTTCATCCCAGTACACAGATGACTAAAGGGTTGCATACCTACCGTATTAAGATACCAAAACAAATGTTAATAAACTATCAGCACCGTTCCTTCTGAGACTTCGACGCTCTTCAGCGTCCAGTATTTCCGGACAGGGGTTGCTATATGAAATCTAATCAGTTGGTTATACCGCACAACATACTAAGCGTTCTCGGTGGTTTTTTTTTTTTTTTTTTTTTTTTTTTTTTTTTTTTTTTTTTTTGTAGGGGTTAGGGGGCCAACATATACATATATATCGTACTTATTGTACCTGAAGGTTTTAATTAACTGTCTGTGTAATAGTTTTGAAATGCCTCCAAAGAAACGGAAGTTGTAGTATTAATCGTCAAACCACAGGCAATGTTGGGGAATATTTGTGGTCTATTAACATCAATGTGATAAAGGATGATAACGTTGAGGTTTGATAACATTGATTCACTTCCTCTAGTAAGTATAGCGGAAGTATTGCATTTCCACCCAAAAATTCAATGTCGTTATTTCACCGGAAATATGATTACCTAGATTCAAAACAAAAAGCAAATGTGCTCGTATGTGTGTATGAGAGAAAGACAGCAAAAGTCTGCAAAGTACCAAGCTTGATCTTCGGAGAATACGACAGATTTCCATCCTCTTTCGAAATATTTGTTTCTATTAAACCTGTTAAGGATTTTGATTAAAATACCATATGTTCAAGATAGTTTAAGCATTTTTGTCTATCTTGTATGGTTTACCACACAAAATTCCTTCAGAGCCTATTCTCAGAAAATTGAAGATATGCATTTTATTTGCCATATAAATAGCTTAAGTATATGGTATTTTATTCAAAATAGTTACACCATTTTTGAGAAAATAAATTTTGAAAAGTTTTTCATGCAAAGGTTAGCTTTCTTGAAAATCTTCATGTTGCGTCTTTGGAAGATATTTAACTCAAATAGTAACTTTGGTATTTATAGGGCTGTTTATTTCAAGTTCATACAGGTATACACCTGATTATTTTTTAATTTTCTCAGTAGAGCAAGTAGAGGAAATATTGTGTTCCACCCAGAAATTCGATGTCGAGATTTCACCGGAAATATATGTTTTGAGACCCCTGAATCCAAAAAAAGGCTCTATAGAAAAATGTCCGCGCGCGTGTATACAGCAGAACTTAAAAACGAAAAGTCGGTTTACAACCAACGTTGGTATTCAAGTTTCATATCTTTCAAGGATACGGCACGAACATTTCTCCACCCTAAAATTTATCGAAACTGTTAATTTTCTCAAAAATGGCTCTAACTGCTTTAATTAGAATGTCATAAGACATAGACCAAATCTTACTCTACAAAAACTGTGGATCTCCTTAAAACACACAATTTATGTCGAAATGATTTTTTGGAGTAAACCATTTCGTAGATATTCCTTATTTGTTTTGAGTTTTGCAAAACTTACAGTTTTCACAAATGGAAGATCGTTATTCGTGTTTTATATCTTAGCCATGCAAAGAATCTCAAATGTTTAAAACATTTGGCTATCGCTCAAAACCTACTGTATTCCCATATTCCCCTTGTACCTACAAGAAAATCAGCAATAAGATAACTTCTGCAAATGTTTATTTTGACTAACATGAAGATAGGGGAATAAGAGTTTGCGGTATGAATAGTTAGTACAAGAGTAGAGAAAGTCATGTGAGTGCAACACATCAGATCTTTTTTTCACAGTTCTCCAAAGCATGTATTTCTAGTAAAATGTAGGTATTGAATTTTTACATTCACCACTATGCGGTAGATTAATTTTAGAAACACATTTGTGAACAGCATAACTCAAAAATGAAATATGGGAAGTTCTAATACTTGGTATTTATTCCACTCCTCCCCAAAATAGTCTACATATTTCAACATTGTTTTCCCAAAGCAGCTCTATCAAATATAGTTAAAATATCATATGTTTAAGATACACAGAATCATACTTTTACAGGAAAACGTTTCAACTATTGGAGTAATCCTAAAATGGGATTAGTCTAATACATGGCACAATGTTAATACAGTATATTCTCACATATTTTGTATATATTGACACCAGAAAATATTTTACCTAAGCCATATTTTATTTATGTAAAAATATTAAGAGCATGCAAGCAGTTTTGGTTATAGCTTATGTCTTTCTCTCTGGAAATCCTCTAGATTTTCCTTGATTTATTGAAGTATAAGTATTTTAAAAAATTCTTCTTTATTGCTTCCTAGTTAACGTCTTTAACCTCCAAGTCAATCTCATTATCAGCTACAAGGACACGAAAGGAGGTCTAATTTACCATTGTGAGTGTACGTCTTGGAGCGTCCCCCCCCCCCCCCCCCCCCCCGAAAAATTCCTTGTATTTTCCAGGCAAACTGAGCTGATTGAAAGGGACAGATCTGCTATCTGCCTTTTCTGCAAATGGGAAGTTCATAATAACATTCCTGACTGCTGTATTGAGAAAGCTGAGCGCAACGTTTTGTTATTGTCAAAATGTGTCAAACATAACCTCCTTGTCCTATATTTTATCACAATAGTTCTTCAGACAGGCATATTCTCTTCCAATGGTGACAGTTTCAAGAATTTGCTTTTTGCTTTTATCCGGAACATATGCCTTTTGTTCATGTCTACTCCTTTTTCATTTTGATGTGCACCATGTTTTCTTTGTTGCATTTCTTTTCCTTGATTTTGCAGTTTTATAGAGGCTCATTTCATTACTTCTTAGATTTTGTGTCATCTGAAAAATTACAACAAAGATAATCATATACCATGCCATTCCACAGAATGAAGGAGAGAACAACACCTTGTAATTCTGAATACAGATGGCAGCAAAGTATGACTTTTTAGAAACATCTGTTGGTGGAGTGTAGAATTTTATCAAAATGTCAATTTGTCTTGAAGTGTGGCTTGTGACTATCTCATGCAACACCTCAATTGGCAGATAAACAAAATCCTACTATGCAAAAAAGTAGATCTGTTTAAAACACACAATTTATTTCAAATAACACTTTTTGTGACATTAAATATTTCCGAGATATTTTGTGTTCTTGGTTCTTCTTCTTCTTGCAAACAAGGTTTAGGCCAGAGGCCTGTTTTGATGCTAAATAAATAGGTCAGTCCATCCTTTCAATTGCTGTCCAACATTCTTCGTTCAGAGGGTTGATTTGTCTTGGATATCTCAAAAGGGGCATCCTGAAAACATGGTCTTTCCACTCTTTCTGATGGTGTTGAATCTCCTCAGGTATACTGTCTTCCTTGAGTTGTGCTCCTCTTTCGGTCATATCTTGTTATTCCTAATAGTGGCCATAGAAATGTCATTAGAGCTGCTTCTATTCTAGCCTTTTCTCTGGATCTCAGAATCCAAGTTTTGCAAGCATACTTGAGAACTGGTTTTGACACGATGTTGTGTAGTCTTTGTTTCACTTCTCTTCTTTGCTGAAGTGTATTTTTATGCATCCATTTAATTTGTTGTAGAGTTCTATGTTTTCCTCAATATGTGCTTTTGTGTTCCAAATTTATATTTTTGAGCTTAAGTATTTAAAAGTTTATGCTCGATAATATCTTTGTCTATAACTATTGTAATTCTTTTTTGTTTGCTTCTTACCATTGCCGTTGCTTTCATTTTCTTTCCAGAAATCTTCATATTGTATTTGTTTCCTGTTTCATTTAAATGTTTGGCTGGTGTTTTCAAATACTTAAATGTTTCTCAGATGGCAAGTCGCTACTTGTTTCTATCTTGTGGTGATGCAAAGAGCATGGAATTTCAAAGTCATCATATAGGCACCCACTCTTTAAAAATCTGTCTCTTTAGCATATTGTATTCTTCTTACACGTACAGTGAATGTGTAATGAAAGTTATGTATTAACAAGAAGTAGATAGAAGAACAAAGTTTGGTAGGAATAGTTTGAGGAAGAACAAGAAGTGAAAGTCATGTGATTGCAACCCTCCATATTTGAATGACGTCACTAGGGATACTCCTCCACATAATTGTATTTTGATTGTTTGTTACAGATCAGTCGACAGTCCATAGATGCTTGCAAGGATTATTTCCGAGACGACCTTGTGAAAACAGATTGGCAGTTGATGGTGGAGCTTAAAAAGCTGTTTCAGATTTTGTAGCATCTACCTGCTGTAGGTATGTGTGTCACTTGGAGTGACAAGAATCTGCAGTTGTTACTGCAGCTGTGTTTAGTATATTCATCTGAGGTTGAAGCTTTTCAAATTTGTAAAAAGACCTTTTTTTCCATTCACATGGAGGAATTGGAGACCGGCCTGCACTGTTCATACAGTTATGAAGTTAAATTATTTTGCAGTGCATGTTAATTTTTTATACATTTATATACGAAACCATGGATTATATTTTACTAAAGCCTTTGAAAGTTACAAATTTTACAAAACAGTGGAAATGTAAACCAAACACCTGCTCAGATAACATTAATTTTAATTTAAACTGAAGTGTTGTCTTTTAGTTGTATTCTTAACAGAAATGTAGAAAAATAACATTTATACAAATATTCATTGTTTCAAAAAAACCAGTTGCCTTTCATATTTAAATCTTTCTTTAATTTTTATTATATGCTTAGTGGTTACATTTGCAATGTTGCCAAATGTAGGATCAGTTTTATTAATTAAAATATGAAATCACACATGTGTCAACAGATGTTACTGCTCCGTAAACCTAATTTTTACTGAAGATATGTTTGAAGAAAGCTTGTTGTCCTCCTCAGCTGATTGACAATTGAATGTGTTGTTGATGGTTGGTTGAGCGAATCTGATACTGGTGAGAGAAACTGGTACACATTGTCCAATGTAGGCAACTTGAAGTTCATTATTCGTTCTGTACTCTTGATAATAATCATTTTATCCCAAGTTGATGACAATTATTGAAATGCTATTTTGTTATGTTTAAGCAATTTGGTATTCTATCAATGTTATCATTTTCTGTGCAAAAAGGGTTTGAAGCTGCAGATGTATCTGTCTGTTTAAACTTGATGTTCCCGAAGTGTGTTTTTTGGTTCATTTCTTTAGCTCCACTGTGTCATATTGAGACCTTTAACTGAAGCATTTAAATAATGTTTTTAAACTTATTTTCACATGCATTCACTCTAATATCCCCATTTCCTACTCTATGGAGGATAGAGAATAATCCTAATTAAATAAAAATTCTGATCCTGTGGTCATTAATTGAACCTAGGTAATCTTTGTGAAAAATCAGCTCACTGACCAATCAGCCATGGAAGCAGTCAAATGTTCTTTTGCTCTTAAGCTCCTTTTTGTCTTCCCTAAATAAATCTGTTCATGCTCTAGGCAATTTATAATGGAACTTGTGTAATTCAAATATGAAGGGTCCAAGAAAATATTTGAATTAAATGATAAAATGGCATCACCACCATATGTGATGTTCAGGGCACCTACAACAGATGTGAACGCCTGGACATTTTCACCAAAGGGTAATTTACCATGACTGGAAGGGAAATGCAGTGTGTAACTCAGACCATTACTTACTAAGGGTGACTGGGAGTGTGGTGAAGGAGTAATCCTACTAAAATAGACATGTAACCATGATATAAAGAAGTTGACATTTACACACTAAAGTTACTAAAATATGTTACAACATGGGAAGAGAGTAGAGGTGGTTAGTGATAGAGACCTGTTGGTTTTATCTTTACGGGAACAACTGATACAAGTTCCATCTTGGAAGACAGTCAAAGAGAGTCGCAGGTTCCTCTTAGCAGGAGAAATTGGTCAGCACTTGAATATAGAATACTAGCTGACAAGGTACTCGAAGCTGAGTGAAGCCTTTGTCAGCACACGTCAGGTATTCTGACTCCAGGTATACCCGTACATTGGAATCACAAAATCTGTTCCTGCAACATGAGCTTCCATGCATGTTAACAGGAAGTTGCATGTCTAGACTTCAATATTTTATGTCCCAAATACTTCAGTTCTATAAATTTATACTTGTCAAAAACTTACAAAAATAAAATTGTCATAATAGTGTTGTTGTATACATGCCTGTATATAGGTTACAGTTGGAAATGTAGAATCAGACTGAATGAACATTGATAGACATGATTATGAAGAGTACAACAAAACAGTAGGTCACCATTAGACTGTAATCTCAAAATTAATTTCAGAACACTTTGTGGCTTATCAAAAGAAGTTTGAGTCAGGGACAGAGCAAAATATGCTTGGTTGAAATACCATATGGCATCCTCCAAGGCATTGAATTTTCCAGTTTGATTTTACCTTTTCAAACTGGGTTTTGTTCAATATTTATTTTTTGTGAAGCGTTGAGGGAATCTTTGGTTTTAGTTCATTTTAAGATGGTGAATTTGATTAATTTGAGTATGACAGTAAAAGTTATTGGCTTGTGGAACATCAGCTATCAGTATTTCTGCATAACAGGCCAAAACAAAACTCTTGTTCTATTACACTCTTTGTTGTAATGTGGATAGTGTTGCCAGATGTCCGGTATGTATAGGTTGTCAGCTTTTTAAAAGAAATACGGAACTCAAATTTCAAAATAATTTTATACAGGCAAGAAATCAATAACAATTTATAAGTAGTTTAATTGGATACCAATTACAATTGGCCAATCAGTGCTCATATAGACTATGAGATAAAGCTCATGGGAAAATAAAAAATTGGCCACAGTGGATGGCTGCGCTAGTGCAAATAATAAGTGACTAGCAAAGGCAGCCCTGACCCTAATACAGCTACCATATGTTTGTTTTTTGGTTTACGGAATCAGAGTGGGGTGGATAATATTCAGGGCTTAGGTACTGTAAAAGATTTTATTTTATTTTACACCAGTAAAAAGAAAATTATCTTATAGTAGTGATTATTTTAAACAATTGGATTTTATTGCAAAACTAATAATAAACACACTCTTATGTAAATTGTGCTGTTCTACATTCAGTATCACTCATGATAGAAAGAAAGACATTATCCAACATACTGATACACAGGGTGGAAGAGTGGGTTTTATGATAAGTAGGCTGAATTTCTTGTAAATCACAATGAACAATCTTATGTTGGGTTGCAACAATGCACTTGCAGGTTTCATTAGCGCTAGTGTTCATTTGCCTCTGAAATGAGCTGCAAGACCAATCTACAATGCTATTCAATCGAGTATCACTATAGGTCAAATCTCAGATCTATAAACAGTGAATGGCCGCCATTATCGCTTTCATTGCATGGTTTGCTCTTAATTTTTTTCATTTTATGACATCCTCAGATACATGTAAATATTATAGAAACTATTGCTGTATGCATTATTGTCGATTGATCTGTATATAGAATTATATAATTAATATAATTATTTATTATAGAATAATAGTTGTTATTGTTATTATTATTGTTATTATTATTATTATTATTATTATTATTATTATTATTATTATTATTATTCATTATTATTATTCATTATTATTATTATTATTATTATTATTATTATTATTATTATTATTATTATTATTATTATTATTATTGTTATTGTTATTGTTATTATTATTCCTAGAATCTTCGTCTGACAAAGAGGTTGGATCTGAGTACATTTCGTTTAAGATTGTGTATGTATTGCAAACCCTCTACTTTTTAGCACTGGTGCTGGTGCACGTTTCCAACCTCGACAATGCGAGGAAAGGAAGTGCTTTCTCTATCCGCTCTCGTTGTTTACGCAACTCGCTAATCATGTTGTTTACGTCACTCCATTGTTAGGACTGCCAGCAAATTTTAGTGAATCCTGGGTAGGTGTAAAGTTATACTGAGTTAATAATTAGTAGTGTAAGAACATAATGTCACCTCATTTAAGTCGTTGGAGCCACCCACCGTCCCTTTTAAAAAACATTTTACTTCTATTTCTTTTGTTCAACATTTTGGCGTGCAGAAAACACGAAACGACTTAATCAACAATATTAGAAGTGCAATCCTGAACGCGTGTCAGTTGTTTGTTGCAGTTCCATCATATGGGTGGTTATGAATGCCGACTTCTTGGCCCCTGTCGCCTTGCAGCGACATCAAGATAACTGTACCCGACTACGCCGGCTCTGTCGAATTGTATCCTCTCTTCTTCAAGACGAGAGTATAATCTTGTTCTTGCAACTGCCTGAAGTTTATAGACTTCACTAGCTTACACAGTCATTAACTAAAAAAGGGAGTAGCTACTTAATGACAGTTTTCTTGCAACCCAGCATTAGTCATATTGTGCCTTTAATCTGTAACTTATTTTCATAATTTAGTCTGGAAAATTAAGTTGCATCCTTTATTAGAAGATGCACAATATTCCACAGTAAATACATTCTTTGTGAAACTAACACACAGTGCGTTCGTGGCTCGCCCTGTGATTTTGTTCTTCAGTTGTTTTAACTTGTGCAGATTTGATGTGTACACTTTATTCTTTAACGTTCGCCATAAATTAAAATCACTAAGATGTTTAGTACAAGAGGTTAACATTTCCAAGACGTCAGCTTTTGTATCAAGGAAACTTGTGAAACTTAAGCGGTACAAGGTGACTGCAGTACAAGCACAAGATCCTGTAAGTATGGTTAATTAATACAGTCTCTTCGTAATGGCCACGTGGACTCACTTTCAGTATTCTTCACTGATGAAGGATACGTTTCTACTCACAACAGTTCATGTAAATCCTGTGTGTGGCTGGTTTCAGCTGGACTGCTGGTGTGTATGGTGATTAGTCGAGGATTGTGACCACCTCGTTCCCTGACCTATCCCCATGCGAGTTTTATTTATGGGGAACGTTACAGAATAAGGTGTAAGCATCAAATTCGTTCACGTTACAAGAATTGAAGGACTAAAGCATGAGAGAAATACAGTGAGTCAACATGAACCAGAATTGTTCTAGGAGATACAGGGAATGCATTCGTTTGAAGGGCCCGGATGTTTATGACAAGTCATAAATTATGTTCATGGTCTTTTTCCATGGAAAATAGAAGCGAAGCACGATTAAAATTACGTAATTGTCATGGGTCATATAGTTATATTTTCCTTAAATTGTCGTATTTTTGTCATAGTTTTACATTCCTATTGAAGTTTCGCACATGTACTTGGATTCGTCCCAAAGACGATTTTTCACATCTCCTAATTCTTGTTTGTAATGTTAGGTCTTTTTCCCGTTACAATGTTGCGTGCAAATAGAAGAACGTTCATTTTTGAAAACTTTAAAATGTATGTAATTTACTACTGTAATTCCTTCTGGTCGCCCTTCAAAATGTGACATTTATTTCATTCTGTGCAGAGCTGAGGGTTAGCTCTGGATTGTGCAATTAAATAAATTCAAAATGCAACAGTAAAATTAATATTTATTTATTATTGAAGGTGCTAGATTTTTAAACCATATTTACAATATACTATATATTTAAATAGCATTAAATGTTTGAAGATTTCAAAAATGCACCCAAAAATGTTAGGTTATATTTATCGTCATATTTTCTCATTTATTTCGTTCATAAAAACTTGCATATTTCTAACATTTTTAGGTCATAAACATCCGGGCCCAAGTTATCAATTTCAATATTTGTTGTGGTGCAGATAAGGCTAATGTAAGTTATTATAGTAGTTAGTGTTCCTACGCATTACTTGCCGGTCATTTACGGGTCATTCTGGCGGAGAGCGCACCGGTCCTCGCCCGGCCCGGTGCCACCGCTGTCCGGCCCGGTTAAGCCACGAACGCACTGTAGTACCTCACATACTGTTGTCACAGTAACTGCTGAAGTAAAGCGGAATGCTTGTCTAGACTTGTCTCCACAGCAGCACGTGGTAACCTCACCCCTTCTCTTCTAGGAACAAGTCATACACACTCCATTGCATTGACAAGTAACACTCGTGCCAATTCTACACAACTCAGCAATAAAATTACAGTTAAAGAAAAACACAATATTTAGAGTTTATTAAATGAAAACCTTACAAAAAGATGGTGTATTCCCAAAGTGATTCCAAGTGTCATTTAGAATAATTTTTTCCCCGCCTGTGTCTAACTATGATTCTATTGTCACAGCATTTGGTAAAGTAAAACTGTACTTTAAGAAACTTAAAAACAGTCACAATGACTTGGAACTACGAGTGCAAGAAACTTTAATTTATTTATATGATCTTGAAGGATCACAGATCTAACTAGCAGAGAATAAATGATCTAGTGTAAGTGTGTAATTATTAATAATGTCTAAAGGGTCATGACTAACGTAAGGAGCCTTGGTTGCTTGTTGTTTGTTAAGAATGGTGTTAGCTCTGTAAGAATTCTGTGTTAAGAATTGAGTATATGAACTAGGTAACTAAATTTTCTTTGTGGGTCTCGTTTATTATCAGTAATACAGTGACATTAATTTAGCCATATTACCTCTTTGTTAGGTATGACTCAAACAGTTAGTTATTTATACAATTTGTGGCTGAGGTGAGATATTTTTACAAATGGAAAGATTTCATCACTTACTAACCTCCTAATAATTCCTAGACAAAAGAATCCATGTTCCTCAAGTACCATACATGATTTTATTTACAAACCATAACAAACATTTTCAGCAAAACATTTTGTGAAATCAAATTTAACTTTAGGAGTGAATAAATCAGTATTTCTGCACTTGAAATTATTTAATTATACTGTTTTTTTATTCTTATGGTTGTAAATAAAAAATATTATAACATTGAGGAAAGTCTGTCTTTTTGCTTTCTCTGTCTTCCACATCTTAAGTCAGACAGATGAGCAAACTTTTGTGTCTCTGGGACTTTGCTTCTTTGTAAGATTTTTTCTTCCTAACATTTTAGCTTATCAGTTGTTGTGTTGAGATAATGAGGTGTGTTTAAGGGGACACTATGGTGAATATACCAATAGGGACTGTTTTGTGACCGAATACAGTTCAACTTGGACCAAAAGACTCGCAGTCTTCCCTCATATAAGTATACACAAAACTTCAAATCTGCAAAAACAGTCCATGAGTTACTAGCTATTAGTGAATTAAAAATTGTGCTGCTTTCAGAGAATAAATAAAATTCTAGGTTAGTGTATAATAATTAAAAATATTTTATGAGAAAAACAGCAACTTACTTTTTTGAGTATAAAATAATCCTGGCATCACAGTTTTGATCAGAAAAGGTTTGAACTTTGTGGAAAAGCGTCTCAACAGATAACAACTAAAACTTACTTCTGTGCTTCTTGTACATTTACCAAAAAGTAGATATTGCCTATTTTAGTAATAAGTTGTAAAACATAAATAACTGTGCATTTGAAAATTGTTAGTTCTCTAACTTTTCTTTTGATAACAATTTTAAAAATAACTTTTAATTTAACATGCTAGAGGAACTTACTTAGAAGATATGAGGTAAAAATTCTGTGAATTGTGACATCAGGGGTCTTTTACATGAAACAATAAAGTAATTCATTAAAATGTTTATAAACTTAAAAGTGTACAATAATGAAGGATGGAATTGTGTTGGTATGGTATAGCCAAATAGATGCACCTCTGGTAGAACTTTTGAGGACCATAAAGGAATTAGTAATTTCATCATAGTGCCCTCTTAAAGTCTATGTTAGGTTTAAATAAGAATTGAAAGCTCTGAATGTGTGTAATAGGATTACTTTATGTATTTTCAATAGTGTTTAGTGTTGTGTTTTTAGGCTATGTTAGAATGCAGGTACTGGGGTGTACACAAATGATTTTAAGAGTTTTAAATGTATATATTTTCTCTACGGTATACAATATAATTTTGAATCATAAATTAAATTGAGGAAAAACTGTGCAAGTTACCGTGACACAAATTACAACTGTTCAACATGGGATCCATTTATGACACCACATATATCTATTTTTCTGACTTTAGTGTGGCTGGTGTAATTGCTGGTCAGTCTGGTGGCTCAGTTGGTTAGATGCTGACCTACTGATCCCAAAGTTGCAGGCTCAAATCCGGCCCAGACCGATGGTTTTTAAGGGTGCTTAAGAACAACAGCTCTATGTCAGTAGATTTACTGGCATGTAAAAGAACCTCAGCGGGGCGAACTTCCAGCACATCTGCAACGCTGATATGATCCTGGCAGTTGACAGCATCAATAAAAAAAAATAATAAAATAAAAAAAACTGGTGTAATTGATTCTCAACTTGGATAGGTCTGGTACATTGTTTGAATTGCCATTTCTTGACTCGCCCACCGTTTTGACTCTCTCCACATTCTCATCTGACACATGTAGTGCTCTTTCCTTTAGAGAGAGATCCCATTGCTTGTATAACTTGTGAGTGTGTCTATCAGAAGGGAGATTAAGATCAAATCTTTGCCTATACACCCACTGGACCTCAACTAATGAAATAAGTTTTTTGAATTCCAAAATGCAAAAATTCTTTTGTGTGTGAGTTACTATATTTTATTTCTTTTGTTATGTTGGCAACAAAGTAAAACAAAATCTGCATATATATGTAGAACTCAAAATTCCACTGTTGCTCTTCAAATTGAGTTATGATTCAAAAAAATACTGTCCACCAAAGAGGAAAAAATATATGTTTGCATTTTAATAATTGAACTGTGTGATACAAGTTGACTTTAGCTAATGTTGATCTGTGCTTCTTTTCTCCTACGTTAGATATCTGGGCACTGCTATGTAAAATTAATGCAACAGATAGCATATAAAAGTAATGCTTTTTTAAGCATGCTGTTAAAATTGGACATTCTGAAAATCAAACTTTTTTTTTTCACTTATCTGCACAAATTGGAATTCTAATTACTGTAGCTTCACTTTCCACACCAAACTTGCTGGTTCAATTTGAAGGGCTCTGCATCCAAAACACAAGTCTACAGAATACAAACGATGCAGAATTGGGTGCTTTGACTAATACATTCACAATGCACACTTCCCATTTATTTAACTGTCAATTAGAATTACATGAATTCATGGCATTATCCATAAACAATAAGATTCACCTGAATACAACTTAATCTTATAATTATTAGAAGGTAAATGTGTATGCATATTTTATCCTTAGGCTAATAATTACAGTGTTTTGCCCAGTAGAGAAAAATTTATTAATTATACTCAAAAGGCATAATGCTTTAGTCTTGAGTGATAAGTAGGGGTGGATTTATAATCACTAAAAGTTTGTGAAATAGGCAGGCAAAAGGCAGTAAAATTGGTTAAATAAATTACTCCTTTCTTGGTTTCTGGTATGGCCCATGTCTTGTTGACTTTTTTAAGAAATTAAAAAATTAAAAATTATGTCGATGTTTTGCCACAAACTATGTTCGGCTTCTTCAATGGGCGACTGCAAAATTCATCCAATTAGTCACTGCCGACTCTGACTGACCTCGCTGTCCCATCTCACTCGTAATCCTATTGGTTCCTTCTCCTCCAATAGGAAGATGTCCTGCTAATAGGGTCTTCCATATAGTGCTGAGTAGTTTGCGCGTGTCACAGTTGAGACTGCTCTTTTCTTTAAATATTTCTATGCTTTCCCTCACTATTCTTTGAGAGAAATTGTCACAGACATAATTTTTAATTTTTTAATTTATAGGCACTATAAAATTAAGAATTTTGGCTTATAATTGTAGAAAATGATCGTATAACATAAAAGCTTATTTTTCTGAACAATGGAATAAAATAGGCAAATACAGCAAAATCCACTCCCTAATGATAACATCCTTGTATTATATATATTATTTCCCTTTTGAATTTTTTTGTATCTTGTATTAGTTGAATGTGCTTATTGAAAAACATACTGGTAGTCGTACCTTGGGTTTCATTTTGAACAATTGCAGTCTGTGAAAAGTTATGTGGAAATGTATATTGCCTATAGTGAAATGGTTGTGAATCTGGCTGTTAGTTTTTGTACTGATCGCCTTACATGGACAATACATACCACCCTACAGGCCTGTTACACAAGCCTCTTCACTTCCTTCGGTGAAACACAGACCTTTGGTCTGCAGCCCCTCCACATTTCTGCACTTCCTTGCGAATAATTGTATCTCTATGAGAACTAGCAATACTGCAATGTAGAAAAGGTTTCTAATGAATAAATTAACATCAAAACTTAAGGAACATGTTCCAGCGCCTGTTATCTTCATCATCAGCACAGCAGGTGTTAAAAAGTGGACAAAAATAGTCAGCGTAGTCCATTGGCATACTTCCTCGTGTTGCTGTAGAAAGTATTTCCTGGCTGGATGTACTCTGTAATGAGATCTCTTTCATATCAGTCATCAAAATGTAATAAAATGTGTTTATTTTTACATATGAATAACTTTTGCCAAATGGAGAGTTCTAAATATTATGAAAGAGCTTTTAAAAACCCTTTTTCATTTTCTTAATGAAACTGATTTAAATCACTATGAGTGCTAAAGCATAATGCAATGGACTGACCATGCATTCAAAGCTGCAATTTCAAACGCCAGCTGCAGTCAAATGGATAATCCTGTAATAATGGATGGGGAGGGCCCACATAAAAAACCAGTGTGATAGCATGCATGAATAATGATGGGATTGCATATGATTGAAGTTGCATGGATTTTGCTTTTTACTTAAAAAAATACTGAATTAAATTTGAGTTTTACAATATAACATAGCTATATCTATAAATACCTGTATTTTATTGTTAAAGCCTGTTAGTATATCAAAATAACAAAATAGGTAATTAAAATATTCTAAAGCCCTGACTAAACACCTTTGTTTACCTAAATCAACAAAGGTTTAGCTGGGGATAGGATTATACTTTTTGGTTCCTTTACATTGCTTGGTGTAGCAATTTCCTTTGTTTGCTTGTTCTTTTTAAACTGATTCGATAGCCAGTTGTTTAAAAATCAGGTTACAGTATGCTGGCCTCCAAATTCCATATTCTTTCCATGACATTGCAAAAAACAACTGAATAGCTTATATGAAACAACAGCAAAAGTTGAGACACCTAGTGGTAAAAATCTCAGTGGCTGCATGGAAAGCAGAAGATTCATGGTTCAGATCCTGGCAGTGGCATTGAATCTTTCAATCTGATTCTACCTCTCAAAAATGTTTGTTCCAGTAAGTTTTGGTGTAGAATGTGAGCTAGAGTAATAAAGTTTGAATTTGTGTGTGTGTGTGTGTGTGTGTGTGTTCTCTCAAAGGAGAAGAATTGTACTCAAGCAGAAAAATAGTTGAATTCTTACAAGTGTGTGTTTTCTTTTCTACAGATTTGCTGACCTGGGTCTTCGTACAATAAGCAACATTTAATAAGTGGATTTGTTTAAATTGATACAATACCTATCTGTGAAGTGGAAAATAGCCATGCGCTGGCTTACTGTATTACCTCTCATTCATTATCTCCAAGGGAAGGGAAGGGATCATTGCCATTTCACTTTGCTTCTTCCTCCTTTTGATTAAAGCTTGCTGCTCAACACCGCATATGGGGGCACATGAAGTAGACATGAAGCAGCGCAATCTGTTTGTCTACCAAATTTGTCCAGTCAGATGTTTGTTATATGTATGTATGTGTGTGTGTGTACGTGTAAAAACAAACGGACAGGTGCAGAATAGCCTCAAGTATTTTAAGAATCAAAATTGTAGAACGAAATTAAGAAACCAAAAGTGACATCTGTTAAAAGTGATAAATGCTTTTGTTGTCGTTAAGTAGAACGTACTAAGTGTTTACTCTTATATGTGCCACAGAAATTGTTCAGATGTTTGGGATGATGAAGAAGAAGAAGAAAACACCATTACACTTATTTAACTGAAACTCTCTTCAGTACAAGACTTCTTAAAAATTATCTACTTGTCATTTGGAAATGGTGAACATTTATTATAACTTTTGATGCTATCATATTATACACAACTTTTTTTTTCTTTCAGAACTGTGATGTTGGTTTGTAAAGTTGAACATTTTGTTATTTTCAGTAACAAACAGAATGAAAAGCAAAGTGATGAAGTTTACTTTGTGAACTTCATTTCTTTGGATTATATTTCACCTTTCTTCTTTTGTTTTTGTAATACAGCATTGACTACTAACATATACATTTGAATGGAAAGGAAAAAAGATAATTTAATTGAAAGTTCAATAGAACTATTGTTCTGTGTATAAAAATGGAAAAAAAAAATCAGATATTTTTAAAAAGAAAGTTGTTAATTTTTCCATATGAAAGCTTTCCTCATATTCCTACTTAAGTGGAGATTAAAAGTCTTATATTAAATTTGATAAATTCGTGATCCAGTATCTCAAACTGTTCAAGGTACCAGTCTGAAATTTTTTAGGATATAAATGCATGTCTTCCAAGTTCAATGTGTGTTTAAGTAAGATAGGATTAAAGTAGAACCTCTGTTATCTGAAACACTTTTAACTGAAACAAAGAAAGATATTGTGATAGAATTGCAATAAGTGCAAAATGAGGAAGAAGTTTGATTACACGTCTAGAATGGCAAATACAGTTGAACCTGTTTTGTACGGCCGCACCATAGCAAAGTGGTCAGGCCATTCGCTTCTCACCAAAACGGCCCGGGTTCGATCCCAGGCAATGTATGTGGGATTTGTGGTGAACGAAGTGGCACTGGGGCGGGTTTCCTCTGGGTTCTCCAGTTTCCCCTGCCATCTCACACCGGTGCTCCATCTTCATTCCATGTATCATCAGTGTCACTGCCTGCAGTGCCATATGTAGTAAAAGCGGGCGTTAAACACTACAACAACAACCTGCCCTGTACATATCTCAGTTCTAAGTAATTCATACTTATATGTAAATTTTTGTAGCTTCCAGTAAAATGTAATTTAGAAACGTGTTAATAAAACATTATTTACACGTAATTTGCTGTTTTATATAGGTATATTAAATTTTAGTGAGATACATCTGAATTGTATGCAATTATAATGAGCATATGGCACATCTTAAAAGAAACTTGAGGAGTGTTTTGCTTATCTCTGTTGACAAAGATGCATGCTGAACAGGCGGATTTCGTCCATGGAAGCAAAAGACAAAGACATTTGCTACTAGAGCTGGCGACTTTTGGTGCAACAATGTTGTAGCAACAAACGAGAAGTGAAGATAAACATTTTCAGTAGCTGTTGTTTACTGATTAACAGCGGTTTTGTCCTTCACTTCCCTGTTGCTTTTAATCAGCCATAGAGAACAGAAAAAGGAAATGGTACACACTAGATCAGAAAGTAAAATTCATACAAGAGGTGGAACTTAATCCACACAAAACCCAATCTGAAATTACTTCAGACTCAGGAATTATTTATAACAAACTACGTACAGTCAGTAACAAACCAAGGTGTAAGCACTTAAGCGTAAGCAAGAAAAGTGACACAAGCCAAGTTAACTGATTTCTTTAAAGCAGGACCAAGTTCAAAATAATATTTTCTTTGCAGATACCTTTGCTATTTGTAAACTTTTACACATGTATGCTCATGTAGTGCTTTTTTTAAAAAAAATATGATGCATAATCAAAATCTCATTTGTAAACAATTTCTGAATTATAAGTAATCTTCCTTCTTCCCCTTGATATGCACATAAATCAGGTTCAACTGTATATCTGTCAATGGCTGGAGGGTTACAAACATTTTATTAACATCTGCGGTAAGAATTGAAAACATTTTATTAACATCTGCGGTAAGAATTGAAAACATTTTATTAACATCTGCGGTAAGAATTGAAAACATTTTGCTAACATCTGCGGTAAGAATTGAAAATGCACAGAGCACAGGTTCCCACGTGTTAGTATGAGCAGGGAATGGATTAAAAAAGAGCATCACCTTGGAAAAAAGTGTATTTTGTTGAAATAAACGTTTCATAAATGAAACCCTTCTAATGTTCTACGTGTAACATAACAGCTAGAAAACAATGTGTGGAAAAAAGTAAGAAAATAGTCAGGTTTATGTATTACTTTGTTAACATTGTTAAAACTTTAAAAAATACTTTCTTAAGTTCTAAATGCGACGTTTTAATTATTTGAAATTTTGGTTATCCAAACCTACCTCTCTCCCTTCCCTTTATTGTGGTCAACAGAGGTTCTACTGTATTTTCTTAACAATGCCATCTTTTAATTAAAATTTATCAGCCAATATTTTTTAAAACATAACCAACCGTGTTATTAAGACTAGTAAATTGACAACTCTTACAGATCGTTTAACAATTTAATTTCGCTATATTCAATAGTTTCTGAGAAAATAGATCATTTATAACAGAAAGTATAATTCCCAAAAAAAAGTTGTTCAAAGTAAATCTAGAGGAAACAAACTTGCACTTATACACAAATAAAGAAACCACATAGCTGAGACTTGATCACAAAAAAGCTGTGCTCATAAGCTTACTTAAAAGTATTATGAACTTGTGGAGTAAAATTCCCTAAAAGATTGGCTGAAGTTTACCACGCTACCCCAAAGAGTGCTGATTTTTGTCTGTGATACACAGAATTCAGAGTACAAAATGACAGTTGCAGTTTACAAGATAACTGTTATGTAAAATAATTATAATTATATATGTTTAAAAAAAAAGAACAAATTCTAATTATTTAGGCCATAAAAACTAAAAATATAATGTTGGTAATTTTTGACATTTAATCTCCTCTTAAACTCAAAATCTTATCCTACAGTCAAATTCCTTTACAAACTGAATAATGGCTGGTCAGTTGAGAAGCTTTACATCTTCCTACATGTGTGAGTCAATCACTGTGTAACATTAATTTGTTTTGTTTGTGCACTTCTCTGGATTAAGATTCAAGGACCTTAAGCTTTAGTTCCACTCTAACCGAAGAAGAAAATATTTTAACAAAAAAAATTAACACAAAATCATAGTTTCCAACTTTAATATTTATCCTTAAAACGTATGGCAGCAGAAGTCTTTCTACAACTTTACAGCAAAGAAGGTGTTTATGGAGCTTTGTAGGCAGATTCAAGGTGTTACATGGTCCCCCTTCACTGGGCTGTAACAAGACATAGCACCACTAGTGACCTCTAGTAAATGGTATACAGTGTATGATAGACCAGAGCTTATCTGTGTGTCTATCCTTCATCATGATCATGGTCCCCCTTCACTGGGCTGTAACAAGACATAGCACCACTAGTGACCTCTAGTAAATGGTATACAGTGTTATGATAGACCAGAGCTTATCTGTGTGTCTATCCTTCATCATGATCATGGTCCCTCTTCACTGGGCTGTAACAAGACATTGCACCTCTAGTGACCTCTAGTAAATGGTATACAGTGTTATGATAGACCAGAGCTTATCTGTGTGTCTATCCTTCATCATGATCATGGTCCCTCTTCACTGGGCTGTAACTAGACATAGCACCACTAGTGACCTCTAGTAAATGGTATACAGTGTTATGATAGACCAGAGCTTATCTGTGTGTCTATCCTTCATCATGATCATGGTCCCCCTTCACTGGGCTGTAACAAGACATTGCACCTCTAGTGACCTCTAGTAAATGGTATACAGTGTTATGATAGACCAGAGCTTATCTGTGTGTCTATCCTTCATCATGATCATGGTCCCCCTTCACTGGGCTGTAACTAGACATAGCACCACTAGTGACCTCTAGTAAATGGTATACAGTGTTATGATAGACCAGAGCTTATCTGTGTGTCTATCCTTCATCATGATCATGGTCCCTCTTCACTGGGCTGTAACTAGACATAGCACCACTAGTGACCTCTAGTAAATGTATACAGTGTTATGATAGGCCAGGGCTTATCTGTGTGTCTATCCTTCATCATGATCATGGTCCCTCTTCACTGGGCTGTAACAAGACATAGCACCATTAGTGACCTCTAGTAAATGTATACAGTGTTATGATAGGCCAGGGCTTATCTGTGTGTCTATCCTTCATCATGATCATGGTCCCTCTTCACTGGGCTGTAACTAGACATAGCACCACTAGTGACCTCTAGTAAATGTATACAGTGTTATGATAGGCCAGGGCTTATCTGTGTGTCTATCCTTCATCATGATCATGGTCCCCCTTCACTGGGCTGTAACAAGACATAGCACCATTAGTGACCTCTAGTAAATGTATACAGTGTTATGATAGGCCAGGGCTTATCTGTGTGTCTATCCTTCATCATGATCATGGTCCCCCTTCACTGGGCTGTAACTAGACATAGCACCACTAGTGACCTCTAGTAAATGGTATACAGTGTTATGATAGACCAGAGCTTATCTGTGTGTCTATCCTTCATCATGATCATGGTCCCCCTTCACTGGGCTGTAACTAGACATAGCACCACTAGTGACCTCTAGTAAATGGTATACAGTGTTATGATAGACCAGAGCTTATCTGTGTGTCTATCCTTCATCATGATCATGGTCCCCCTTCACTGGGCTGTAACAAGACATTGCACCTCTAGTGACCTCTAGTAAATGGTATACAGTGTTATGATAGACCAGAGCTTATCTGTGTGTCTATCCTTCATCATGATCATGGTCCCCCTTCACTGGGCTGTAACTAGACATAGCACCACTAGTGACCTCTAGTAAATGGTATACAGTGTTATGATAGACCAGAGCTTATCTGTGTGTCTATCCTTCATCATGATCATGGTCCCTCTTCACTGGGCTGTAACTAGACATAGCACCACTAGTGACCTCTAGTAAATGTATACAGTGTTATGATAGGCCAGGGCTTATCTGTGTGTCTATCCTTCATCATGATCATGGTCCCTCTTCACTGGGCTGTAACAAGACATAGCACCATTAGTGACCTCTAGTAAATGTATACAGTGTTATGATAGGCCAGGGCTTATCTGTGTGTCTATCCTTCATCATGATCATGGTCCCTCTTCACTGGGCTGTAACTAGACATAGCACCACTAGTGACCTCTAGTAAATGTATACAGTGTTATGATAGGCCAGGGCTTATCTGTGTGTCTATCCTTCATCATGATCATGGTCCCCCTTCACTGGGCTGTAACAAGACATAGCACCATTAGTGACCTCTAGTAAATGTATACAGTGTTATGATAGGCCAGGGCTTATCTGTGTGTCTATCCTTCATCATGATCATGGTCCCCCTTCACTGGGCTGTAACTAGACATAGCACCACTAGTGACCTCTAGTAAATGGTATACAGTGTTATGATAGACCAGAGCTTATCTGTGTGTCTATCCTTCATCATGATCATGGTCCCCCTTCACTGGGCTGTAACAAAATGTATAGCACCACTAGTGACCTCTAGTAAATGGTATACAGTGTTATGATAGACCAGAGCTTATCTGTGTGTCTATCCTTCATCATGATCATGGTCCCCCTTCACTGGGCTGTAACTAGACATAGCACCACTAGTGACCTCTAGTAAATGGTATACAGTGTTATGATAGACCAGAGCTTATCTGTGTGTCTATCCTTCATCATGATCATGCCCCCCTTCACTGGGCTGTAACAAAATGTATAGCACCACTAGTGACCTCTAGTAAATGGTATACAGTGTTATGATAGGCCAGAGCTTATCTGTGTGTCTATCCTTCATCATGATCATGGTCCCCCTTCACTGGGCTGTAACAAAATGTATAGCACCACTAGTGACCTCTAGTAAATGGTATACAGTGTTATGATAGACCAGAGCTTATCTGTGTGTCTATCCTTCATCATGATCATGGTCCCCCTTCACTGGGCTGTAACAAAATGTATAGCACCACTAGTGACCTCTAGTAAATGGTATACAGTGTTATGATAGACCAGAGCTTATCTGTGTGTCTATCCTTCATCATGATCATGGTCCCCCTTCACTGGGCTGTAACAAAATGTATAGCACCACTAGTGACCTCTAGTAAATGGTATACAGTGTTATGATAGACCAGAGCTTATCTGTGTGTCTATCCTTCATCATGATCATGGTCCTCCTTCATTGGGCTGTAACAAAATGTATATCACCACTAGTGACCTCTAGTAAATGGTATACAGTGTTATGATAGACCAGAGCTTATCTGTGTGTCTATCCTTCATCATGATCATGGTCCTCCTTCATTGGGCTGTAACAAAATGTATAGCAACACTAGTGACGTCTAGTAAATGGTATACAGTGTTATGATAGACCAGAGCTTATCTGTGTGTCTATCCTTCATCATGATCATGGTCCCCCTTCACTGGGCTGTAACTAGACATTGCACCACTAGTGACGTCTAGTAAATGGTATACAGTGTTATGATAGACCAGAGCTTATCTGTGTGTCTATCCTTCATCATGATCATGGTCCCCCTTCACTGGGCTGTAACAAAATGTATAGCACCACTAGTGACCTCTAGTAAATGGTATACAGTGTTATGATAGACCAGAGCTTATCTGTGTGTCTATCCTTCGTCATGATCATGGTCCTCCTTCATTGGGCTGTAACAAAATGTATATCACCACTAGTGACCTCTAGTAAATGGTATACAGTGTTATGATAGACCAGAGCTTATCTGAGTGTCTATCCTTCATCATGATCATGGTCCTCCTTCATTGGGCTGTAACAAAATGTATAGCAACACTAGTGACGTCTAGTAAATGGTATACAGTGTTATGATAGACCAGAGCTTATCTGTGTGTCTATCCTTCATCATGATCATGGTCCTCCTTCATTGGGCTGTAACAAAATGTATATCACCACTAGTGACCTCTAGTAAATGGTATACAGTGTTATGATAGACCAGAGCTTATCTGTGTGTCTATCCTTCATCATGATCATGGTCCTCCTTCATTGGGCTGTAACAAAATGTATAGCAACACTAGTGACGTCTAGTAAATGGTATACAGTGTTATGATAGACCAGAGCTTATCTGTGTGTCTATCCTTCATCATGATCATGGTCCCCCTTCACTGGGCTGTAACAAAATGTATAGCAACACTAGTGACCTCTAGTAAATGGTATACAGTGTTATGATAGGCCAGAGCTTATCTGTGTGTCTATCCTTCGTCATGATCATGGTCCCCCTTCACTGGGCTGTAACAAAATGTATAGCAACACTAGTGACCTCTAGTAAATGGTATACAGTGTTATGATAGGCCAGAGCTTATCTGTGTGTCTATCCTTCGTCATGATCATGGTCCCCCTTCACTGGGCTGTAACAAAATGTATAGCAACACTAGTGACCTCTAGTAAATGGTATACAGTGTTATGATAGACCAGAGCTTATCTGTGTGTCTATCCTTCATCATGATCATGGTCCCCCTTCACTGGGCTGTAACAAAATGTATAGCACCACTAGTGACCTCTAGTAAATGGTATACAGTGTTATGATAGACCAGAGCTTATCTGTGTGTCTATCCTTCGTCATGATCATGGTCCCCCTTCACTGGGCTGTAACAAAATGTATAGCACCACTAGTGACCTCTAGTAAATGGTATACAGTGTTATGATAGACCAGAGCTTATCTGTGTGTCTATCCTTCGTCATGATCATGGTCCCCCTTCACTGGGCTGTAACAAAATGTATAGCACCACTAGTAGTGACCTCTAGTAAATGGTATACAGTGTTATGATAGACCAGAGCTTATCTGTGTGTCTATCCTTCGTCATGATCATGGTCCCCCTTCACTGGGCTGTAACAAAATGTATAGCACCACTAGTAGTGACCTCTAGTAAATGGTATACAGTGTTATGATAGACCAGAGCTTATCTGTGTGTCTATCCTTCATCATGATCATGGTCCCTCTTCACTGGGCTGTAACAAAATGTATAGCAACACTAGTGACCCCTAGTAAATGGTATACAGTGTTATGATAGACCAGAGCTTATCTGTGTGTCTATCCTTCATCATGATCATGCCCCCCTTCACTGGGCTGTAACAAAATGTATAGCACCACTAGTGACCCCTAGTAAATGGTATACAGTGTTATGATAGACCAGAGCTTATCTGTGTGTCTATCCTTCATCATGATCATGCCCCCCTTCACTGGGCTGTAACAAAATGTATAGCACCACTAGTGACCCCTAGTAAATGGTATACAGTGTTATAATAGACCAGAGCTTATCTGTGTGTCTATCCTTCATCATGATCATGGTCCCCCTTCACTGGGCTGTAATAAGACATAGCACCATTAGTGACTTTTAGTAAATGGTATACAGTGTTATGATAGACCAGAGCTTATCTGTGTGTCTATCCTTCATCATGATCATGGTCCCCCTTCACTGGACTGTAACAAAATGTATAGCACCACTAGTGACCTCTAGTAAATGGTATACAGTGTTATGATAGGCCAGAGCTTATCTGTGTGTCTATCCTTCATCATGATCATGGTCCCCCTTCACTGGGCTGTAACAAAATGTATAGCACCACTAGTGACCTCTAGTAAATGGTATACAGTGTTATGATAGACCAGAGCTTATCTGTGTGTCTATCCTTCATCATGATCATGGTCCCCCTTCACTGGGCTGTAACAAAATGTATAGCACCACTAGTGACTTTTAGTAAATGGTATACAGTGTTATGATAGACCAGAGCTTATCTGTGTGTCTATCCTTCATCATGATCATGGTCCCCCTTCACTGGGCTGTAACAAGACATAGCACCATTAGTGACTTTTAGTAAATGGTATACAGTTTTATGATAGGCCAGAGTTTATCTGTGTGTCTATCCTTCATCATGATCATGGTCCCCCTTCACTGGGCTGTAACAAAATGTATAGCACCACTAGTGACCTCTAGTAAATGGTATACAGTGTTATGATAGACCAGAGCTTATCTGTGTGTCTATCCTTCATCACTGGGCTGTAACAAAATGTATAGCACCACTAGTGACCTCTAGTAAATGGTATACAGTGTTATGATAGACCAGAGCTTATCTGTGTGTCTATCCTTCATCAACCAGGGCTTGAACATTCAGTAATGGACAATGTGAATTGTAAAGTCATCCCCCTCTTGTAAAATGTTTATCTGAAGCACAGTTTATGGCTGAAAGTCATGAACCGTAAATTAGGAACTAGAAATGCTAATAGCTTAGGAAGTGTATTCCTTGCTTTAATACATGAACAAGTGTGTTGTGGTACCAGTAAGAATTTCAGCATCTTGAGAAAGAACGAGCACTGGCAGCTCTTCAGGAGTTCTTATAAAATAGGGTTCCCATTTAATTTGAGCTAAGTATTCAAACTTGAAGAATTTGTTATGCTTGAATGTCGAAACATTAATTAGTGTAGCAAAAGAAGTTTTTGAAAATGTTTCAATTTTGTTCAATGTAAATAATGCATAATAAATATTAACTGAACTTTTCAATACTGCACAACAATTTTTAGATATCTTATTCCTGAATCTATCCTGAAAATTTCAAGCTAATAAGTATAAACTGTGATACTAAGAGCATTTTGAAGTGGCAAATGCTGAAAAGATGTAATTAAGAAAAAGAAGAGTTTAAAGTTTAATGCAGTACTTTATTTAAATGATATAGAATCAAATATCCATTTGTAACTTCAAATTTTGATACTGAAAAATGTATTTGTGATGTGAAAGTGCAAGTTGTGAGTGTAAAAAGCTGCAAAAAATAAAAAATCTGCAAATCAAAGAATTGGGAACATTTATATTTGATTCTGTACTACTACTACTGGTTTTACAGCTCCTTTTGGGCCTTCACCTCGTTCAATTTTTGCCTCCATTGTTGTCTGTCTGCTGCTTTCTGCCTCCACATACGAACTCCCAGTATCTGTAGGGCATCTCTTCCATCCCATCGATGTTTACTGTGTTAATATTGTGGCAAGTGCTCATGCTTTAACAAGGGTTCTTATGCTTCATGTTCCAAAAATCATTTCTATTTCCTTGGCATTAAGTCGGTCATCTGTGACCCTTCCATTACAAGAGTTAATTGAGGTTTTTATTTATAAGTATTTCTTTCCTGGTGTAGGTTGTTAGACTAGCACCCAAACCCCAACCTTGAGGTCTAGGACACCTATTTATATCCCACATGACAGGTTGGCCCGACTATGCCCCCAAGCACTGGGTATCCAGTTAAGTCGCTTTGTACACCACACATAGACTACATTGAGACTATTCTTTACCACACAGGGTATTCGATTCTGTAACAACATTAAATAATGATTTACACTTGACATTTTAAATGTTAAACTTATATAATCATATAATTTGAGTCAAACTAATACTCCAAGCTGCATTTATTGCTAACATTTACCTAGAATGTGTTTTGTTAGCACCTATCTTACATCAACTATTGGATTTTGATTTAGGGAACACACTGGTGGTGATTTGAGACGTCTCTCTCGATTTCCTGCTGAACTTCAAGTTCAGGTTCCCATCAAATGTGGTGTCAAAATTAGCGAGTTTTCCTTCGTATTTCTTTATGAAAATCTTTTTCCACATGATTAATGCTGTTGGACCCTTAGCACTTTTTAACAAATTAATTTCCTCTTCTGTGCAGTGTACTTCAGATATTTCATATTTGGTGAAATTGCATGTTTTCTATTATTATTATTATTATTATTATTATTATTATTATTATTATTATTATTATTATTATTATTATTATTATTATTATTATTATTATTATTATTATTATTATTATTATTATTATTATTATTATTATTATTATTATTATTATTATTATTATTATTATTATTATTATTATTATTATTATTATTATTATTATTATTATTATTATTATCTATTATTGTTGTTGTTGTCGTCATCATTATAATTGTTATTGTTATTACTATTATTATTTATTCTAATAATTGTTAATACTTTATTTTCAAAATCAGTTGTGAAAAAAATTTAAAAAATGGTCTAATATCTATGTAATCTGGATCTACCTCACTAGAGTACACATGAGTTTTTAATGAATCTTTCTCTCTATGCAGAAAAAGAAGATAAAGCTGCAAAGGAAGCAATGGCATGACCAGAAAAGGGGACATATAATTGATAGGTTTAAGAGGGAGAAGTGGAGTAGATGAATGTCGAGTGTGTAGAGTGAAAGATAATTAATGTGAGCCTCTTGTGAAGTGAGAGGAAAATTAAGCTTGAAGAAATGAGCCAACTTATCAACAGATAAAGGAGAAAAAATTGATAAATTATAATAAGTGAGAATATAGTTCTCATGATGTGTGACACTTTTGATGCTGTCTCCAATATCTTAGCCGTTGATGAATCTGCAACTGGCTGCTACAGTGGTGAGTTATGGGTTCATTCTCTCGGGGCATGTATGGGTGTGACAATAGATAACACCAGTTAAGTTAGTTGATAAATTAGCTATTTGAAGTGAGTTGACAGTTTTTGAGAATGAAGAATTAATTATTTTAAATCTTAGCACTAGAAAGTGTTAACTATTGGAGAATCGTATCTACTAACTTCTGAAGTATCAATAAATTTACTGTTTAAAGTAAGTTTTGGTAATATAATGAGAATTGCTGAAATGCTAAATGTGAATCCCCTGGCAGCCACCACCACCAAGTATGTAATAATTTGAGCATATTTTTAGATGAAACAGACAGCCATTAATCAATCACAGTAAAACATTTCTGTAAATGTGAATTTTAGAAATACATGCTGTTTTATCAACATGTTCCACCAAAGTTTCTACTCATATGTTGCCAAATCTTAAGCTTATTTGCATCTGAAACACAAATTACACTTCTTGACTTGTTCAATTCTAAGAATTCTTTCCCTTTCTGATATTCAGAACTCATTTATTTTCATGCAGCGCTTTATTTCAGAACGCACTGAGTTCTAATTAGGAAATGAATTTCTTGTTGACGAGTTCGCCAAAATACTTAACTTCCTTAGCTACTCTGGTTTCTAATTGCTTTGCCTCAACATGTAATTTGCCTGGCTAATGACCCATCCTTGGTTGTTTTTTTTTTATTAACGTCCTCCAACGTAATGTCATATCAGACAGTGAGTGAATGAAATGGGTGAAATGATACTCAAATGAGCCCGAGGTCCATAGAGCTTTAAGTTGCCCGACATTCGTCTTCTCACGATAAGGGAAAACCTCGGAAAGAAAATCTTACCCGGATAACTTACCCTAAGCGAGATTCGAACTCGCGACTTCTTGAACTTGAGGCAAACTCGCTAACCATCATGCTACCGAGGCGGGCACTCATCCTTGGTGGAATGATAGTAAAGGTGTGGGGCGGAATTAGGTAGAGAAGTTGACGTCACCTTGCTTGCAAACACTCTTGATGAAATTGTATTATTAGTGATTTCTTATGCGCACTGAATGGATAGCTTTTCTTTTGTTGCGCGTGAGTTACAGTTTAAAACAGGTCACTGTGCAGTCTATGGGTGTGGCAATAACTATAAAAAAACAAAATAGCTTAAATTACCTTTTTTTTCTGAAAGATGGGAACACTGTTGCCGAGGGCAAGACCTTCTTCCTAAATTACATAAATTGGTGATCTAATGGAAGCAACAATAGCAGTGTGTTACATAGTTCATGCCAGCGGACAACAGAGTCTGTATTAGCACTGTTTCACGAGGGATTTAGTTCTGGAACTTCAATTGGTTGCTATGGTAATGAAAGGCACATTTCTTGATCCCCAGGTCTGCACTACCCCAGCCTTCCGCAAGTAGAGTAGACATTTGAAGTGTTGAGTAAGTTTCCAGTGTGCGAACTCTATAACGCTTGAGATTCTTTTGCGTGCCGTAAATCTACTACATGACACCATTGGCTTTATTTCCCTTTCAAAGGAAATTATGCTAAGGATGTTTACGCCCAGAAGGATCCTTCGCCCTCCCTCAGGTATGAACTCAGAACCTGTAGAACCAGAGGCTAGCATGTTAACCCTAGGCCATGGAGGCGACCCACCGTCTCAAGGCTTCTCCTTCCGTGGACTTGCACACTCTTACCTGCACCCTGTCCTTGACCTTCAGTGGCACTTGCAAACGTTTCTCTTTGTTATGATGTCCTTTCATATCCACCAAATTCGTATCTCCACTTCCATCAGTAACGGTCCCATATTTCTTCATCCTCAGGCCTCACTATTTCAACTTATTGCAAGCACAACAGAGAATTTGAGAGCTAAGCACTTGTGAACTATAGCCACTGCCTTTGGGCCTCACCTTCCATAGACTCCAACACTCCGTCCTTGACCTTCAGGAATATTCATTGGGTTCAGTAGCACTTGGAGACATTCCACTTTGGTGTGATGCTCTCGTTTATCAACCAAATTCCTATCTCCACTTCTGTCAGGAGTGGTCCCTCAGGCCTCACTAATTTCACCAACCTTCCACAAGTAAAGCACAAATTGGAGAGCTGAGCACGTGGCCAGTAGGTAGAGCCTTCAGCAGAGTGATCCGCATCGGAGTGCATTGTATTCTTGGTGTGGACTAAGGTTCCTGAGCCAGGGCGGAATAGTCAGTCCATAGATGGATCGCCTGATAATACAGGTATGTATTCATGTTCTCGGGAGTGTTCACTACCGGCTGGGTTTCTTTGTGCTACTCTAATGATTAACATGTGGTGCATCAAAGCCTGAAGCTGTTGCGAAAGGCAACATTGTCATAGCTTCACACTTGGAGAAAACAGCACGGTTTATATTTGCGCTGTTTCTTTCCATACATTGGGAGCTATGTTCCTTACACATTCGTATCAACTCGGAGTGAGACAACAAAAATATGGCCGTAACCTGAACATTTCACGAGGCATGTTCCTAAAGTAAGCACCGATATTTTTTGTTTTGATAAGAGCATTATTTTGCAAATATTTTACTATCACTCATTGCCTTACACTACTTCTCCACATAGTATCGCCGTTATTTCAGCTTTGAGAATGTTTAGAATGCCATGTTTCTAAAGCCACATGGAGTTTGTTTATGTCTATACCTACTGTCTAATGTTTTGCGAGTTGACTGTCGTGTAGTTTGTTCGATTTACTCTAGTAGTTTATTATCGCCATTTAAAGTTTTTGTGTTCAACCAAAAATGAATTTGACTAGCTAATATTTCCGGGTTATGCTTTTGTTTTAGCTATTTTAAATCGTCATTAGCGCCTAACAATGCGAATATAGTCTTAGAAAGGCATTTGACGAAGAAGTCCATCTAAGGCATCAATTTACCATTGATACAGCGAATTCAAAAGAGATAGGTTGTTTTCATAGTGTGAATTTGGTGAGGGACGCCCAAAAACTGCTATTATAACGTGCCTTTATGGACCTTAACCTGTACTGGCTGTGTGTCGCAATAGTCATTATACGCAAGGCCTAGTTAGAAAAATTGGGAATGACCCTGCCTTATAATGAATTAGATTAATTATCACTCAAAACAGTGAATGCAAAACAATACTGAATTTATTAAACGAATGGTTAAGTAAACTGCAATAACATAATTTAAGTGAAAAGGAGAATAAAAATTTTAATAGTAAATATAGCGATTAGTTGTCTAAAATTGTGAGTAGGAAACGATAATAGATAAGAAAAACAAATTAAAACCTTGTCTTTAGTACTTTAAGCATATTAAACGGAAAATAAAGCAATTCCAATAGAATAGAAAGCAAGCTTAGCGTTGACACATGATCTGAGACTTGCTACATAAAACTTCTGACTTGCTTTAACTTTTATTCAATTCGAAAAATGGACAACGCCATTTTAAATTTGTTTCTCCTCCATTTGCCTATTTTCCGTAGTGTTAAGTGTTTCGGCGAGTCTTCATGCACCCCAGCTCTGTATGCTGCCAGCTGGTCAGGGACAAACGAGCAGGCTCTCCCATGTAGTCTGTTTAGTCAGCGCGCGTGCAGTTCGGCCGCTTCTTTGAGGAACCTTAATAACTGTTTTATATCAGGTTCCTTCCTCTTCAGACAGAGTTGCAACATCTTAACATGAACCTTATTAGCTAATGAAAAAGAAAAGAACTGGAATTTCGAGTTTTGGCAACTGAGACTCCACGCGGAGTCAACATGTAATTGTTCACTTCACTAAAATCAGGATTGCTGTTGGTCTTCAAGGACAGGAGGGATAAAGGTTTGCCTTTTCTGAAGCGTGGAGATGGATTTATGACAGTCAGTAGCGCACATTTCCTTTGAGCAGCAACTGCACACGCGTTGATTAAATTAAATTATTTTGTTGTTTAACGACGCTGTCAATTGCCGGGATCACATCAGCGTCGCCGGTGTGCCGGAATTTTGTCCCGCAGGAGTTCTTTTACATGCCAGTAAATCTACTGACATGGAGATGTCGTTTTTAAGCACACTTAAAAACCTTCGGTCTGGGCCGGATTTGAACCCGCGACCTTGGGATCAGTAGGCCAGCGTCTAACCAACTGAGCCACCCAGACCGACACACGCGTTGAGTAAACAGACTCTACTAGCTGGACTTTACAATTGCATGGTAACTGTCGTACTGCTCTACAATGACTGAAGACGAAATGGTAAACTCACTACTGAAATTTGTACCTTTTTTTCAAGTGGAAGAAAATCAATTTATGGACTAACTTCAGGGTTAACATCCTTGGGATGGCACAATTGGGGGTGTAGGTTTCGCCTGTATGACATTGCCCACTAAAAAACTCCATCAGAGAATTCGGGTGAGGAGGTGCAGCAGTACCGCTATTGCACCTGCGGATTCAAGGAATGGTTCAGTGGGGCTAAGCCAGGTGAACGTGGGATGTCAGGACGTAAACATGGAAGAAGCTCTGATGACGCTCTGGCGAATTCAGTAGCGAAGGTTTGGGTAAGGTGATCAGGTTCGTTTCCGGATGGTAAAGCCGTCTTCTGTTCTAGAGATGTTGCTGTCCTGAAACATTGAGAACAGTTATTCTATTGTAATTACACGTGGTTGTATTTGTTACTTGGACTATGGAGCGGGCAGAGTGAAGACCTAGAAACGGGTGGTCAGCCAAGCACCAGGTATGATAGAAAGGAAGAGGATGGTATGAAATGCAGGCGAAATCGATGATTGGAAAGGTGATAAGGGAGCGATTGGTTGAACGAGTGGCGGGGGAAACAGGAGAACCTGAAGAAATCCTGTCCTGACGCCGCTTCGTCCACCACGAATACCACATGCGGGTCCCTGGGTTTGAACCCGGGTAGGCGAACGCTCTAACCGCTCGGCCACGGCGCCATACTTAGGTGACCTAGGTTACTAATGATTATGCTGTCCTCCCTTTAGTTGGAGGGAAGGGATATCCTATCCTATTTCCTGGCCTTCTTGTGGCCATCTCTTTGAGGTATTTGTGCGCCGTCTCTCAGTCGCTGCATTAAGTAAACTTAGAGCAAGTATGTAAGTCATTAGTACTTTGGCATATTGGTCTGTATAATTGTTCGACATTGTAGCTAAGGTGGTTGTTATGTTAGTGACTATAATATCATCTAAGTCTGAGAATCTACGTCCGTTAGTGGTTTGCCAATGCCACAATCTGTGGCGGGGTCCTCCTACCCCTGGACCGTTGGCTCAGAGAGCAAGGACTTCAGGGCTACCAAGCATCACGTTGTACAATCTTAGTCATAGGTAATTTTTACGGGAGTCTTATAGGTTTTCGAGGTCTTTTTGTATGTTTGTTTTCATTGGTTCTGTATGTGCCTAATTCTGTATTAACCCATTGCCGTTCTTTGCCTTATGCTTATAGAGATTAAAGCTTAGGATATTAGTTTACTGTTCAATTGAGCGGATTTTTAACTCCTGAATTAGGAGATAAGCCGCTGCTACTGGGGTTTGTTTGGCTATTATTCGTATTTTTCTACTCTGGAGCATTTGTAAGCTAGTTATGTGACTTTTTGCTGCGTATCCGGGGCTGCATAATAATGATTGTTCTGACGAGTGTTTTATACAGGGAAAATGTGTTTTAGCTTAAGTTAGCTGTTTTTATGAAAAACTTTTTCCAATCTTGATCTAAAGATTGCAGTTTCTGTGTACAAAATCACCAAGTCACCGCAGCGTTCCCCTTTTATACAGACACACCATGGGCAAGGAAGGAGAGTGGAACCAATACAACATTCCTTTAACCGCGCTCATCGGACAGTGTCAGAAATCTCGCTGTCTGACAGCGTTCCCTTGGCAACCTGGATCGAACTGGCGCGCTAAAATGCCCTTGTAACACCAATACTGATGAAAATATTGCCTCTGTTCTACTACTGCTTGAAGATGGTCCAGTCAAATCCACAACATTTTACATCACCAGTTAGACGTGACAAAACTTTGTTGTCGCTGGACTCCACATTAAACAGATTCTTGATCAAAAACAACAAAGCGTTGATAGGTGCAGGAAAAAATTGGGACAAATTTCAAGGCGGTACTTCAAATTGGTTTGGAACATAGTTACTGGTGATGAATCTTGGATTTATTGTTATGCTCCTAAAAGGAAAATTCAATTGGCTCAATGACTTTCGAACAGAACCTAAACCTTTAAAATAAAAAAAAAAAAAAAATAATAAAAAAAAAAAAAAAAAAAAGCAACGAGTTACAGTGCTGGTGAGAATACGATTGTTAGGTTTCTTTTTCTTTTATCTGTTTGTCAAAACGGGCCATATTGATAGACGTATCGTCACTGCTGATTGGTATACAAATATCTTTACAAAAGTTCGTGAAAACGCCCAAATTAAAACATCCGTTCACATCAGGGCAACGCATATTACAAAACTAAAAACTGAGTATTTGGATGCCCTAAATATTAGTACCACCAGGTCCCAAATGAACTGTTTGTCGACGGGCCCTTAAACTCCACAACTCACTCCCCCTATTGAGCCTCCACCTTACAACCCTGACCTAGCACCTTGTGATTTCTTTCTGCTTCCAAAAATTGAAGATAAAATGCGTCGAATCACTTTTTCATCAGATGAAGGCGTGAACATCATAAAATGTTGCTCTCTGAGATGGTCAGGAAGAGTGGCATCATTGCTTTAAGAACTGGTTCTATCGATTTCAAAAATGTATTGCTGTTAAAGGAAAATATTTTGAAAAGTAATAAAAATATTCAAGTTTTTTTTTTTTAAACAATGAACACGGTGTATGTTATCCGGGATATTTCTGATAAAGAAAGGCAAAGTACATGTTAAGCATCAGAATAGTACAATATTAACGCAGTATTTCTCCTCCCTGGAGTGTTTTGTAGGAAATGAACCGCCATGAACGTGGAATTGCACACCTCCAATGCCTTTGTCGCTTGCGTTACTGCTGATGAAGTCGAATAGGTGGAAGGCTGTTTGAATAGCCAGAAGCTGACTCGGCGTTCTACGTTAACCAATGTTCTCTTAGGCAGGTGAATGACTTGACTATATTTGAGAACCTTGCTATCAAACGGCGGCAACAGTCCAAGAAGACTGCGCAGTTCTCGCATGCCCACATCATGCGCAACTTCTCAGGGTCTATGTGGCCCAGATACTGACTTCTTTGCAGTAGAGCTGGCAGTTTGAGCTTCAGATTGGCTGCTCGGGTTATTCAGATATCCTACAAAGTCTTGCCTATGGCGAGAATGTATTACAGGTATTGTACGACAGCCTTCTTATCAACGGCTCCAATAGGTTCTGGAAGGTCACTTGCTAGCATCGCAACTTCAGGTCTCAATTTGAATGTCAGAGTCCAGAGTGTGGTCAATTCGGGATATGGGAAGAAGTGGACGCACAGAAGGGGAATCGTTTATCAGGAGTATACGGGAGGACTAAGGACCGGCCTTAGATCCAATGTCTCGCACATTCCCCAAATGGCCATACACGACCCAAGGGTAAAATGGCACAAATCAGAACAAGACGTTATCTTTTAGTTTAATGCGCCCGCGTTTGAGATTGGTTTTGGAGTACTGGAAAGGTGTGTCCTTGAGTGACGTAATACCATACGTGTCATTCGTCTGGTGTTAGTGTACCTGGAGGGGAGCAGGGAAAGTGTACGGGCGTGTTTACTATACCCAACATGGATCTCAATTTGCAGCACTGCGTGTCAGTTAGATTTTACATTCTTCTTGACAAAATTCCATCACAAACATTGGACATGTTGCAGCAAACCCACAAAGAGCAAGACCTGGAGAAGTCACGGATTTTTGAGTGGTAAAAATGACCTTGCGGATACTCCACGCCGCGGAAGGTCCTCAGCTTCGAAGATTGAAACCAATGTCAACACAATTGATGTCATGTTGCGAGAAGACCGTCGTTTATTGTTAACAAAGGTTGCAGAGATTATGAATGTATCCTATGCAACTGCTGAAGACATTTGTTCTAGGGCATAGAAAAGTTGCAGTAAAGTGGGTGCTTCATGTGATCAGTGACCAAAGCTCATTGCGCCGTCAAGACTCGAGAAACAATGACTGAATTCCGCATTGAGATGATGCCACGCCTACCTTACTCACCGGAACTCGCGTCGTGTGATTTCCACCTATTTCCTGCAGTGAAAACAGAGCTTCAGGTTTCGTTATTTTCGGAGTGATCGAGAGTTAAACAACAAATTTTCGGGTGTACTCAACAGACTATCAAAAGGGGGCTTCAAGGAGTGTTTTGAACATTGAATTGAACGCTGAAATCACTGTGTTGTGTCCCAGGGACATTACTTTGAAGGTCCGTAATGAAATTTGAATAAAAGAAGCAGTGTTTTGCAGTAAAAAAACATAATTCCTGTTTTTTACATCCCTGGTACAATGAATAAACTCCAATGTTTACAGCAAGAGTACAAGGTAGCAAGTGACAGCCGCTAAAGTGTAGCCCTGAGTGAGCCATTCACTACTAGCAGCTAGCGGACCAGTGTCGAGGTCACTTTCAGTATCAGCGATATCCCATTGTGATGAATAGGGAACGAACCTTCATACACAGAACGAAAGGTTGCGGAGTTTGGACTATAGGAAGTGCAAGGGGATCAATCTGCGACATGATCACTGCACGTACACTCGACGTACGAAAGTTATAGCTAAAGTTGTTACATCACTTACATTCAAGGCAGTCCGCATGTGCAGTAAAATGTTCACTCCCGAGTTTGTGTGCAGGTTCCGCAATACGTGAATATTTCGATTTTCGTGCTGCAGGCATTTTACGTATGGAACTAATGAACACATTCGAGAGACACTAGCACTATAGGCAGTGAACCCAGTTGTGTTTTGTGCTGGCACTGTACTGCCCGTGTGGCAGTTAACTTGCGATCGCCTCCTTTCGCGATTGCTGTATAGAGGTTCGAAGCCCAGTGATGAAGTGTCACCGGAATGTTCATTTTACATGTCTCTATACAGCGAGTTTGTCCAGCCACTAATACAATACTTCCATTATTTATTCGCAGTGGATAAATCTGTTGTCTTTTATCACATTTTAATTCATTTATGTCTAACATATCTTTGTCTTCTGTAGCATCATTATCCTCTTCGCTGTTTTCCATCACAGTCTTCAGTTATAATTCTTTCAATTATTTCTCTCATCTTTTGTCACTTTGTTGCTCTTGTCGAAACGTTATGCTTTTCTCTAGGAACCAAATGATGCTGTTTCCCCTTAATGTTTTGTCCTTCTTGCAAAATTATGTAAACAGAACTGTGTAAGCCGCTAAGGGCTGCAGCTACTCTTTCCTGCAAGTTCATTATAGTACCGATCCTTATGTAGGCCTCTTCATGTATTCTTTGACAATCACCTCACAAGTTTGACCATGAAGTCGTTTTCCTTTAAACTTTGAAATTAAAGGAGGCATTAACTCAACACATCCGTGCGACAATGCTTTACAGTCAACTGCAGACAATTAACGGCGCGTATTGCAGCAAGTAACACGAGCCTTAAGTTCACTGAATACGCCAGAGAAAGGGGTACATATATGCAGGTCATTGTTCAAGAACAAATGCGAGAGCTATGCAGGCGATTCTTGGCTGCGTCATAAAAGGAACGCTCTGTAAGCCAGGCGAGTCTCGTATTCAGACATTCCTAATTGCTGTAGTTAGATACGTACGGTATTTTCAAGATTGTCAGTTATTCCTCAATATAAATGAGATTTGTAGATATTTCTATAACGTAAGCTGTAATTTATAAACAGCTTGTGCTAGGCAAAGTGAAATATCAGTGTCTGGTTATCTTATTTGCTGCTCTTACCAACCTAATCGTAAGATAAGTGCGATTTTAAACTTAACCGATAAGACTTCTGTAAATAGTGGAACAATAAACTTAATTTTGTCTATAGGAATATAATTATAACGGTTAAGGTGAACTCCAGCGAGGATTCGCAGTTAGACGATGAAATAATTGTGTCTTCCGTTTCTTTCGTCTTCAGAACAAACCTGTATCAAAAATCACTATCCGGTCTTGTGGGCCTGGCCTATTGGAAAAACTCGGTTCAGACGTTTCGTCCGAAGCTGCGTCGAACATCTTCGGCGAGGCCGTAGTTCTCTTGTAGTCCCAGCGACGACTGATACGGAGCCTTTTGTTTTCACGGGCTAAATGGCTCCCAGTAATAGTTTCTCCAAGAAACCATGACCCACAAGCTCAGATAACTGTTTTGTGTATGATGACATCGGCCGTGAAAGGCTACGCAACTTAACGTATCTTCTGTGTTGGAATTTCATTGAATAATGCGTTAGGATGTCGATGAAAGTCGGATGAAATCTTTTATGGAGCTTAAGAACTTCGACGACTTCATCAACCTGAAAATCTCACTGGACAGGACAGTTGCTAAGGAGCCAAGGTGCATCCACTATGGCAGGTACAAAATTTAATGGCGGTTGATACCTGATCGCTACTATTCTCTTTCCTGTTGTACAGAGTGATTTATGAAGTAACACATTTCTTTGTTTAATTATTCTGTTCGAAATTTACTCAATGCCGCAATTTTAGCGCCGAATTAAGCAGAATGTTCTGGTTAGTAGATGCGCAGATGTTCATGTTTTATTCGTAATTGTTAGTTTTATTGTCGGCAGCTGTTTTTGAGATTTTGTCCTACTCAACATGAAAGTGGAGTACACATTAAGTGAACGACTCTTCCTTGTAAAGCAATGGTGGATTACGAACTCAATTACAACTACTCAAAGTGAGTACCAGAGAGATTTTGGTGTTGGGAATTCTTCCCAAAGAAACACAATACTGGGACTGGTAAATAAATTGGAAACAACTGGATCTCTGGTGAGTGAAAAAGGCAATCATCGTTCATCTAGGCTTCTCACAGTTATTGACATAAGAGCACGACTGGAGCAGTTGCCCAAAAAATCATTCAGACGTTTGTCCTGGGAGATGGGCACAATGTGTCAGGGAGCTGGGAAAAGTGCAAGCCTAAAACCGTATAGGATTACAGTTGTCCGCCAGCTACAGGAACCAGATAAGGATAGACAGTTCAATTGTTTCAGGCGTTGATTGTGAACAATCCTGACACATTGTCCATCACATAGTTCACAGATGAAGCATTGTTCCATTTATCCGGTTATATTAACTTGCTATTGGGCCAGTGAAAATCCACATAATATTCATGGAGCACCTATGCACCCGGTTAAAATCGGAGTTTTGATCTGCAGTACACAATGTTCAGGTGTATAGATGTTATTGGATACTTCATGTCAGGATTTGTCTGCACAATATGTGCCTCAGCTATAACTCAAGTATGCCTCAATTACAGTCCACTTCCTTTGGAATACTTAAATGCTATCTCTGTAGTAATGACTTCATTATTTTGTCATTTATGTCTTTAAAGGATTAATTTTAAATATTTCGTTAGTATGTTTTATGGATGTAAAACTTTAGATACAAGCACAAAAGAACATGGGAAATATTGCAAAACTTATTTCCATGTCACAAGTAAAAAGAAATCAAATATGCATTTGCTTACATATCCGATGTCTAGTCATTATTTTGGATGCCTCCTACCGTGGACTTGTCGAGTGAGTGAGTGAATGAGTTTAGGAACTCATCGACAACTACATTATTTGGGCTCGCAACTGTCGAACTTAGCGCCCTTATGAAAGAGGCGAAGGGATGTGCAAAACATTTAAGTGAAGTTTCTCTCGTCGTGGAAATGTGCGTATATTATGTACATCCATGGTGTTGTCAACAATCATTACTTGAGACAAAATAGGTGAAGTAGCAGGTAATCCAAACGCTTCAGCTCCTACTCTAACACAAACAGGACATCTCTGTGGTGTGAGTAATATGTCTGCCTAATGTCTAAAGGGTCTCCGGTTCGAACCTTGGACTCTGGGCTCATTTGTGCATGCTTTCATTCAGCCTCCGATCTATCCATTTAAGGGAATTAAACTTAAATCAATTTAAAAAAAGACCACGCGGTACTTCAGCGTACAGTGCATAAAATATTGAAAATTTTAAGCGAATAACAGCACTATATTGGAAATGGTTATTGCTACGAAAAGCGTGAAGTGAACTGAGTACATGAGCCTTTCAACCTGCTATAAAATTTTATTTTAAGTTATATCTTTTCTCATAGTTTATTATACGTGATCTGCGCTTTGGTGCATGGGAGTCTAAACTATCCCTTATATGGAATATTTTTCAATATTTTGATATTGATTAAGTGCTATATGTGTAAGACATTTTAATCATAAATAAAAGGAATAATACCCGTAATTTTCTGAGAATCCTGAAACAATGTTGTATAATACTGCATGACTGGCAAATCGTAAAGATAACAAAAACTTCCTTCACAAAAAGTCTAGATCCCGTTAAAGGACAAATTACGTCAAAGAAATGTTTTGTGACAGCCAATTACAAGATATTCCTGTTGATCTGAATTTTCAAATATCGTAGTACATTATTTTTCAGATGGTGTTTGTGTTTTCCTCCTGGCCATGCAAGGAGAATATCAAACCCATCACAAAGCAACTCGCATTAAGGATTTTGACTATCGCTTCAGCCCACTGTATTCCTCGTGTACTTACAGCGAAATCTGTATGTATAGTAAATATTGTATTCCACTCAAAAATTCCATGTCGAGATTTCACCGGAAATACATGTTTTGAGGCTCCCTGAACAAAAAAAAAAAAAAAATAAATAAAAATAAAAAAAAATAAAAATAATAATAATAATAATAATAATAATAATAATAATAATAATAATAATAATAATAATAATAATAATAATAATAATAATAATTTTTAGAAAAAAGTCCGAGTCTGTGCATGTATGTATGTCTCTCTCTCTCTTTGTGTGTGTGTGTGTGTGTGTGCGCGCGCGCGCGCGCGCGCGTGTGTAAACTGCACAACTCAAAAACGAAAAGTCGGTTAAAAACCAAAGTTGGTATTTAAGTTTAATATTTTTCAAGGATACGACACGAAGATTTTGAAGAAAATTGCCCCACCCTAAGCTATCCTTTACATGCAAGTTTTTGAAAATTTTGATTTTGGAAAATACTTATAACGATTTTGATTAAAATGTCATATGCTTTAGATATTTTTATGGCAAATGAAATTTATATTTTGAATTTTCTGTATATAGCCTATGTAGTCCTGTTTACTCTTGATGACTTTTCATAATTAATAAAGTGTAAGATATAGACAAAATCTTACGTTACAAATATGTAGATCTTGCTAAAACACACATTTCGAAGATATTTCTTGTTATTTATGTGACTTTCGCAACACTTATGCTTTTCTTGAAATGGAAGGTCGTTCTTCACTTTTTTATATCTTAGCCGTGCAAAGAGACCGGAATTTCAAAGCCTTCATATAGCGACCAGCTTTAAAAGATTTGACTATCGCTCAAAGCCTACTGTACTCCCATATTCCCCTTGTACCTACAAGAAAATTGACCATAACGGAGTAAACGGAGAGGTTTACAATGTTTTAAAATTGAGTTATTTTTTATGAGGGTGTATCACTCATAGCACCACATTTCCTTCAGATTTCACTGTAGTTTTATCAACACTTTTGGTACAGCTTTTGACAAAACCGGGTGGCTGCATTTGGATTCTACAAACTGACAAAAAAGATGAATTACCCTTATATTCAATCCCTTTTATCAACCCCTAACATACAAATCAACATTTTTTGATGTAACTGAATAAACTTTGTACACTTACACGAAAATTATTAGTTACCTTACAACATATGGTCGAAATTTTGCACTATTATACAATAGGTGTTTGAAAAACAAATATAGTTTACGTTATAGCTTATAAAAAAAACATAAATTATGTTCTGAATTGTATAGTACTCCAAGATTTGAAACCTACCCTTACGTTTGTTTACAATCCCTTATAGATAAAACTATTCTGCTTGATCAACCAAGGCAAAAAATTGTGGCCTTGGCGAAAATTACAGGTTACCATAGAACTCGAAAACATACCCACACATATTTTTCCACCCAAAAATTCGATGTCGAGATTTCACCGGAAATATATGTTTTGAGACCCCCTGAATCCAAAAAAGTATGTTTAGAAAAAGGTCCGTGTGTGTCTGTGGACAGCATAACTCAAAAACAAAAAGTCGGTTAGAAACCAAAGTTGGTATTTAAGTTTAAGTCTTTCATGGATGCGACACAAAGATTTTGAAGAAAATAGCCCCACCCTAAACCACCCTTTACATGGAACATTTTTCGAAAATTTTTATTTTCTTGAAAATGGCTCTAACGATTTTGATTAAAATGTCATATGTTTGAGACATTTTGATGACAACTGAAATGTACCGTGGGACTGAAATATGAATGTTCTATATTTTGAAGTCAATCTTTACACTCTTAATGTTACAAACTACCACACGAAGTTCCAGCATAACCTGTTTTATTATTTTGCCGGAAATAATTATTCAATTTATTCAAAATGCGAAAATACTTCGATATTCAAAATACTCCATGCGCATCAAAAACTAAAATATCACAAGTTTTTTATTTGATAAATTCTAATTGCCCAACAAACACAATCAATCTCTAGCAGGACGAAAAAATACTTACCTTTAAAGTAATTTACTTTGATAGACATGGAACATTTTTTACACTTTCTTTGGTATTTAATTTTCAGATTTTGAAACCAGAGACTGAAGTTGAAGCCACGTAAATGGAGCACATGCAGCATAGAGCAGATAGCATGATCATGTGTCAGATATCTAGAAGTCTCTCTCCTCAGATTCACAGATTAACTACTCCTTTCCGCTGAATTTGGTTTTTTTTGGGGGGGGTTTTTTTTTAAGCTCTTTTTGGCTCATATTTTGTTCAAACACTGCCGAAAACTTAAGCAGAAAGGGGCATTTAAATGTAGTGCACCTACTAGACCTTTAAAAATGGCGCAAATTAAAACATGCCACTACCAACCGAAGGTTTGAGGATCACTTCTATGCTTAAACCTAAAAATCATCAATTTGATAATTTCTTAGTGATTTTCCAGCCCCAGGGTCCCTTAACATAAAGTAAAAACTCCTGCATTTCATCAAACCTTTCCAGTGAATAGTTTTTAGTTAACATCAAAGACAAATGGAAACAAAGCCAATGACCAGCTGTAGGGCTTCTATGGCACAGACAATACTTGCCACGTGATATGCTTGATTGATTTTAGAATCACGATGTCAACTGAAAAACCTAGGTGCAGAGCAACTAATTTTCCATTATTTGAAAAGGAGTTAATTCTGGAATGGTTACTAAATAGAGATAGACCAAATCTTACTGTAGGTACAAAAAATGTAGATCTTGCTAAAACATACAATTTATAAGAGTTGGAATCAGGACGGATCTACCACTTATAAAGGGACTGCTCTAACCACTAAGCTACCATGGCCAGCTTGCCAGTATGACACTAAATTCCCCAACCGATACGTTTAAAAACACTAGCATCAAGTTTCTTGGCATAAATAATTTGGTAGAGTGAACAGATTTAGAAATATTCTTGATATTTGTGTGAGTTTTGGAATACCTAAACTTTTGTCAAATAGAAGGTCGTTATTCATTTTTTATATATTAGCCGTGCAAAGAGAATGGAATCTCAAAAAATTTAAATATTTGACTATCGCTCAAAGCCTACTGTATTCCTATATTCCCCTTGTACCTACAAGGAAATAAGCAATAAGATAATTTCTGTACATGTTTGTCAACTAACACGAAGAAGATATAGGAATAAGAGTTTGTAAGAATGGTTAGTACAAGAGTAGAGAAAGTCATGTGAGTGCAACGTATCAGATTTTTTTTTTTTTTTTTTTTTTTGATTTTTTTATTTTGTCTTCTATGCTTAAGGCACCATCTTGGTGACATTTTAATGTTTTTAGACTACGGGCTTAGTCCCTACCTTTTTATGTCATTTTATTTTGCTTGGGCGCTAATAACCTTGGCAGTTGTGCGCCCTAAAACACAACCACTACTACTATGTTTAAGGGAAAGCATTATATTCCACCAAAAAATTCAATAACGGGATTTCACCAGAAATACATGTTTTGAGACTTCCTAATAAAAACACTACTAGAAAAATGTTTTGCGTGTGCGCGTATGTGTATGTGTATCTCAAAATCTCAAAGTACTAAACTTGATATTATGGTTGAGCATCTTCTAAGGATGTGACACGAGTAGTTCAAGGAAAATCCCACCCACCCCAGACTACCTTTACATGGAATATTTTACGAAAATGTTGGTTTTCTCAAATGTGGCTCTAACGATTTTAGTTCCATGTCAAATTAAATGTACATATATATGAATTGTCTTGCAAGTCTCTGAAGTCTCCTTCGTTGTGAAGGGCTTTAGCCGTAAGAGGCATACAAAATCTTACCACATAAACATGTACATCTAGTCAAAACACAATTTATGTACAATTTTTGTGGAGTGAACAATTTTCGAGATACCTATTTCTTATTATTTGTTTGAATTTTCCAATACTTTTACCTTTCTCAAATGCGAAGTTATTCGATTTTTATCTCTTGAGCATGTAAAGAGAACGAAGTCTCAAAGCCATCACATAACGACCAGCTTTAAAACATTGGACTATCACGTAAAGCCTACTGTATTCCCCTATTTCCCTTGCACCTACAGGAACATTAGCAGTAAGGTAAATGTTTATCTCGATTAACATTAAGCAGATAGAGGAATAAGTGTTTGTAAGAATTGAGTGGAGAAAGCCATGTGAGTGCACACATGAGATTTACCGTGTGGTAATGCATGTATGTATGTACGTTTAATTTGGACACAGTTGTTTATTTTTTGCCCGTACCAGACATGTTTGATTTTGCGTGAAACAAATGAGTGCAGATAGATTGTCGTGGATAACTGTTCCACTGAATGCCAGGTCGCCAGTTCATGGGGTTATCTCTCGTGCAGACATTTGACTCTTTGACTCCCAATGAAGCTGAAGGTTGTGCTAAAGCAGTCCATGAACGACATTTTGCAACATCGCTTTGAAAAACAACTCCCTCCATCCAACTCAAGCCTTTACTCTGGAGCAATTTGGTAGGGTGTTTCAAATTTCTCAACTGCACGTAGATTCTTGTTAAGCAGCAGTGCATCCTGTTCAAAAGGAACCGGAGATATTAGTAAAATCCAATAGAACTGCTGTAGAATGAAAATGCCTTTTGTATAAGGGTGGACGCACAAGGAAGGGTTGTAACAAGAGAAATCCAGTAGCAGAAAGGGTATCTCTGAGTGTGAGCCTATCACAAGGTTCGGAAGGGACTCAGCATCTCGACCTATAGAAGACCTTTTGTGTCTATGCCCCAAGGGAGGAAGGAGAGGCGACAGCAGAGGGCAGGGTCATATCATCTACTTCCCATTCATACCAGACTTCGGGATGATCACACATCCTGGCTACTTTCTCTGTCTCTTTCTTCCTTTTCTTCTTCTTCTTCTTCTTCTTCTTCTTCTTCTTGTGTATAGGACAATATCCTGTTCATTTCCCTTTTTATTCCTCGGATGAGTTATAAATACTGTTAATCCATTTCCTAGAGGATCTTCCTCATGTCCTTTTCCCATCTAAAGGTCTGCCTTTTACGACTATTTTTACTACACGGTTGTTTACTTAATATTTATTTTGTTTTGGCTGTATCTGCTCTGATTTCTGGTGCATAAGCTAAGATTGGTCTACTCTCTCTATTCCAGAACAGTCAATACACAAGTGTTCAAATGCATTTTTTATGGAGTGAATCATTTCGGAGATATTCCTTGTTATTTGTGTGAGTTTTGTAATATTTAAACTTTTCTTAAATGGAAGGTCGTTATTCACTATTTTATCTCGTGGCCGTGCAAAGAGCACGGAATCTCAAAGATTTAAAGGATTGATTGTCGCTCTAAGTCTACTGTATTCCCTTACTCCCCTTGTTCAAGAAAATTGCCAATAAGATAATTTTTGCAAATGTTTATTTCGACTAATATGAAGAAGATAAAAGAATGAGAGGTTGTAAGAATATAGTACAAGAGTAGAGAAAGTCATGTGAGTGCAACGCATCATACTTTTTATTTTGGTGTTATATAATGTCCTAGTTTTCAAAAATGTATAGCTTGTATGCTAATTGTTACCCGAAGTCTGTTTAAATTAACAATTTGTACAATCAGCTTAGCCTGGGCGCATAACATTGCAGAAATTAAAATGTAAAGCCTTTATTCCCTTCTCTTTGCACGGCTAAGATATAAAAAATTAATAACGATCTTCCAATTGATGAATATTTAAGTATTCCAAAACTGACACCAGTGACAAGGAATATCTCCGAAATGGTTCACTCTATAAAAAATGTATTCGGACATAAATTGTATGTTTTAGCAAGATCTGCATTTTTTGTATAGTATGATTTGGTCTATCTATAACGGTTTACCAGTTATGCAAAAGTCGTCCAGAGTAAATACGACTACAGGGGCTATAGCCAGAAAATTCAAGATATACATTTCATTTGTCATAAAAATATCTCAAACAAATGACATTTTAATATCATATCATTTTAATCGTTAGAGCCATTTTCAAGAAAATAAAAATTTTCGAAAAAGTTTCCATCTAAAGGGTAGTTTAGGGTGGGACTATTTTCTTCAAAATCTTCGTGCCGCATCCATGAAAGACCTTTTTCTAAAAATGTTTTTTGGGGGGATTCAGGGGGTCTCAAAACATATATTTCTGGTGAAATCTCGACGTCGAATTTTTGGGTGGAATACAATACTTCCTCTACTTACCAGTAGAGAAAGTAAAAATGAACAACGGTGTTGCATTTGGCGAAAGTGTAAGTTTTCCGAATCTGACACAAATAACAAGGAATATCTCCGAAATGGTTCACTCTACAAAAAAATTTATTTGGACATAAGTTGTGTATTTTAGCAAGATCTACATTCCTGTAAAGTAAGATTTGGTCTATCTCTTATGGTCTATGACTTATTCACAGACAGAGACAGAGACAGACACAGACAGACACGCACACAGACCTTTTTCTAAAACTGCTTTTTTGGGATTCAAAGGGTCTCAAAACATACATTTCCGGCGAAATCTTGACATCGAATTTTTGTGTGGAATACAATACTTCCTCTACTATACGTAGTAGAGAAAGTAAAAATGCTTGACGACCAGTCAGGGAAATGCTCCATGAAATAATATTACGTTTAAAGGACCCAAGAAAACACACACCTATAACATGAATTCATAGTTTAGTTACTCCAGGTATCTTTCGTTAATGCATTATTGTGTATTATTATAACACTTTTTAAGGAAACGAATTTATTACTGTGATCATCAGTAGCAATGTTAAGTTTCTAAATAGAAATAAAGTAGCAGAAATGCAAATTATGTGACTAGAAAGAATATAATGTTCTAGAAGCAAGCAAAGATATGGGGGCTGGAAAAGTGTAGACGCAATACATAGTTCACTACATGGGAAATAGGAAGGGTGGGAGCATAGGTCAAAGTGCAGTCACAGTAAAGCTATTGGGGAAAAATTACATAATAAAGCAATACATGTTACAGAGGAGAAAATGGGGGGGAAAGAGAGTTGGATGAACAAAATGTAGTAGTAAAAGCGGGCGTTAAACACTACACACACATACAAACACAGATGAACAAAATACAGACAACATTGTAAGAAATACGAATAGGGGGAGAGAGTATGGCCAGAAATAAATAATAAAGGTAAAGGTTTCTGAAAAGAAATTGGAGTAAAAGTGGAGAAGATTAAAAAGCAAGAAATTGTAACCAATTTCAAGGGAAAAGCGTCATTAATAGATTATAGATATTAAAACTACGTTTGGGAAAGGGAAATATGCAACAAAGAGGTCAGAACGAGATATTTATGGGCGAGGAGGGGTGATAAGTATTTAAAAGGGAGAAGAAGAGTGAGAAATGCACTAAATGTAGTAGATTGTGTAATATTGGACATATGTTCTAATTGCTATGATACGAAAAAAGCGAGAGAACATTTAATACTAGAGAAATGGGAATGTTTTTCAATAGACCTTTAACTCAAAATCGAATGAATATATGGAGAAAGGAAAACATGTACAAAAATACGGTTAAAATGGTTAACAGAAACATGAAGCAAATTAGAGAAAATACTGAAAAAAGGAAAGTGTGCCTATCTCGTATGTCAATGCTGGTGTTTATGTTCCTTATACGGTTACTTACGTTTTCACGGCCCCATAAAATAACGAAGGAGCAGCGGCTTGCGTAATATTGTAATATTCGTTGATCTCTCTGACATCAATAATGAAGTAATAACACAGTGCTCTTTCTTTTGTTATTACCTACTTTCTTGTGTTTTCCTGGTAGTTTGGCATGTTGGTTACTGATAATAATGACGTTATATTGACGTTCCTTAAAGCGCTATTATTTCTTCCCAGTGATATTTTTTCCATAAATAGCTAGAGATAACCCGAATGTGATAATGTTAGTCACCAGCTACATTAACGAGAAATCCTATTGAAACTGTAGTATTTGTGATTGTTCAGTCTTCTGCAATGCATTTCCTAGGCCCTTCTATTATATACTAGTGTCCTGAGAATTATAATTAGCTCTAAGTCACTTGTTGTTGTCAATTGCCTCTAAAGAAATGCAAAACTATTGGACAAATACAACCTAAGTCTAAATGTTGTAGTGATAAATCATCAAACCACGGACAACGTCGGGTATTTCAGCTAGTAACAAAGAAACACAAGGCTATTGGACAAGTACAACCTAAGTCTAAATGTTGTAGGGATAAATCATCAAACCACGGACAACGTCGGGTATTTCAGCTAGTAACAAAGAAACACAAGGCTATTGGACAAGTACAACCTAAGTCTAAATGTTGTAGGGATAAATCATCAAACCACGGACAACGTCGGGTATTTCAGCTAGTAACAAAGAAACACAAGGCTATTGGACAAGTGCAACCTAAGTCTAAATGTTGTAGTGATAAATCATCAAACCACGGACAACGTCGGGTATTTCAGCTAGTAACAAAGAAACACAAGGATATTGGACAAATACAACCTAAGTCTAAATGTTGTAGTGATAAATCATCAAACCACGGACAACGTCGGGTATTTCAGCTAGTAACAAAGAAACACAAGGCTATTGGACAAGTACAACCTAAGTCTAAATGTTGTAGGGATAAATCATCAAACCACGGACAACGTCGGGTATTTCAGCTAGTAACAAAGAAACACAGGGCTATTGGACAAATACAACCTAAGTCTAAATGTTGTAGTGATAAATCATCAAACCACGGACAACGTCGGGTATTTCAGCTAGTAACAAAGAAACACAAGGCTATTGGACAAGTACAACCTAAGTCTAAATGTTGTAGTGATAAATCATCAAACCACGGACAGCGCCGGGTATTTCAGCTAGTAACAAAGAAACACAAGGCTATTGGACAAGTGTAACCTAAGTCTAAATGTTGTAGTGATAAATCATCAAACCACGGACAATGTCGGATATTTCAGCTAGTAACAAAGAAACACAAGGCTATTGGACAAGTACAACCTAAGTCTAAATGTTGTAGTGATAAATCATCAAACCACGGACAATGTCGGGTATTTCAGCTAGTAACAAAGAAACACAAGGCTATTGGACAAGTACAACCTAAGTCTAAATGTTGTAGTGATAAATCATCAAACCACGGACAACGTCGGGTATTTCAGCTAGTAACAAAGAAACACAAGGCTATTGGACAAGTACAACCTAAGTCTAAATGTTGTAGTGATAAATCATCAAACCACGGACAACGTCGGGTATTTCAGCTAGTAACAAAGAAACACAAGGCTATTGGACAAGTACAACCTAAGTCTAAATGTTGTAGGGATAAATCATCAAACCACGGACAACGTCGGGTATTTCAGCTAGTAACAAAGAAACACAGGGCTATTGGACAAATACAACCTAAGTCTAAATGTTGTAGTGATAAATCATCAAACCACGGACAACGTCGGGTATTTCAGCTAGTAACAAAGAAACACAAGGCTATTGGACAAGTACAACCTAAGTCTAAATGTTGTAGTGATAAATCATCAAACCACGGACAGCGCCGGGTATTTCAGCTAGTAACAAAGAAACACAAGGCTATTGGACAAGTGTAACCTAAGTCTAAATGTTGTAGTGATAAATCATCAAACCACGGACAATGTCGGATATTTCAGCTAGTAACAAAGAAACACAAGGCTATTGGACAAGTACAACCTAAGTCTAAATGTTGTAGTGATAAATCATCAAACCACGGACAACGTCGGGTATTTCAGCTAGTAACAAAGAAACACAAGGCTATTGGACAAGTACAACCTAAGTCTAAATGTTGTAGTGATAAATCATCAAACCACGGACAACGTCGGGTATTTCAGCTAGTAACAAAGAAACACAAGGCTATTGTACAAGTACAACCTAAGTCTAAATGTTGTAGTGATAAATCATCAAACCACGGACAACGTCGGGTATTTCAGCTAGTAACAAAGAAACACAAGGCTATTGGACAAGTACAACCTAAGTCTAAATGTTGTAGTGATAAATCATCAAACCACGGACAACGCCGGGTATTTCAGCTAGTAACAAAGAAACACATGGCTATTGGACAAGTACAACCTAAGTCTAAATGTTGTAGTGATAAATCATCAAACCACGGACAACGTCGGGTATTTCAGCTAGTAACAAAGAAACACAAGGCTATTGTACAAGTACAACCTAAGTCTAAATGTTGTAGTGATAAATCATCAAACCACGGACAACGTCGGGTATTTCAGCTAGTAACAAAGAAACACAAGGCTATTGGACAAGTACAACCTAAGTCTAAATGTTGTAGTGATAAATCATCAAACCACGGACAACGCCGGGTATTTCAGCTAGTAACAAAGAAACACATGGCTATTGGACAAGTACAACCTAAGTCTAAATGTTGTAGTGATAAATCATCAAACCACGGACAACGTCGGGTATTTCAGCTAGTAACAAAGAAACACAAGGCTATTGGACAAGTACAACCTAAGTCTAAATGTTGTAGTGATAAATCATCAAACCACGGACAATGTCGGGTATTTCAGCTAGTAACAAAGAAACACAAGGCTATTGGACAAGTACAACCTAAGTCTAAATGTTGCAGTGATAAATCATCAAACCACGGACAACGTCGGGTATTTCAGCTAGTAACAAAGAAACACAAGGCTATTGGACAAGTACAACCTAAGTCTAAATGTTGCAGTGATAAATCATCAAACCACGGACAACGTCGGGTATTTCAGCTAGTAACAAAGAAACACAAGGCTATTGGACAAGTACAACCTAAGTCTAAATGTTGTAGGGATAAATCATCAAACCACGGACAACGTCGGGTATTTCAGCTAGTAACAAAAAACACAAGGCTATTGGACAAGTACAACCTAAGTCTAAATGTTGTAGTGATAAATCATCAAACCACGGACAACGTCGGGTATTTCAGCTAGTAACAAAGAAACACAAGGCTATTGGACAAGTACAACCTAAGTCTAAATGTTGCAGTGATAAATCATCAAACCACGGACAACGTCGGGTATTTCAGCTAGTAACAAAGAAACACAAGGCTATTGGACAAGTACAACCTAAGTCTAAATGTTGTAGGGATAAATCATCAAACCACGGACAACGTCGGGTATTTCAGCTAGTAACAAAAAACACAAGGCTATTGGACAAGTACAACCTAAGTCTAAATGTTGTAGTGATAAATCATCAAACCACGGACAACGTCGGGTATTTCAGCTAGTAACAAAGAAACACAAGGCTATTGGACAAGTACAACCTAAGTCTAAATGTTGTAGGGATAAATCATCAAACCACGGACAACGTCGGGTATTTCAGTTAGTAACAAAGAAACACAAGGCTATTGGACAAGTACAACCTAAGTCTAAATGTTGTAGGGATAAATCATCAAACCACGGACAACGTCGGGTATTTCAGTTAGTAACAAAAAACACAAGGCTATTGGACAAGTACAACCTAAGTCTAAATGTTGTAGGGATAAATCATCAAACCACGGACAACGTCGGGTATTTCAGCTAGTAACAAAGAAACACAAGGCTATTGGACAAGTACAACCTAAGTCTAAATGTTGTAGGGATAAATCATCAAACCACGGACAGCGCCGGGTATTTCAGCTAGTAACAAAGAAACACAAGGCTATTGGACAAGTACAACCTAAGTCTAAATGTTGTAGTGATAAATCATCAAACCACGGACAACGTCGGGTATTTCAGCTAGTAACAAAGAAACACAAGGCTATTGGACAAGTGCAACCTAAGTCTAAATGTTGTTGTGATAAATCATCAAACCACGGACAACGTCGGGTATTTCAGCTAGTAACAAGTAAGGTATAAAAGCATTTAATGGTAAATACAATGGATTTCCCTATTATGCATATATAGAACTGAATTTTAACAATAAGGGGAGTATATAGGTATAAGTGACTGCAAAAGCGAGTAACACATTGTTAAAGGCGTTCATTCAGAGGGAAATAAAGCTGATCCACCCAAACACAAAGTTTCTGTGATCCATAAATGAAATGTGACTGAAATTGCGATTTCCTTGCATGTTTTCAATAAGGTCTGCTTTCGTAGAAGCAAAATTCATTCATAAATACAGTGGAATTACTAAGGCATGAGCAGGCACTTGTTTGATTGCAGTTTACAGGCGAAAAGCTGAGACAGAGTTGTTTTGCAGGGCACGGAATGTCGTCGTGGATGGAAATTTGGCCTACACGGCGTCGGGGGCTGGCATGGCGGCCGGTCGGAAGGGCGGGCGGGCTGCCTACCGATCGGCGCTGGCTGTTCGCACTGACCTTACTTCACAACGCCCGCCGTGTCCCGCTTTCCCATTCAGCCACCTGGGTACTTGAAGCAACACTCTATACTCGGCCTGCTTATCTTTAAAGCAGCGACTGATAACAGTGTAAACTCTGCTGAAGAAAGCCGGTGTTGCTACACAGTTCATTGGCTGGATACAACAACTGTACTTGTCTGTACACGTTATATGCGATCTTTTACCCCTTCATTCATTAAATGCGACAACCTTTATTTCATTTTCAAAGTGATGCTATTATAAAAAAATTATTATTTATAATATACTTTGAAAGAGCCGTATAAGTGATGTAGCTGAAAGTGCTGTTGAAGTTATTTCAAATACATACAAGTAAGTGTGCCTGAGGGATCTATTCTGTCTCCAAACAGTGGTGATGCTTGTGTTTGTACGTTACATGTGGATCCAATACAATGTTTTGCCTGTTTATCCGTTAAATGCGATGCTTATACGCCTCAATGAGCGTTACTTGGTTTTGAAAGCGATATTACAGTGTTTGTGTATTGGAATTACTTGGTTTAAGGTCTCAGATATGTACATAAACCGATTCAGAAAGTACAACACTGATGCAATACAAGTTTAAAGTGCCATTAAAGTAATCTGAGACACAGATAAGCTTACAAGGGATCTATATTGTCTCCACTTTAATTTATTGTCAACAATGAATGATTTGTCGTGTAATATTGACACTACAGAGGCGTGAAAGTGACTAACTCGAAGCAAACTTTTGATTACCTACTGATTGACGTTGTGTCTTCAAGATGTTGAAGCTTTAGTCTAATTTTCCACCGATTATAATTAGATGATTGCCTATAGAAACTGTAGAACAGAACCGCAATGTCAGCTTTTTGTGCTGTGCTACTGGACACCAACAGTTTTATTTTCCTTACTGAAATAAATTTGCTAAAATAGGTTTTACATCTTTAAGTTTATCTTTACCTTACTGTTATGTAAAAATAATTAAACATTATGTTTGAAAATTAAATAGTGGATATTTGTTACACGATAGCAAATTTTTTGTTGCATTATGTAGATTTTGGAGATCAGGATTTTAAAACATATTTCACCAACGAAAACTACTAATGCAAGGATGTTATTGCAAGAATATGAATATATTCAGTGACAAATAGTTGAACATTTTTACATTCGGTTTTGATTTGGTTGTAAACATTGGTAACTTGTTTTTGAACTCAGAATTTGCAATCATTTTACTGTAAAATGTACTTGAGTCACAACTGCGTAAGGTGCTTCAGTTTGTTGAACATACGACGCGACATCAAACCGATCTTTGCCCATTTCCAAGGCAATTTTGTTTGTATTTTGGGGAATATAATTTTATAAAATTAACAATGCACTTTAAGTGTATTTCAGAAATAAGGTTTAAATTAAGGAGAGATACATGACTGAAGTCTGAAGAAAACCCGTTTTGTTTGTGAAAAAAAATTGTGCAATTCTTCCTAAGTAAATTATATGGTTGTGATATTATTCATATACTTAAGTGCTTATTTAATAAAATACTGCACCCTTTAATTACCTGCCACACCTGTAGCTCAAGTTGGTTTCTGTCAAAGCCTTTTCCTCTGAAAGTATGCGGCCAACCGTAGTAAAACTGTGCAGTAATATGTAAACATCACGTGACCTGCAATCATCTGGATCTATTTAATAAGATTGAATTTAGTGAATAGGTACATTAGTAACAAACTGCATTTTTTCTTCGAGCACATTTTTTAATGAATTATATTTTTTTTTCTGAAAGCTGTAGTTAAACTGTTGGATTTATACTAGGTCACAATATCTGTAGCAGACACCAAGCTACATGAACATGAGCATGTTGAGCTTGTCTGCAAGTGCTTAAGAGACATTGGTGCTTTAGTAAAAGCATAAACTTTTGCATATTTCATTGGCATATCCCCCTGGACTGATAAAAAGGCTTATTCGAACAGTTACGATGTAAAAAACCACATTGTTGTTAACCTTTGACTAGCTAAAATTAAAGTATCTCTTTTTTATGTTTCTGCTGCTGAGATACACATTTAGGGCTCCTCAAATCTTATTTCAGCACATTTATTTATAGCTATAACTCTTTTTTGTTAATTTTGATTACTGCTGAAAAGAATTATTATTTGCAAGTGTGACCTTTGATGTTGGAAACTACAGAAGCATTAACACCAAACGTTTTAAAAATATGCTATGTTCAGTATCAGTATATATCAATAGGAGTAAGGTTTGGAATCCATAACTGGAGAAGACATTCACGAGGAACAGAAAACCACGGCAATGCAACAACTAGACCTCTCTGGGCTTCTCTATTTCTTATTAGGGGAGGGGGCGTTTTTAAATTGGGATTATTGCCCACCCTCAAAATGTAAATGAGAACTTTTTGAAGTTTAAAACAAAAATTAATAAAACCTAGCATTAGAAACATAATATAATGTGAATCTGCTAACACTTTTCCTCCTGAACGTTTCTTCCTAAAGCAGATGCAATCTAAGGTGTTAAAGCTGACATATAAATGGAACAAAACAAGTGAAAAATGTTAACTACTATGATTTTGATACTTACTAAATGGGATAAATAACCTCTTTATCATTTATGAACGCAACCACAAAGATAATGCAATTTTTATGTAACAGGATTTTGTGAAACTTAGTTTATTGTTATTATTATCATTATCATTATTATTGTTATTATTATTACTACAACTACTCCTACTACTATTACTATTAAGACAACGCTGTATGGCATAGTTCATGTATTTCGACGTTTCTTACACATAACATATCACTTATGATAATTTGATACAGGTACGACTTTTTAATAGCTTAACACTGTTTGCTATTGCAAAATGGTTTATTTGGATAATCTTCAGTGTTACTTTAGTATCATTCATAAGGAAATACTGCTCAGACTAAATCTAGCGTCCTTGTATTTGCAGAATTTGGCGTTACGTTGGCAAGATTTATGAAGAGCATTTGAAACCGTGAGTTTGAATTTTTATTTGCTGGATTAAATCATAGCAGAACGCTAAACACAGTTTCTAAGAAATAAATTAGCACCATTTTACTTTCAGATAACTCAGCAACTGAAAAAGACCTTCTTTAAGAGGATCCATTGTTAGTATTTGACACTTTGTTAATGTGTAGTCGTTCCTGTGATCTCGCAATAGCATTTGACATAGTTTTAATTGATAAACTGAAACTACACGGACTAAAACATATTAGGTAGTATTACTTTTATTTCTTCATATCTCACCACTAAATATCAGTCTGTATTCTTTAATGGCAAAATGTTTGAATTTAAATTATTGTAGTGTGGAGTGCCCCAAGGCTCTGTCCTTGGTCCTGTATTGTTATTAATGTGTTAATGCGTTCCCTGTCCTGATTCAAAATGATGATCCAGATTTCTATATGCTTGTGAATGATTTCACCACTAGTGTCATACCGTCCGATATGGCATTACGTTAGAGGACGTTTATTTTAAAAAAAACTAGTTTCATTCATTGAAATAGGTGTTTACTAAGTGATAAATTAGCAGACGCATATAGATGGTTAGTACTAATAATTTGATAATAACAATAAAATTGAGCATATTAACCTGACTCTTAGCTTAAGTTTTCCTAAAACACAAATTCATTACAATGGCTAGGCCTTCTTATTGGATATGGTGCTTTATTATGGAAAATGACGTAAATGTCATTGCAAGGAAAATAAACAATGATACTTCTTTCGTTAAGAACGTTAAAGACACTATATCAACAAATTCAGTGTTATTTGTGGATTATACCCATTTAGGTATAATAACTTTATCACCAACACGTCCTCGAATAACACAGCCCGACGCTTAATGAGGGTTCTCTATTATTTATTATCATTACTGATCTTAGTTATAATTCACTGTTATTATTATTATTATTATTATTATTATTATTATTATTATTATTATTATTATTATCATTATCATTATCATTATCATTATCATTATCATTATCATTATCATTATCATTATCATTATCATTATCATTATCATTATCATTATCATTATCATTATCATTATCATTATCATTATCATTATCATTATCATTATCATTATCATTATCATTATCATTATCATTATCATTATTATTATTATTATTATTATTATTATTATTATTATTATTATTATTATTATTATTTATTAACCATTCATCCCTGTCATTCCAGACTCCCTGCTCCTCAGCTTGTTTTCAACCCGTCCTTGTTTCTTGTATCCGAGTATTTCTAGGTGTACCTACCCCTTCTCTTCTCAAACTTTTCTGGGTACTCTTTCCTCTGACATTCTCCTGCCGTGGGTATTTCAGTTGTTGACATTATTACCTACAGAACCTTTAACTTTCATTTCTTCCTGAATAACAGCGTTCTTAGTTCTTTCTAAGTTTGAATGCCGTTCTTAACAAGTCCACTTCTATGATAATAAATTCGATATTAAATATTTATTGAGCTACTATTATGGTATAAGTGCGAGGCTAATGTTATATATGTGTTTGTTTAGTATTGGCCCTGTCGATTCTCCAGACAATACACAAATCCATAACAACTACCAAATAAAACTTTTTAAACTACAAAGATCTCATCGTTCGAATATCCTGTTCAGTGACATTTCCATTTACTTCTCACACTTCATAAACATTTCCCCACATTTCTCAGTTCTGATTGGTCCTTAAACGTTTCCTCGCTGTTAACTGTGCATTTCTATTTAACCATTTACTACATATCAATTGTTTTCTCCAATGGTCTGTACCTCAACATTCAATCTCATTTCCCTCTCGTTACATAACCTCGATATCCACATTCCCAAACTAAACCAATCAATATCTTCTCTCTCATTCTTGCTACGAATATTAATAATACTCTCCATAATCGAATTTCCATTTGTTGTAGAAACTAAGCGGCTTTTTATTCTTGATTTGAGATAATAACGTTTGGACATCCATATATTTTAGTATTTGTCGTATTATTTTCCAACCTCCCTCCAAGGTCACATTTCACGTAATTTATTTATCATTAACAACTCTTTAATTTTTCAAACCATGTTCTACAACATTTCTTTGTTATTTTGGCAATTCAAACACTCTTTTAATAACACACTGTCTGGGCTTTTAAACAAGTACTTTAACAATTTTTGAATGACAAGTCCTCTAACACCTTTCCTTTTTCCAGCATGTTTCTGTCATTTGTACTGTTCTGGGAAGGAAACCTTAAGTTGAATTTGCAAAATATTACTTCACAGGTTCATTCCTGTAGTGTATTTTCTCTAAATCAACTCGTAGCAGCATAATTATAGAGCACATACGTTAATTTGAACGTTTGTACAATAAGCTCTCTGTCGTATTTGTAACAACAGCGGAACGAGACGAATCTGAGAACACTGCCATCTTCCTCATGTTGGTGTTCAGTTGTCTAACTACACGTGACTCCCTTCTGAGTCTTTGCTCTCCTGTACGTCTCCATCCTGCACAACTTAGGAGCATTCACCGACGAACCTCCTCTCGATGCCTAGAGTACTGCTTAGTAAACACATAAAGCTGATGACCAGTGTAGGGAAGTCAACAGAAAGCAAGGAACGTGCACACTTTGGCCCAAATAACAACTAGCGCAATTTGCACTGATAGTAATTTCGTTGCTCATAACAATGCCTGTTGTGAACGAAGTTTTTCTCAAGTGTGTTTAATAAAACTAAGATTAGGAATAGACTGGCCAACAATAATCATCTCAGTTTGTGGATGCTCTGAACCTTGCTCAACATTTCACCGAGATGATGTAAAACTCTTGAACAAAAACTAGTTTGTGTGTAGTTCAGAGTGAACATGAGAAATACATGTGCTAATTCTGGCTGTAGTCAGCGAACATTGTTGTCATTAGTGTTATTTTAGTATTATTAACCTTATAAATCTATAATCCTTAGCGATTGGTATCATGTACTTACATTTTAAAATTGTTACCCTGGAACTTTAAGACTATAGTTTAAGACAGTGTTTCCCAATGTTTTTCGCCTTGAGGAACGCTACAAACGCTTTACCAAACCTCACAGAACACCAACAGCTTGATGTGTCTAGGCTGGATTATAAGCTTGTGTTGTGCACTTGGTGATCCATATCACAATTATTATATTTCTTAAAACATAGCTATTTATTTAATAATACTTCCAGTAATACATTCACTTTAATTTAAAGTACACTATGTCCACTCTAAACAGATGATCTGTTTATGAATCTGGACTCTGGACAAAACCATTTCCCATCAGCACAAAAAAGAGAAAAATTAAAATTTCACCAAGCTTTAATTTTGCTTCATCGTCACGTCAAGTTAAGCTGCTCTTTCTTCGAGGATAAAATCTTAAGGTTCCTTGCACCCGGTAGATATACATTAGTAGAGAATTTCCAACATAACCTCAACTGATCCAATCATTGTCAGTTCATGAGCTACGTTCATTTAGTGTCTGTGGCAGAAAGAAATGTATGTGTTCATCAAATATATGATAGTATTCGCGGAGTTCCGGAGCGAAACACTTTCGTGTGATTGTAGAGTTGCAAGGCGTTCTCTTGGAGATTAACATATATGTAATGTGTACTTGATGTTTGTGATTTGCTCGTTGTGAAGTTGCGGTGCTGCTGTGCTGCGTCAGTCAGTCAGTCAGGTTGGTGGAATGTGAGGGGATAACACATTCTCAAATTTCCCTGCTGCCTGGCTGCCGGTTTAAGTTTCTGGGGTTACAGTAGCCCTACAGTTTGACGTGCTCTGCTACATATTTCATACCACAGAGTACCCACCTGCTGCAGTACACAAGCCAAATACCTTAACTTCGTTTCCCATTTCAATTCCTAACCTCAATACTCAGTACTCAATGTGGCTGGTGTTCAGCCCTGGCTCTCTACTAGACATACTCCTTCCTAATTCATTTCTTAATTCTAATCTGTATTCCGTTTGATTTTATTTACTGCCCATGTCCTTTTATTCTTCACTTTATTTAATAATTGTCCTACTTTTTTACTTCGTCTTCTTCTTCTTCTTCTCTGTTCATTTCCCCTTTTATTCCTCGGGTGAGTTATACGTAAATTCTGTCATTCCATCTCGTAGCGGATCTTCCTCTTGTCCTTTTCCCACCTAAAGGTCTGCCTTCATTGGTTCTTTTTACTAGATGACTGTTTCCCATCCTGTCAGCATTCCCGTCCTTCATTCCTTCAAACAAACACATGGCAAATTAACTTATACAAGTAATTAAACGGATGAATAAGCATTAGTTGCACCACTCCCTAAAAACGTAATAAAAATACATACAAACTATCGAGAGATAAATTTATTAAACACAGGGTATTAAATATGCGTATGCATAATAAAAAATATATTAAACAAATATGCAGAAGATAATCTTCTAGAGGAACAAAATGGTTTTCGTGAAGGCGATCTTGTATCGACACAGTTTTCATATTGAAATTATTAATAGAAAGAAGACGTGAATTCCATAATGACACACATAGTATTTCTAGATTATAAGAAAGCTTTTGACAAAGTAAATAGGAATATTTTACTAAAAATTCCAATGATTACAAAATTCCTAACGAACTACCTCAAGCATTAATAAACACATATGTTGAAAACATAACAGCAATAAAAATTGAAGATAAAATAAGGAATGGAAACCAATTACCAGAGGAGTACGATAGGCTTGTACATTTTCACCATTGCTCTTTAGTACATAATATGTTAATGGAACTACAAAACAAAGGAAGACCAACTTTGACCATGGAATAAACATTAATGGATATACAAAATTAAGTAGGTACATTACTATTCGCTGATGATCAAATTCTGGTAGCAGCATGTGAAGACGATCTACAGAAATCAGACAACGCCTTAAATGATACACTTGTGAATTTTAAAATGAACATCTGTACGAAAAAACTAAAGTTGTGGCATTCAAAGGTGAATTAATATCCCATCCGTAGTAATACATATCGTAATAAATACTGAAACTTTAGAACAAGTGAATGCCTTCAAATATTTAGGTCGTACTTTGTTATATGAAGTATATCATAGAAAAGAACATCAACATTTTTGAGTGACAGGATTTATAATACGAGTACATTTAAATCTTCAATGGTGCAAAATACACAAGAATGAGACTCCATAATGTTGTGGCTAAACCAAAATTTGTATATGGAAGCGAAACATGGACTGTTAAGCAACAAAACTTAGAAACAATTCAAGATACAGAAATACGCTTTATGATGAAAACTGCAGGATTTACATTATGGGATAGAAAATAACGTGCAGATATATTAAACTAATTACAAGTTACTCCTGTGCTACAACATATACAGAATTATAGAGAAAATGGATAGAAATGGGAAGATCTCGATTACCTAGACAAAATTTACATTACCGGGCACATGGGACAAGAAGAGTAGGAAGACCTAGGAAAAGATGGCAGGCCACATGGCCTAATCTCCATGAAAGGAAGAATAAAAATAAATGTTAAAAGCAGGAGTGCAACATTATTTGGTGAATGATTTTGTGAATGATTGATTTTACAATGATAAATATGTCCTAGTAAAATGTACCTATCTTCAGATATCTTGTCCAACAGCAGGTGGAATGTTGTTTCTTCTGACATTCTACACTTGCAAATAAAACCATCTGATGATCTGATTCAGAATCTGATGAAAAATTGAAGGAAAAAATAAAATTCTTGTGAACGGTCTCTTTGTCACATTTACTCTACTTCGTTCTTTTAAATATGAATTTTGGCATATCAAATAGCTGAATTCCAGGTTAGATATGTTACATATAATTGAGATTTCTCGTCTGATAATTCTCTCGTCTCAAATTCTGAACACCAAAATGGCCGCCATGATGGAAGAAAGGGCTTCAGATTGACACTTTCGTAACTGTGCATACGTTTGCTCTGAAGCTCGTAGTTAACACTTTACGTGGCTCTTTATGCAGAAATAAAGCATTTGGCAAACCTGCGTGGGCGTATTTTTCGAGAGGTATGGTTGGTAACGTTCACCAAGGCACATTGACAGCTGCAGCAGGTTGCATCGAAAAATTGCACACTTCTGCGGCTTGACTTCACTTGACTTGACTTTCAGTCCTGTACATATGTGAGTTCATAAGACGTGCAGTTTCCTGGAGTCGAACACACGGAGTGCTGCGAACTCTTTCACCTCGGTAAGACCTTCTCAATAGTACATTAGGGAAATGCATCTTTAACCATCTTGTTCAAATTTACGCCAGTTATTTCACATATTAACCTTAATCTTTTTGACATGTTTTAAACACCCAGCTGGTATCTATGAGTGTTTAAATATCAATTTTAGTGTGTAAATATAAGAATTAAGAGTTTACACTGAGTTAATAAAAATCGATTATTTGCCTAATTACTGCAGAGAAGTTATTACCCCTTTACTTTCTCTACTACGTAAAGTAAAGGGAGAAGTATTGTATTCGACCCAAAATTTCGATGTCGAGATTTCGCCGGAAATACATGTTTTGAGGCCCCCTGAATTAAACAAAATAAACCTTTTTCGGAAAAAAGTCCATGTCTGTGTCTGTCTGTCTGTCTCAAAAACGAAGGGTCGGTTAAAAACCAAAGTTGGTATTTAAGTTTAATATCTTTCAAGGATGTGACACGAAGATTTCCAAGAAAATTCCTCCACCCTAAACTACCCTTTCCATAGAACATTTTTGAAACTATTTTCTCAAACGTGGCTCTAACGATTTTGATTAAAATGCCATATGTTTAAGATATTTTTATGACAAATTAAGTAATGTCATACAATGTACAGATGGACACGTCAATAGAAACCAAGATACACTTAATTATATAATTCATCTAAGGAATAAAAACATTTGCTTAAAAGATAATCCTTTAAACAGGTTTTAAAGCTGTTTAAAGATTTGGTACACATTATTTCTTTTAGCAAATTATTTACGTTACGTTGTGTACATCTGTATTTAACATAAATGATTCGGGATAGTTTTGTAATATAAGGCAGATTTATAAACAAAAAATAGATGTAAGAGTCAAAATTTTAAATATACTAAAAACATCTCTAAGAGAATCTCTGGGTCATAAATTAAAAACAATTCTCAACGTCCTTTTTTGAATAAGGAAAACCCTTTAAATATTTTAAGCATTACCCCAAAGGATCACATTAATACAGAATGACCAACAGAAAAATAAATATTTAATAAATAATCGAGATCTGAAGATAGTTTAAGACTCCTAAGAGCAAAGCACACTTTATTTCATCTCTTGCATATATCATCCAAATGAGCATTAAAATTCAGTTTTTCGTCTACGAAAATACCTAAAAATTTAGCAATAGGAGCAGTTTGAGTATTTCCCAAGGGAGGAATTAAAGTATTAGGAAACAAAATAATAGTCTTATCCACGTTTATCATTAATCTATTAGCATCACACCAGTTTATAAAAGAATAATTGACATCATTAATACGTTTATCCAATTCATTAATGGTACCTGCTGATATAGCCAAAGACACATCATCAGCGTATATTATTAATTTATCAGTATCAATTTATTGATCCAGATCGTTAACATAAGATAAAAACAAAAATGGGCACGCCTATATTCATATTCCTGTAACAAATGGTTTGACATTTTTATAATCGGTTTGCGACTACTAAGGTATTGTAACAAATTTAGCAAATCTTTTTATTTTCTCAAGCTTCAAGTACAGCCATACTACTCGTTTCTGTCTCTTAATCTTTCCAAAAACTCACACACTAAAAACTGTCTCCATGGCAACCTCCTTGAAAATCAAAGAGTCTTAATGACATGGAGAAGCCATGTCACACCGCTCCCTTCTCAATGCTGAACGTCCCGAACAGCACCATCGTAACGGGCCAGACGATCCAGGTGTACCACTAACATCTTCCCTCGGGGCACCTTCTGGATGCGGTAGACTACGTCGTTAATCCTCTTTACCACTCGGTACGGTCCTTGCCACGGTTGTTGAAGTTTTGGGCAGCGTCCCTTGGTCCGGGTAGGGCGGTACAACCAGACCATGTCACCTTGCTGGAATCCTCGGCTGTTGACTTGCCTGTCGTACCGGATCTTCATGCGGTCGCTCGCCATCTGGATGTTCTGACGAGCCATCTCGTGCATGTCGTGGAGATGGTCTACTAGACTCTCCACATACTCGATTGCCGGCCGTTTCGCTTCCGGGGGGCTACCAAAAGCCAGATCACAAGGGAGGCGTAGCTCTCGGCCGAACATTAGGCTTGCTGGTGTCATCCCGGTAGTGTCGTGTGTCGACGAACGGTAGGCCAGCAAGAACAGTGGTACCTTGAGGTCCCAGTCTCTCTGATGGCTGGCCACGACCTTCCTCAGGTGCTCCTCTAGGGTCTTGATGTATCTCTCGACCATGCCGTCCGACTGTGGATGTAGGGGTGTTGTGCGGGTCTTGTTCACCCCAAGTCTTTCTAATGCCTCCTTCATTAGGTGGGACTCAAAATTGGTGCCCTGATCGCTGTGGAGCTCTAACGGGACCCCAAAACGGCAAAATAGCTGTTCCACGAGGCAGTCTGTAATTGTCTTCGCCTCTTGGTTCGGAATGGCATACACCTCCGGCCACTTGGTGAAGTAGTCCACAGCTACCATCAGGTACTTGTTGCCTCGATCGGACACTGGGAATGGTCCAGCTATGTCGACGGCGATGCGTTCGAAGGGCGCTCCGACGTTGTACTGCTGCATGCGACCCCGGCTCCTAGTCTGGGGGCCGCGACTCGCCGCGCACACGTGACATTGACGGCACCAATTCTCAGCGTCTCCTCGGAGCTTCAGCCAGTAGTAGCGTTGTCGGAGTTTGTCGATCGTCCGGTTTGCTCCTAGGTGTCCGCCTGAGGTACCGGCGTCCACTTCCTCCAAGACTTCCGGGACCCTACTTCGGGGAAGTACCAACTGCTCTTTCTGGGTCTTCCCATCAGGTGATTCCCATACCCGGAACAACACGCCCTCTTTGGTCTTCAACGAGTCCCATTGGGCCCAGTACGACTTGTATGTAGCGCTTCTGGGTGCGATGTCCTCCCAAGTTGGTCTTGTCCCTGCCTGCACTTCTCTCAAGAGTGGCCCCAAGTCGGCGTCCGCCAGCTGCTCCCCCCTCAGGCCCGCGCTATCCCATCCGTCCGCAGGCACTGCCGTGACCACTCTGACAGCTGCGGTACGCTCCTTCTCTTCCACTCTTGCGCATTGGCCGCACTCTTCTAGGCAGGGTCTTCGGGACATGGCGTCTGCGTTGCCGTGGCTCTTCCCTCTGCGATGTTCGGAGGTGAAGTCGTACTCCTGCAACCTTTGGACCCAACGGGCTGTCTGGCCCTCCAGGTTTCTAAAGCTAAGTAGCCAGGTTAGGGCGGAGTGGTCTGTCCTCAGATGGAATGGCTGACCGTACAGGTACTTGTGGAAGTGCTCCAAGGTCTTCACTACCGCCAGTAGCTCTCGTCGGGTGACACAGTAGTTCTTCTCTGCCTTGGACAACGTCTTGCTGTAGTAGGCTATCACCCGCTCGTGGCCGTTCTGGACTTGGGATAGGACGCCTCCAATGCAATGGTCGCTGGCGTCGGTGTCCACAATGAAGGCGTCGCCTGGTTGCGGGAATCCCAAAATAGGAGCACTGCAGAGCGTCCTCTTGAGCTGTCGGAAAGCACCTTCGGCGTCCTCCGTCCACACATAAGGTCGATGTTCTTCCGTCAAGCGAGTGAGGGGTTTGGCGATGCTGGAGAAACCCTTTATGAAGCGGCGGTAATAACTGCACAACCCAAGGAAACTGCGCAGTTCTCGCCTATCCTTTGGGCGAGGCCAATCTCTCACGGCCTGTGTCTTCTCCGGATCCGTGGCCACTCCGGTTGGTGAGACTATGTGGCCCAAGTAGTTGACTTCCCTGCGGAAGAGCTGGCACTTCTTGGCGTTCAGCTTCAAGCCGGTCGCCTGCAGTCTCTGCAGCACCTGGCTCAGTTTGTCAAGATGGTCTTCGAATGTCTTGCCGACGATGATGATGTCGTCCAGGTATAACAGGCAGGCGTCATAAGTCAATCCTCTCATTACTGACTCCATGAGGCGTTGGAAGGTAGCTGGTGCGTTGCAGAGACCAAAGGGCATAACTGTGAACTGCCAAAGCCCTTGGCCTGTGGAGAATGCGGTCTTCTCCTTGTCTCTTGGGTCTAGAGCCACCTGCCAGTAACCCGATTTCAGGTCCAGGGTTGAGAACCACTGCGCACCAGCAAGCGTGTCCAGGGTGTCGTCAATCCGGGGTAAGGGGAAGCAGTCCTTCCTGGTGACAGCGTTCAGCTTCCTGTAATCTACGCAGAAGCGTAGCTCGCCATTCTTCTTCTTCACCAGAACTACAGGGGAACACCAAGGACTGTCAGATTCTTCGATCACTCCCTTGGTTCTCATGTCCTCCAGCATGTCTCGTACCGCCGCTTGTTTAGCCAACGGAACGCGTCTAGGTGGTTGCCGAATAGGCCGGGCGTCTCCGGTGTCGATGTGGTGAAGCACTCGGTCCGTGCGGCCGTAATCGCTGCTGCCTTGGCTGAAGACGCGCTGATATCGTCTCAGCAGTTGTTGGACCTTCTCTCTCTGTTCAGCGGTCAGGTGGTCGGCCGCCCTCTCCAGTAATTCTCCCAGTCGGAGCCCCAAGTGTTGCGTCGGCACCGGCTCCTGGGTCTTGTCTATTGGAGTTACGCTGACCACGGGCTCGCACGTCCCCAACTCCGTCCCGGCCTGGACGTCGTGATCGGTGTCTGTTGGGTTGAGCAGTCTCACCGGCACCTCCTCTCGGCACGGCAACAATGTCCCGGCTACACAGAGCCCGTGCACATGCGTCTTCCGGTCCAGCAGCATGTTCTTCTTGCGCTGGCCTTCCAGTCGCGCCGTCACTACCATCTCGCTTCTCGCGGGGACAACTACGTCTTCCCTGAGAATGACCCTGCAGATTCCAAGGCGTTCTTCGGGGTGCTGGAGCATTACTTCCTCTCCCTTAAGCCGCAGAACCTTCTTGCCGATGTCGACCGTCGCCTCGTGGCTCCTGAGGGCATCCAGTCCCAGTATCACCTCCTCAGCCACCTCCGCGACGAACACCCACAAACGCAAGACACTTCGCCCCAAGGTCAACTGCAGCAGGGCCTCCCTCTCCACAGGCAAGGTGTCACCCGATGCCGTCACTAGTTGGTACGGTCGGCTCGGTTTTCTCGACGGCAAGCCCCTGGCTACGTCAGGTCTGACGACAGTCACGGCTGCTCCAGTGTCAACAAGCACGCGGCACGGCTTCCCTCTCACCCAGCCGTCCGCGATGAGGCTGTCATCCATCCGTCGGCTGACGGCGCGCAGTATCACTCGAGGGGATGATGGTGACGGCGCCGACGTGCCCCTCGCCACGCCGGTCATTACTCGTTTTTCCGGCTGCTCTTCTTGGTACCGGCAGTCTCTCATCAGGTGTCCCGGCTGGCCACACCCCCAACACACACCACCTGGTCTTCGTCGGCGTCCCTGGACTGGTCTGCGGTCTTCATCGTAGCGGACACTCCGTGTCTTCGAGGTCGGGGTAGCCGTCACTTTGGCCGCTTCCATCCTTAATGCGGCCGTAAGTGCCTCGTGGATGGTCTTGTAGTCGCCGAGCATCAGACGTTGACGTATCTCGGCATCGCGTACCCCGTCGACGAAGGTATAGGCGGCTTCTCGGGATACGAATTCGGAGGGAAGGTCGACCAAGGCTTTGCTGGCTAGCTGTTCGATTGCCAGGGCGAACTCCTGCAGCGTCTCCACTGGCAGTTGCATCCTAGATTTCAGTTGGCTGCGGTAGGCTGCGGCTAAGCGGTGGTTTCCGAATCGGTTCTCCAGGGCCTCCCAGATGTCCTTGGGCGCCGCCGCTGTCTGAACTGCGTTCAGCACCTCTGCAGCTCGTCCCTGGAGGCTGGCTATCAGCTGCGCGGCCTCTTCTTCTGGCGACCATTTGTTGTGCTTGGCCACTGTGTCGAATTGACGGCGGAAGACCTCAAACGTTGACGTGCCATCGTACTTCGGTGGTTTCACGCGCGTCGATGTTGTGTCGCGTGCTGGAGCCTCGGCCTTGTAGTTCCTGAGCTTTTCACTAAGCACCCCTTCCACCATTGCACTTAGCTCCTTGGCGCTACCGTCGACCCTGTCTTCAAGAACGCTAAGCCGTTCCCCGACATTCTCCAGGGCGTCAACGCGTTGGCCGAGGTCCTCCATCTTTCCACCGAGCTCTTTCACATCCTTCCTCACGCCAGCCAGTTGCTCGTCAATTTTCGCCGATAGCTCCGTCTTCATCTCTTTCAGCTCGGCAGCGAGATTGTCGTTTGACGTTTCCATTTTGGCAAATAATTCTTTCATCATTGCCATCATCCTGGTTTCCGAATATCCCACTTCTGACACCAAATGTAACAAATTTAGCAAATCTTTTTATTTTCTCAAGCTTCAAGTACAGCCATACTACTCGTTTCTGTCTCTTAATCTTTCCAAAAACTCACACACTAAAAACTGTCTCCATGGCAACCTCCTTGAAAATCAAAGAGTCTTAATGACATGGAGAAGCCATGCAATACAACCTCTTATCCCTAATTTATTTAGTTTGATCATCAAAAAAGTATGATCAATGCAGTCAAATGCACTGGAGAAGTCAAAAAACACACCACAACAAATAAGTTTTTGCCAAGGCAGGCATGAACACGATTTATAAAAACAATACTTGCTTTTTCAGTCGATCTACCTTTAGTAAAACCATGTTGACACTTAGATAGAAATTATTTGAATTCAAAAGTGCAAATTTTATTATGCAATAATTTTTCAATAACCTTTGAAAATGTGGAAATTATGGATATAGGTCGATAGTTAACACATTAAAATGATCACCTTTCTTAAGAATTGGAGAAATAACAGAGATTTTCTAATTATTTGGAAAAACTCCAGTTGTAAAGATAAGATTAATGAGATAAACAAGAGGTAACACAATGTAATGTTTTATATATTTAAAAATTATACTAGTCGTTCCATCAATACCTGTTGAGTTAGAGGCATTCAAATCATTTATAACATTAAAATTTCATCAACAGGCACAAGAAACGTAGATTTTAAATTGATTTGACCTGTAGTACAAACATCAGACAAAGTGGTGAAAAGGTCCGAGAGTTTTTTCTCAACGAGAGTGGAAAAATGATTAGCAAATTCATTTATAATAAGTGCATTAGTTTCAATAAGATCACCATTTATATTTAGTTATGTATGTGTTCAATGTTCTGTGTATAGCCCAGGTAGTCCTGTTTATCTTGGTGACTTTTGTATAAGTGCTAAACTTAAGAGATAGATCGAATTTTACTGTACAAAAATATAGATCTCGCCAAAGCACACAGGTCATGTCTATGCACATTTTTAGTGCAGTGAAACCATTTCGGAGATTTTGCGTGAGGTTTGTAATGCTTAAACCTTTCTTAAATAGAAGGTCCTTATTCGCTTTTTTATCTGTTTGGCCGTGCAAAGAGAACGGAATTTTAAAGCTTTGAAAAAAGTTGCTTTCCCATATTCCCCTTGTACCTACAAAAAGATTAGCAGTAAGATAATTTCTACAAATGTTTGTGTCCATTAAGATGAAGAAGATAAAGGAATAAGATTTTACGCTTGCGTAAAATATCTTATTGGTAATTTTCTTGTAGGTACAAGGGGAATATGGAAATACAGTAGGCTTTGTGCGATAGTCAAATGTTTTAAAGCTAGTCGCTAAGTGAGGACTCTGAAATTCCGTTCTTTTTGCATGCCAAGAGACAAAAATGAATAACGACCTTCCTTTTGAGAAAAGTATTGCAAAATTCATTAAAACATAAGTGAATATTTCTGAAATGGCTAGTTCATTCCAAAAAATAAATGAATAAATAAATAAAGGAATAAATGTATAAATAAATAATGCATTGTCACTTAAAGCACAATTAACATGAAGTAGATAGAGAAATAAGTGTTTCTAAGAGTGGTACAAGGACCGCTTCTTTCCCATATACGAATGTTAAGTATGCATTTAAATAATATTGAATTGTCATGTTTCTATAAACCATGTAATATTGTATTATGTTATGGGACATGGTCTTTGATATTATTAAAAATGCATTAAAATTGCTTCTACTAAACTTGGCAGAGATAATCTTTGACAAAAGTTGAAAACTACTGTCTAGCTTAGAATTCAAGTTTCCATTTCGTGTTAGATAATTAATTATTTAATTTTATGTAGCCTACAGAAGTTCACAAGACCAAGCGATAGTCACAGTAACTCCAACATTACCAGTATAGAAATTATGACTTAACATTTTCACCGCCTCACATAATAACAAAGGAACAGCGAGCTCATTTATCTCTTATCCATCATGGTATAGCAACATAAGTTTGGTCTTTCTTTTCTTTTGACTTACTTGTGTTTTGTATATGTTGGTTACTGACAATGAACAAGGGTATATTGACGTTACTTAGGCTGCTATTATTTCTTCCCTACGAGATTCTCTCTATAAATAGTGGCGAGGTAGCCTGAATGTGACAATATGAAGTCACTCAGCTGCATTACCAAGAAATCATCATTTGTTGTTATTCTACAGTCCTTTTGTATACTGTTTGTTTTCTGGGTGTTTTTATTTATTTTGTTTATTTATAGTGTTCTGAGAGCTTTAATTAACTTTTTGAATAAGCGTCTTGTGTTAATATTTTTTAATGTCTCCAAAGAAATGTTAGACCGCGGGGAAATGCAGTATTATAGTTGTGTATGTGTGTGTGTGTGTATGTGTGTGTGTGTGTGTGTGTGTGTGTGTGTGTGTGTGTGTGTGTGTGTGTGTGTGTGTCAGAATATGTTTCTGAAGCTCCAAGTGCAAAGATGTAGTTTTGCTAACGAGAGCACAGGAGCACATTGTTACACGCTTGCTTGGATCCCAGTATAGTATAGTTTGCTAATGATTGATTCAGGTAAAGCATCTGAATGTTTAACACCGTCTGTGGATCTGTTTAACAACTTAGCACATCAAGATGGAATCCTTAACCGAACAGAGTAGCAAATCAGCTTCAAGCTGCAAGATACTGAATACAATACAATAATACGCAATACTGAAATTGCTTTGAGGCATGAATATCAGTTCATTATAAATTAAAAAAATTAATGTGGGGGGGGGGGTCCACGTTTAAGGGGACAGTCAAGTAAAAATCCTATTTTTCATACTTATAGTCTGCATACTGTGATATAACTAGATGTTTGGAAAATCGGAGGTGCAGAAATGGAGCTAGCTAACCTCCTCGTACTGCTTTCTCACATGATAGTGATCTCTTGTATTTTACAGAAAACGTCCTTCTTGAGAGATATACCTACTCACTATATTAGATACACTCAGTACATAATTTAACATGCCACACCTTGTCGAATGTTTTTTCAGCATCCAGGAATAAACCATACCATATAGACTTTTCTTCAAGGGCATTTGTATATACTGCTGAGGACGAGTCAATATAAATTTTAAATCAGTGATTTTGCCCAAGATGTATGAAGCACATTTAACATCATACCGGTATCACATGAGGGAAGAAGCACCCCTCTGATTACTGCCCTAAAGTTCCTCTCACTTTTCAGCTGTAATGTATAATGTTCAGCTTTGTTACTTCAGATAGTTGGTAGCAGTTCTGTAGCTAAATTTCAAAATTTAGCTTGAGTTTACTTCCACTGAGTCATATATTTGTATGGTCCGATATTCAATATTTTTGGTTCTATTAAAAGTTTATGGCCTACAAATTGGTTATATAAATACATAAGTGGTGGTTTAATTTGGTTGTGCAACCTTTTATTAAAAATTGTACTCACTTGTGCTGTTTCATCCATTTCATCTTCGTTTAACGGTGAGAATTTGTTGTGAGAAGCGAAAGAAGATTCGTGATCAAGTCTCAGCTTCTTGCTGGACTGATCAACTCGTTCTGCTTACTCACTAGATAAAGTAAAAACTTAACTATTTGTACACAGAACACAACTAGAAGCTCATTTAAAACAGACAATCAAACAGAACTTTTCTGCCAGGAGTTAAATATAACAAAACAAAGCACGACATATTTACTTCCACGGCCTCCTCGAATTCTACAACACAGAACATATACATAGGTAACTAGTCCTACACGTTCTGTTATAACCTATTCCTCTCGTTTAACATGGAAACATATTATATGCTGCACTCACATGACCTTTTCTGTTCACTCTTCAAAAATTGCTCTCTAGTATCCACTTCTTGTTAACAGAGATACATACGTCTTCGATTCCATTTACACATGTTGTTGCAGGTTGCAGTAAGTAAAGCGATTGTCAGATTTTTAAAGAATATGTCATTATGTATAAGTTTTAAAAAAGGAAAAAGTGCATATGGGCCTCACATTTAAGAAAAATGTATTTGACATAAATTCTATTTTCTAAAGAGATCTAGAGTTTTTGTATAGTAAGATTTTGTACTACAGTGATATGGACACGTAAAAAGAATGACGGAGGAAGGACTTCCATGTCAAGTTATGGAATGGACCCCACCAGAAGGACAGAAAGAAGGAAAAGAGGCCGGCATGGGTAGAAGGGGTACAAAAGGACATGACATCAAGAAATTTGGATCCTGAGAAACAGAGAGGAATGGCATGTCAGCAGTCATGAACACCAGATTAAGAAGAAGCAGAAGGTGGTTTTGTCTACAGTTTGTCAGTTATGTAAGTGATCCAAATGCAGAAAGCTTCGCACGACATTCCCACAAAATTCAAGACATATATACATTTTATTTGGCGTAAAAATATCTTAAACATGTGGAACTTTTATCAAAATGATTAGAGCCATTTTTGAGCAATATTCATAAACATTTTGTCGTGTAAAGTATAGTTTAGGCTGGAAAATTTTCTTACAAATCATCGTGTTAGTTTGCCTTTGGTATTTGTGTTCACAGATACACGGACAAACGAACCTTCTTTTTGGAAAAATGCTGTTTTTAATTCAAGGAGAGTCCAAATGTGTAGGTATTTTCTATGAAATCTCGCTCGGCATCACTTTTTTCCCCCCGACGGATCCGTTACAACCCCTTCTCACAATAAATATGGAATAGGGAAAGTAAAAATCATTTCCACTGCTGCGTTACGGATCGAAATTTAAATTAAAAACCATTTCAACAACTTCGGTTAAGCGAGTGTTCAAAAAATTGCACCACATTTTTTATTAAAAAGTTTCTCTATTTTCTCTTAGCTAATTTCGTCTAAGAGTGCACTACAAGGGGCACTCAAAAAGTTTTGCAACCAGCCTCTGCGTTGTGGACAACAATGAGTACAAAAATACAATTAACTCAGTTGACAACAATGGTCCTTAAGCTGTGTATGCCTTAAACTTGCATAGTCTGCTCAGTTAGGTCCTGTGTGAGTAGCTGGTAAAAACATGTTATGTTCAAATGCTTTTTTTTATGTAGTGAATCATTTCGGAGATATTCCTTGTTGATTGTGTGAGTTATGCAATACTTCAACTTTTCTCAAATGGAAGGTCATTATTCACTTTTTTATCTGTTTGGCCATGCAAAGAGAGCGAAATTTAAAATATTTAAAAGATTTGACTATCGCACAAAGCCTACTGTATTCTAATATTCCCCTTGTACCTACAAGGAAATAAGCAATAAGATAAGTTGTACAAATGTTTATCTCAACTAACACGAAGAAGATATAGGAATAAGAGTTTTCAAATGTTTCTTAGCCAATAAGCTTAATTCTTTTGTCAGATACTGCTAACATTTTTTATAGCATTTCCCATATTTTAAAATTATTTTAATTGCATGAAGAAGTTTTTAAGAAAAAACATTTTTAACTGTGGTTCAAAATAACGCTTCTTGGGTTCCGTTTCCAAAACGTTTGTAACAGAATTTCACATTTACGTTCCAGGAATATCAGGTTATAAACTTTATTGCATAAAACTTATATCAAATAGGAAGATAGAAGTATTATTGTAAGAAAAAGTTTTAGATAACTCGTTCGTCATTTGTATTACATTTTAGAGATTGTAACATTAAAAAAAAATTATATATAGGAAGAATGTAACTTTAATAAATATCAGAGCCAAAAAAATCATTTATTATGATATTAAGGATCTAATATGCAAACATCAAACAGATTGATGGAAAATAGAACCGCAAGGAGCATTTAGACATTTGCATGCGTCGAAAAAATACGATTGGTTTAAAAGACTATCAGAAAGTGCATACGGTCATTTAAATGAACGGCGTTTAAACCACACCTGAATAAAAGTAACGTATGCATACTAATCTATAAGAACAAAAAATGTTATATATCCAAAATACAAAAATTATTTCGCCAGCTGGTCCCCTTAAGGGGCATCTGTAAAAATTGTCCCAAAATTATAAAAAAAATACAATTAATATAAAGATATGAATTCCAAACTTAAGAAGACACCCCTTTTTACTTTCTCTACTACGTATAGTAAGTAGAGGAAGTACTGTATTTCACCCAAAAATTCGATGTCGAAATTTCACCGGAAATATATGTTTTGAGGCCCCCTAAATCCAGAAAAAGAATTTTTAGAAAAAAGATGTGTGGTGTGTGTGTGTGTGTGTGTGTGTGTGTGTGTGTGTGTGTGTGTGAGAGAGAGAGAGAGAGAGAGAGAGAGAGTGTGTGTGTGTGTGTGTGTGTGTATGTGTGTTTCAGTCTGTGGACAGTAAAACTCAAAAACGAAAAGCCGGTTAAAAACCAAAGTTGGTATTTAAATTTAAGAATGCGACACGAAGGTTTTGAAGAGAATTCCTCATCCAGATCACCATTTACATGGAATATTTTTCGAATATGGATGTACGACTAAACTTCATAAAAATTGAAGGAAAAAAGCTTTATTTCAGTTCTATAGCGCAAGCTAGACAGTGCGAAAATTGCATCTTTGCATGCAAACGCCATTTTAAATGCCCTATTGAATGTTCAAATGTAGATTTTAGTATGAGTTATGTATTCAAATCTTTAATCACTGTTTTCTCGCTATTGATATTTTTTAGCATTTTTCTTGCTGTAAAACATTCCTTGTGGAGCAGTTTTTGTGTGACACTAATGAAATTTGCTACACATGTTCATAGATGCATAAAAAATAAAATTTTCCCAAGGTTTTACTATCAGATATGCCCAAGCAATTACAAAGCTTAGGAAAAATACATATTTGTAAGTACCTATAAAAGTTTTGAAGGCTATAGTGAAGGATGAAGTAGATTCTTTCCTAAGTCCTCAAATATTACAACAACAGGCTAAACAGAGGCATTAAGAAGTCGGACTTCACTTGTTAAATCAACAACGAAGAAAGGACAGAAAAATTTGCTTACGAATTGTGATTGAGTATTATATTTTGAGTGTTAAACTACAAAAAAAATAAATAAAACATATCAAAAACGATACGAGGCCAATCATTTGGCAGGAAAAATTAACCTCGACCCAGTACCGCGCCCGAGATATAAGATAAAGAGTCATCTAGGTCTCCGACTTTTCTGACTGAAGCTACGCCGAGGTCGATATTTAAACCAGTTATAAATGTGTTGCTCAATGCCATTACTAGCCTCCTCGATATATAAGTAAAATACCGCTTCACATATCGGCTCAACGTGTGGCTAGCTAAACGTCATTACATGCATTGATAAATATGTACAATACCGTTTGATATGGCGCCCAACGTGGGGCACGAATAGGAGCGATATGAAAGGAGAGGAAAATATAGGACAAATGAAAGCGAAAAATATTAACCTTCATGTAAGAGAGAAGAAGGAACGAGAGAGAAGAAAGGAGAGAAACAAGAAGAAAGAGAAGCAAGAAGAAAGAAGAGAAAATGAGGTAGGGTGCGTGTAGAGGAAAGAAAAAGTAGATATACCCAGTGAGAAACAAGAAAGACGAGAAAATTCAGGCAAGTAAGATTTTACTAAACAATTTCATGCTGCTAAGAAATAAGAAAGTAGCAATAAAATGAAAAATCTTAGAAGGAATAGTGGAGAAGGAGGAGTGAGGAAAGATAGTGAGGAAGAAGATAGGATAAGTGTGGGAAGTAAAAGTAACGAATCGAGGTTAGAAAAAATAAAGCAGCAGCTAGCAATGTATACCTACAACCAGTTTAAAAAGTTTGAAATGACATGGAAATGAATGTAAGTAGTTTAAAGCGATAATTAAAGTATGGGAGGAATTGAAAATAAAGTTTGAATATACGAATATCAACTATTAGCTAGAAGAATAACCTTTGTATAAATAGTTTATAGAAGTGTGAGTAGAAGAAATCATGTGAATAAAACACATTCAATTGTTAATAAAGGTGATACAGGAGAGGCTTTTTACTTTATAAGACTTAAAGCTTTCACGGCGAGTGTTGTTAATCAAGGCCTCACGGGTGATCAGCCTTGTGAGGTTTAAAAACATTGAGCTTTCGGCCATTGTAGACTCCATGGCCTTCATCAGAAGAGCTGTTACTTTCTTTACTATTATAGTAAGTAGGGGAAGTTTAATATCTTTTAAGGACACGAAGATTTTGAAGAAAATTACTCCACCCTAAACTACCCTTTACGTGGAGAATTTTTAGACATTTTTGATTTTCTCAAAAATGGTTCTTACTATTTTGATTAAAACCCCCAAATGTTTGAGACAGTTTAATGGCAAATGAAGTGTATATAAGTGTATATTTTGAATTTTCTGGCTACAGTCCATGTTTACTCTTGATGGTTTTTGCATACTGGTAAACCGTAAGAGATAGACCAAATCTTACTATACAAAAAATGTAGATCTTATTAAAACATATAATTTATGTTAAAATGAATTTTTTATTAACCATTTCTAAGATATTCCATGTTAATTGTGAGAGTTTTGTAATAGTTTTAACTTTTCTCAAAGGGAAGGTCGTTATTCAATGTTTTATTTCTTGGCCGTGCATAGAGAATGGAATTTTAAGCCTTCACATATCAACCAACTTTAAGAATTTGACTATCACTCAAAGCGTACTGTATTGCCATATTCCCTTGTACCTACAAGGAAATGAGCAATAAGATAATTTGTACAAATGTTTATCTCAACTAACACTAAGAAGATATAGGAATAAGAGTTTGTAAGAATGGTTAGTACAAGAGTAGAGAAAGTCATGTGAGTGGAACACGTCAGATATTTTAGATAACTAAGTAACAATTGCATATTTTGAAGTGGTTTTCAGATGAGTGAATCCAAATTCTTTTCTCGTTACAGATACGTAGAATATCAAATATATGGCAAATGTAATGATATAAAATTATTTTATTTCTAGGATAACAATTAGCAATTAATTTATTTTGCGCAGTAAGTGAATACTTTTAGTGATTATGAAAGTTTGAGATATTTTGTGTAATTTGCAAATTTCCGCCATGATGGTAGAGGGTGCGGGTTTGACCTTGAACAGGGGGATGGGTTACCGATATATACAATATATGCAACATCCAGCTAGAAACCTGTGTGCGAGTTTCCATGGAAACCCGTGGGTGTTGGGTGTTTCCTGCAGAGCACGCCCAAAGTGCGGTCCGTCCCACCCCTTTACCCCTCTGCCACCCCTTGCAGGGGGGCTCCTATCTCCGCCCCTGCACCCACACTTGTTCCAGAGTTCCATACAAGAGCGACTTATGCCCATATGGGATCATCGTGCTTTCTCTCTCTCTCTCTCTCTAAGGTGGGAAATAGGTATCTCTAATGCTTCTATTTAACCCTATACGTATGTATCTGTTAATGCTATTTCATTGAAAAAGTTTACGAAAGTTAACAGCATGTTCAAGTGTTGGTTTACAGAAATGTCAGTGCTTCAGCCTATACCAGTGAGGTAGAACATAACATTTCCAGATTACCTTACTGCAGAATCATTTGAAAACTTAGTCAATGCGTTTTGCTTTAATAATTGGGTCTTGGTAAACATATAACTATACATACACAATATATATATATCCATACACACATTCATATATGCACATACTTGTACATACAAACATACACACATGCATCCATACATAGATACATACATACACACATAGATACACGCACACATGAACACACACACACACACACACACACACACACACACACACATATATATATATATATAAACATACATACATTTATACATATATACACATATGCACATAATATATATATACTCTACAATATATATATATATATATATTAATCCATATATAGACATACATTTGTATATAATATACACACTACATATATATTCATGCGTACTTGAGTACATACATACGTACATACATATATACAAATACCTACATAAATATACATATATATATAAGATGTTTCAAAAACTTTCCAGCGGATTATCTTGAAATTAGCACATTTTCAAAACCACAATTTATGGCTATTGTTCCTTTATTTGAAAGGAAACACAATGATATTAGTTACATATTATCAATGCATATTTTAGGTTATCCATGACTAGCTCAATTCTTTCCAAGTGGGAGCCCCAATTATTAATACATTTTACTTTTACACATACATGCAAATGGTGTTTATCTAAAACATTCTTGCTATTTAACCAACCAATACTTTATAATATTTTAAGGATCTGGAGACATTTATTGACATTAATGCATTGACTAACTTAATTTCATTTTAGTTTTCTGTTTGTTATTACGGATGATAAGTCGAACTGTGAGAGGAAGCTTAAATCTGAAACAAGTTTAGAAGACCAATCGCTTAAAATAATTCATGGTAATCGTGTTATATTACGTTTTTACTTGGATGTTTGTTTTTTGTTTATTTTGCTGGTGCTATGTTTTTACAAAATCTGCATGAATTAGAAAACAATATTTGTGAAATTAATTAATTTTAGGATGCCACAGGAACACGCAAGAACTAATAAACTAAAATCAGGATATCATAGAAATTACTATGAAATAAATCTGTAAAGTTTCTTCTTTTCTCAATTTGCAAGTTCTGTTTAAATAAGCTTCACAACTCTGTGAACTTATATCATGAATTATAACCCACTTGCGCAGGCAACGGTTACGTAAGATTTCTGCCGTTCAGATGACGTTAAACATTGCCGAATTTAAAAGTGTAATAATTCTCCATCGTTGCTTTTCTCTGTTGTTATATTAATATTGTCTCTTCTACATAGCATTTCTGAGCTTTCTCCTACTGGAATGGTTGTCTTTGTTTTCCAGCCGCTATTAATTCGCCATTAAGTATTTAGTGACTGACGACAACATATTTACGTCAGAGGCATGGGTTCCTATATCTGTAATGGATTTCCAAGCTTACAGACGCAAGAACATAATCTCATGCGAAAAATGTAATAAAACATTCCTCAAATAATACCGTTAAATTGATTAATACTGCTTACTTCTCAATGTTACTAATCTTATTTAGTACAATAAATTATTACGCACTTTTTAACAAAGCTGCCCGATGTAACCTTTTTAAAGTTGGATGACGAATTGATTTCATTTACTTTCCCTTGTTCTTCAAGAAAGTATGGTGCAATGACGTAGAAGATTTTTGTAGATGTTCCATTTATCTATTGTGATTACAGCCTGGATTATTTCTAATAACAGATGAAAAGTCTCTAATGTTCGTGCAAAAGACTGTGAAGCATGAAAGGAATATCTAATATGCTTAACCTCTCTCCCTTAAAACCAAAGTTGGTATTTAAGTTTAATGTCTTTCAAGGATGCGGCACAAAGATTTTGAAGAAAATTGCTCCACCCTCAACTTACCTTTACATGGAAAAATGTTATTTTCTTAAGAATAGCTATAATGATTTTGACTAAAATGTGATATGTTTGAGATATTTTTATGGCAATGAAATGCGTATATTGAATTTTCTGGCTATAGCCTATGTAGTCCTGTTTACTATGGATGACTTTTGAATAACTCGTAAACCGTAAGAGATAGACCAGATATTACTGTATAAAATGTAGATCTCGTTAAAACAACAATTTGTCCTGATTTTTGTGGAGTGAAGCATTTCGTAGGCATTCCTTCTTATTCCTGTGATTTTTGTAATACTTGTACTACCCACAAATGGAACATAGTTATTCATTTTTTTATGTTAGCCGTGCAAACAGAAAGAAACTTGAAAGCTGTAAAAGAATTGACAGTGGCTCAAAGCCTACTGTATTCCCATATTCCCCTTGTACCTACATGAAGAGCAGCAATAAGATAATTTGTACAAATGTTTATCTCAACTAACACGAAGAAGATATAGGAATAAGAGTTTGTAAGAATGGTTAGTACAAGAGTAGAGAAAGTCATGTGAGTGCAACACATCAGATTTTTAAATTGTGGCTTTTGACTGGTTTATTTATGTTAATTTGCCTTTTTATCAGTATTTTTATTTTATATTGAAATTTATCTATGGCCCTTGTCATGATTCGTTTTATAAGGGCGCTGATGACCAAGTAGTTGAACACCCTTAATCCTAGAACTACTATTACTACCCTTTCGTTCATCGATGGGGATGATGCAGTAATTATTTAGAAAAGTTATATATTCATAACAGGTGTAGTTTGTCTTTGGTCCCATAGCAAGTTATTTAATAGCTACATAGTTTTCATGCAATACAGAAATCCTTAAGTGCAACGAAATACATATGAAGCTACTTTCCACTACCAGTTAACCAACTTAACTAAACTACGCGTAGTCTTTGAGAAAGTAATCTCCTCGGTTTAAACACACAATATGGGCAGACTGGCTTTTAATGCCACCAGTTTTCTCTCTGAGACGTTGAACAAGGAAATATAACAAGTCATGAAAAGCAAAATTAACAGGACAAGCATAAAATAGTTTTGACACTATAAGTTTTACTTACAGATTACCCATATGAACTGTACAAAATATATTTAAAGCAAGTTATCACATTTGTGTAACAAATATAACAATGGTGTAGAAAGGCGACGATAAAATACATGTTATAAGATATTTATATATTCCAACATCTTCAGGAGCCTCACCAATTATGGTTTTATTCCAAATTAAACTACAGAGATGTTAAAACCTTCCTTCAAAATGTTGGTTCCATGTCCTTCATAGTTCCATTTCATTGAATGTATATTTTATTTCTAATAATTCTAATTCACTCAGGCGTACTCGATGCATGTTGTGATCTGCGTCTCTTGTATGTGAGAAAAGATATCTTACTATCTCTGTCTCTTTCCTCAACAAAATGTCACCAGAAATTCGTATATATAGGTGATATTTTCACTGATAATTGAGGACAACAAAATTAGCTACACCAACATTTGCTTCTATTACGAACTTATAATTTACTTATTAAGAATAGTGAAACGGGCGGTATATTAGTGTGTTACACAGACTAAAACATATGGAACAGAGCCTACCAGTAAACTCAGTAGCATGTTGAAAATATCAACTTGTTTAAACCGCGCTGCAAAAAAAAAAAAAAATAAATAAATAAAAAAATAAAAAATAAATAAAAAATAAAATAAATAAATAAAAATAAAAGTGCTACTTAGAAATATTCTGCTCGCCTAATGCGCTCAAACGTTATTTCCTTGACTCTACTAACTTTGGTTTCAGTTCAAGAACATAACAATTACCATTTGTATTTGAACCTGTTTAATAAACCACTTGATTTGATCAGCTTTTACATTTCTTTGTCTTTTTGCATTATTGATTTCACATAACAGTCGCATTATTTGCTCTCAAATCAAAGTTTCATACCGAAATGCGTTGTACCGCTAACTTGTTAGTTGTGTTGGCAGCCTTGTACTTTCGTTGATCTGAATCGCTGCTGTTTTATCTATGAAGTGAATAACGATAAAATGGCAGGAGCTATGGAACTGAAGAGCAAGGCTCGGAGACTGCAGTATAACAACACAGCATATGATCACCTCACTGAAAGGTGTAAGGTAACCACTGCTGGCGAATCAATAAAACATACACATTCTCGTCTGTTCATCTCACTCTGCCGCCATTTCTCTTAATTGCACATAGACCCGGAATCAATACTCTATTATTTTATTCTTATTTTACAAATTTCAGGACTATTTAAAATTGGAGTATACCTACGGTCTTGTTACGCAAATATTCCTACTCATAAAATAAACCCCCAGTTTAATTATGTATGTCGTAGTTATAACACTACCTAATCCCAACATCCATCCATCCACCCACACACCCATCCATCCACTCACCCATCCATCCACCCATCCATCCATCCAACCATCCATCCACCCACCCACCGATCCATCCACCCATCCATCCATCCACCCATTCAAACATCCATCCACCCATCCACCCACCCATCCATCCACCCATCCATCCAACCATCCACCCATCCATCTATCTGCCCAACCACCAATCCACCCATTCATCCACCCACCCACACATCCATCCACTCACCCATCCATCCACCCATCCATCCACTCATCCATCCAGCCATCCACCCACCCACCCATCCACCCACCCACCGATCCATCCACCCATCCATCCATCCATCCACCCATTCAAACATCCATCCACCCATCCACCCACCCATCCATCCACCCATCCATCCAACCATCCACCCATCCATCTATCCATCCACCCACCCACACATCCACCCACCCACACATCCATCCATTCACCCATCCACCCACCCACACATCCACCCACCCATCCATCCACCCATCCATCCACCCACCCACACATCCACCCACCCACACATCCATCCACCCATCCATCCACCCACACATCCATCCACCCACCCATCCATCCACCCATCCATCCATCCACCCATCCAACCATCCATCCACCCACCCACACATCCACCCACACATCCATCCACCCATCCATCCACCCACCCACACATCCATCCATCCACCCACCCACACATCCACCCACCCATCCATCCACCCACCCACACATCCACCCACCCATCCATCCATCCACCCACCCATCCACCCATCCATCCACCCACCCACACATCCATCCATCCACCCACCCACACATCCATCCATCCACCCATCCATCCACCCATCCAACCATCCATCCACCCACCCACACATCCACCCACCCACACATCCATCCACCCATCCACCCACCCACACATCCACCCATCCACCCACCCACACATCCATCCATCCACCCACCCACACATCCACCCACCCATGCACCCATCCAACCATCCATCCACCCATCCATCTATCCATTCACCCATCCACCCACCCACACATCCACCCACCCACACATCCACCCACCCACACATCCATCCACCCACCCACACATCCATCCACCCATCCATCCACCCATCCACCCACCCACACATCCATCCACCCACCCACACATCCATCCACCCACCCACACATCCACCCACCCACACATCCACCCACCCATCCATCCACCCATCCATCCACCCATCCATCTATCCATCCACCCACCCACACATCCACCCACCCATCTATCCATCCACCCATCCACCCACCCACACATCCACCCACCCACACATCCATCCACCCATCCATCCATCCACCCATCCATCCACCCATCCAACCATCCATCCATCCACCCATCCATCTATCCATCCACCCACCCACACATCCACCCATCCACCCACCCACACACCCATCCACCCATCCATCCATCCATCCATCCACCCACCTATCCACCCACCCACACATCCATCCATTAACCCTTCCATCCACCCATCCACCCATCCACCCACCCACCCATCCATCCATCCATCCACCCAAGCGTCCATCCGTCCACCTGTGCACCAATGCATCCTTCGTTTCTTCCTGAGATATAATTTGTTTAAAGTAATTTGTTTAAAGTCTTCAGTAGCTGTGCCATTTTTACCTTTTCTACTACGTCTTCACGTTAAGTAGGGGAAGTATTGCACTCTACCCAAAAGTCCAATAACAAGATTTCGCTGGAATACTCAGAAAATGTTGTATGTGTTTTATTGATATGTATATAAATCTGATAACTTTGTCCTGACATCTAGTTCCTTTAGCAAGGACACAGGTCCCGAAGTAATATATTGCCTGGGGCATTATACATTTACAATACAGTTAAATAATATCAAAAGCTAAAATAACTAAATTACTGGCTTCCGGTTGTTCCAAAGCATTCTACAACTACAGCTAGTGGCCTCCAATAACTACTTTATAGATTCAAAATTGTAAATCTGATTCATATACTTTAAACTAGGAAAACTTATGAAGCGCTTACAGTTAAATATTTAAACAATCTTAAACTTACGATATCTTTCACATCTAAACTTTCATTCTTTCATTTAAACCTCTCAATTTTCATAATTACTTCTTTTATTTCAATGCCTTCTTAAAAAAATATTTCCTGGTGAACCATAAGTGACAGACCAAAGCGTAGTGAAATTGTAGATATCTTTAAAAAATATAATTTATGTAAAATATGGTAAAAATGTAAAAATGGTTTTAGCCATTTCAGAGATATTCCATGGTTATTACTGCGAATTGTTTATTGCTTATCATTTGATTGAGTAATGTCGCTATTCTTTGTTTCTCGCGATATCATGGAAAGAGTACGGAATTTAACACTAGCATATAGAGTTCACTTCTTAGGGATCTGAATGGCCAAAAGTTTCTGAAAAGCAACATTTGTTTTAACTGTGTAAAGTAATTTAGACATTCCAGAGTGGAAACAAAATGCATAATTAGCCTGCGTTTGTCATTTTTAAACGGCCTATTGATCGAAAACATCCGATGTACTGCACTCACATGACTTTCTCTATTCTTGTAATATCTATTCCTGTATCTTCTTCCTGTTAGTTGAGATAAATATTTGTACAAATTATCTTATTGCTTACTTTCTTGTAGGTACAAGGGGAATATGGCAATACAGTAGACTTTGAGCGGTAGTTAAATGGTTTAAAGCTTTGAGATTCCGTTCTCTTTGGACGGCCCAGAGATAAAAAAGTGAATAACGACCTTCCAATTGAGGAAAGCTTAAGTATTGAAAAACTCACACAAATAAAAAAGAATATCTCCGTAATGGTTCACTCTACAAAGAAAATTTATTTACACATAAATTGTGTATTTTAGCAAGATGTACATTTTTGTATACTAAGATTTAGTGTCTCTTACGGTTTATGAGTTATTCAAAAGTCGTCCAGAGTAAACAGGACTAGATGGGCTATAGCCAGAAAATTCAAGATACCTATACATTTAATTTGCCATACAAATATCTTAATGATAATCAAAATCGCTAGAGCCATTTCTGTGTTTCTTGTAATAAGCATTAGAGGCAGGGAATGTGGTGAATATAAGAAATAACATTTGTTGCCGGTGTTCTAATGAAGGTAGCGGATCCAAGAGGAATTAGAGCCGAGTGTTTGCCGCCACGTTCATCAGTACTAGACACCCTTCCCAAAAGTTGATGGCGCCTAGCTAATAGGCTTCCGTCGTCCACACTCCCATGTGGATATTAGCATCAGTAACTCTATGACGTCACTGATGATGATGATGATGCGATGACTAAGGAGCGGAACAGCACAAGGAACCACAAGGAGAGAGAGAGAGGAACGCTTACTTGCTTGCTTTAAGTAGGAAATGCCGCAATTGCTCTTATTTCATCAACACCACAATGATACATATTTTCTCCAAAATTTAATTGTGTCAAGCACCGGAAGCGGTTGTCTCCCAACTGTAATTAGCTGCCATTCTATAACCATGTCCTAACAGTGTCCACATATTCTCATATATCAGCTTAATTTAATAATAGCATTTCACCACTCTGCATTTTGAAAACAATTTTTATGTTCTAGCTTTGAATGCCCATTTTTAGTAGTTTTAGGGTGCCGATTCCATATATTTCATAAGCTTTCTTCTGTCACGTCCAGGTTTTTTTAAACAGTGAACAGAAAATGTTCATATTAACACATTACCCGTATACCAGGGGAGCAAAAACCCTCTAAACAGGCTGCGCGGTGTTTTGCCTGTCGGCATCCTCGGCGTTCGTTGCCGTCTGCCGCTGTCATAGAAATGAAAGCATGAAACTACTTTTAAAGGAGATGCTGAAACTGGCCACCGTCGTTATTCATATAATTTTGGCACCTGTTTAGGAAACTATCCATCACTCGCCGTAGTTCACGTTGAGAAATGCTGCCAATTTCCTGGCGCATATTTTGTTTTGATTCTTCCAGAGTGTGTGGGTGTGTGGAATCTTAACACGATAAAGCATGTCAACGCAATAGAAAAGGTATAATCTAAATTTTTAAAATGCATGCTATTAAAAAGAACTGTATATTACCCTACTTACACAAATTTTGAAAGCCTTTTAGCAATATTTAAATTTAAAACTAAATTTAGAAGAGATATTGCGGAATTAATATGTCTGTATAAAGCATTATATTATATTGTTTTATTGATAATATTAATATTAGAACAAATATATTGTTTTATGTACCCAATAAAATGAGCAGATTCAAGAGGCTTCTCTTAACCTCCAGAGCAAACACAGAAATCAATAAAAATTCACCATTACATAGAATTATGTGTTTATATAACAAATTTCATTATTTCGATGTATATATTTTCAGCATGTCTGAAGCTCAATTGAAAAATGTCATAACTAATAACTCCTTATTCGTAGATCAGTAAATTACTAAAAGTACAGTATCACTATAATTAGAGATAGTAATACACCTTCACCTTTATTTCTTTTCCTTTTTATTTCATCGTTGTTCTATTCCTTAGTTTTCTCTTTCTGTGTTATTTTGTGTTTATGTTTTACAGTGTTTTATTTGTGTATAAATATTCCTGTATATAAACTCTATGTATAGTGAATATTGTTATTGGACTTCTAAGCCTCTTATGTTCACAAGAATAAATAAAATAAACACTCACTGTCCTTGTCTAGCGCACATACAAACTGATACATGACACAAATTATTTTTCTCTAAAACCTGATATGATTTTAATTAGCTGCTCTACTAGTGCTCAACCGTCGATTCTGATCTTGGGTTTTTCGTGGTTTCTCCTGGTCAATAGGGAAATCCTCGAGTGGTTTATTATCCACCACGATTTCTTTTCCTATAATTCCCTTTCATTCCTATGTTTCATATTAAAAATAAGCATGTTGTTTATTAACAACGCTGTCTTAGCTTAATAAGTTAAGTTAAAATTCGTAAAAGTTTTAATTTAAATACTTCAGTTACCAAAAGGAAAGCTTTAGCATTTACAAGAGCAGACAGAAATATAGCAAAAATTGTCATGAAAGGAAAAATAATAGAGCAGACTAATTGTTGTAATTGCCTCGCTTGCAATATTGGAATGATGATATTTAAGACAAAATCAGTAAATTCAGGTAGGTACATATGCGGCGTTATTAATAGATCTCTAAAAATAACAGAAAGGAAACGAAGGTTAAATTTTAGAAAGTAATAGCAGTACAAATGCTGTACTACAGCTCGGAGCTTTGGGTTATCACAAAAAGGTGAATAAATAAATGATGATGATGGTGATGATGATGATATGATGATGGTGGTGATGATATGATGATGATTGGTGATGGTGATGATGGTGATCATGATATGATGATATGATGATGATGGTGATGATGATATGATGATGGTGATGATGGTGATCATGATATGATGATGGTGATGGTGATGATTGGTGATGGTGATGATGGTGACCATGATATGGTGATGATGATGTGATGGTGATGATCATGATGATGATGCTGTCAATTGCCAGAATCGTATCACCGCTCGTGTACTGGAATTTCCTCCCACACTTTTATATGTACACTAGTAAATCTACTGACATGGGTTTGTCGCTTGCGAGTACACTTAACCCATTTGTCCAGGCCATGTTTGAACCTGCGATCAGTAAGTCAGACCAACGTCCCTCATCTAGGTTTCTAGGTTTCGTGTTGTATGGTGGTGCCGGACAGATAGCAGGGTTATTTCTCAAAGGAAACAGTACTCCCGTGGACTCAAGAGGGCTGTTTGGTCGACTGGTCGTTCATCATCCTCTTTAGGCAGCTCTATAGGGGTCTTCGAGCCCCTGAATGTTCCACGTGACGCCGAGAGAGTAACGTCACTGTATTGGCTAGGCCCATGTTCATTCTTGTTCTGTAGCTAGTATAGCAGGTTGTATGTATACTGCATAAATATCTTAATGGAATCAAAAAGCAACTTTTACGTCAACCACGTTATCGATGAGTAGGAACAATTCATCAAATACTTGATTTCATCACAGCCTAAATGCAAGGGGTAGTTAGTGGGTCGACCTAAAGCAGGATAGATGAACATCTAGCCCAGGAGGTGAACGTGCCCTAAAGAAGCACTAACACCCATGAGTCAGGAAGTACGGCTCCGGGAATGCACTCCTGAAAGCAAGCCTCCATCTTGGTCGGTTCCAGGGCAGTCGCCCGCCGGAATATACGTTGAAGATACACCGAAAATAATACATATTGATTACTCTTGGTTTTCAAAATATCCATTTACGAACTAGATGCAGATTCAGACGCATAGTGTGATGACGTCATATACTTTACACAAGTTGGATGTCTAAGTGCAGATAACATGTTGACACGAGTGTATGAACTTAGGGAAGTAATTAGGTTGTTTTTGTCAAATCAAAACTTTACGGTGGAGGGACTAAATAGCAGTGAATGATTACCTGAATTGAAATTACTGGTATACCTATATGGTGCACACCTTAATGAACTAAGTACCAAAATACAAGGAAAAACACACGATCCAACATCTGTTCAACCAAATCAAATCTATTCAAAGTAAACTTGTAGTTTGACAGATGGAAATAAAAGGTGAAGTCTTTATCAATTTTCCGATGATGGGCGAAGTAATCGAATGTATCAATAGATATAATTTTGGAAAATACATTGACCTCTTGAAAAATCAGCACATGTTTTCAACATCTTCGAAAGTTCGAAAAATCCACGCGTTTGTGTTGATATTGGGACAGTGTCTGCAATCTTTTAATTGATATCCGGAGCAAAATTTTATGATATTTCAGTCCTTGATTTTTCAAGCTGTGGTTACTTAAAGAAATGCACAATCTCCATGACCATGCATTGAAAATTATTTGGGAGCACATGTGTCTATGAACAGTGATGAACAATTAACAATTGAAATCCAAAACTATCCAGACTTACAATTAAACATTTGGAAGCAGGCATGCGCATTGCAATATCAAACATTGCATCGGATATTGAAAGGTAAACAAAACTTAAACAGTGTCAAGTTTCTTATTAAGGTGAATAACATGTGTTATGATTCAGAAATTAAATTGATGGGCATGAGAATAAAAGGACTATTACTATTGATGTGTTGAATATTATACTATTAAATTCAGCAAAGAGAAGTTGTAATTAAAAGTAATTAGAGCTCCATTGGAGGGCTGGATGATGGATCATTGCCCTTGTCCTAAGTTAAGTTGTGCACTCCTGCTTTAGGGGATAAGGAAGTATTGTGGTTAAAGAACAGTTGACAAACCCAGCTGGAGCAATGGTCACAGAGGAGATTTGCTACGCTCCTTGACTTGCAGACTGACGTAGCGATCTCAGCGTCTAGCACTTGCTTATATAGGCGCCCATTTCCTCCAGGAGCGTCTCTATAGTGATGGCGGCATCTTCCAAATATGGGCCCTTACCGTCCTGGTGTTGTGTGTGTGTGTAAGACTCCACTTCCTGGCCGGTCGCGTGACGTCACTAGGACTATCCTAGGAAGTGGTAAACCGCTTACTTCCTCTCAAACACAAACCTTCAGTCATTTAACAACATGTCAAATATAATTCCATATCAATTTAGAAGAATGTGATAGGCCTATAAAATAGCAACTAAGATAATATCTGGTCGACAACGCTTTTGGCCTTGACGAAGTAATGGGTCATTGTTACATATTTGCTTATGTACCCTGATTCCAAAACCGCTAATGAAATCTCTCCATGACCAGAGCTTAGGGCATCATTTTTGCAAAAATATCCAGTAGAGGAAAAATTTTGAAGAAATTTTTTGAAATTTTGAAGAAAATTCCTCCACTCTAAACTACCCCTTCCTGGAAAGATTTTCGAAAATTTTGATTTTCTCGAAAATGACTCAAACGATTTTGATTAAAATGCCATACGTTTGAGATATTCTTATGGCAAACGAGATATATATTTTGAATTTTCTGATTATAGCCTATGTAGCCCAGTTCACTCTGGATGACTTTTGTATAACTCATAAACCGTAAGAGATAGACCAAATCTTACTATGCAAAAAATGTTGTTGTTGTTAGCTAATGCTGGATTTCTGAAAATGAAGTCATTAATCCTCTTGCTCTCCAATATTTTTCACTGGTGATATTGAAGAGAGCAATAGCAGTAATAGTAACCGCTTTTTAGAGAGCACCATATTTTTATGTTTTGGCGGTCACATCGCTCTCTCACAACCCCCAGAATGTCTGGAGGACCACACCTGTCGTTGGTTTACGGGTCTCACCGACCTGACCGGGAGAATTATCAAAATAAATTCACCGACCATATCCTCTGATCACCAATCAGAGGACGTATTACATGCCATGACAGGTCAGCATGTTAGGGGTTAAGATTTTATAAAGAAATGGAGAGGTTGGAAAAATAAAGACCCCCTAGTCCTCGGGAACCCTAATAGCATCGGGGTCGGAAGAGAACAAGAGATGACCAAGGTAAGGTCAGATAGAAAAGTTACAGTGAGGAGCAGAACACCAGTAAGTGGAAGTAATGTTCTGCTCAGCTTGGGTACCTTGTGGTCGCTATTCACATATCCCCTAGACACCAGTAAGTGGAAGTAATGTTCTGCTCAGCTTGGGTACCTTGTGGTCACTATTCACATATCCCCTAGACACCAGTAAGTGGAAGTAATGTTCTGCTCAGCTTGGGTGCCTTGTGGTTGCCATTCACATATCCCCTAGACACCAGTAAGTGGAAGTAATGTTCTGCTCAGCTTGAGTACCTTGTGGTTGCCATCCACATATCCCCTAGACACCAGTAAGTGGAAGTAATGTTCTGCTCAGCTTGGGTACCTTGTGGTCGCCATTCACATATCCCCTAGACACCAGTAAGTGGAAGTAATGTTCTGCTCAGCTTGGGTACCTTGTGGTCGCCATTCACATATCCCCTAGACACCAGTAGGTGGAAGTAATGTTCTGCTCAGCTTGGGTACCTTGTGGTTGCCATTCACATATCCCCTAGACACCAGTAAGTGGAAGTAATGTTCTGCTCAGCTTGGGTACCTTGTGGTCGCCATTCACATATCCCCTAGACACCAGTAGGTGGAAGTAATGTTCTGCTCAGCTTGGGTACCTTGTGGTCGCCATTCACATATCCCCTAGACACCAGTAAGTGGAAGTAATGTTCTGCTCAGCTTGGGTACCTTGTGGTTGCCATTCACATATCCCCTAGACACCAGTAAGTGGAAGTAATGTTCTGCTCAGCTTGGGTACCTTGTGGTCACTATCCACATATCCCCTAGACACCAGTAAGTGGAAGTAATGTTCTGCTCAGCTTGGGTACCTTGTGGTCACTATCCACATATCCCCTAGACAGCAGTAAGTGGAAGTAATGTTCTGCTCAGCTTGGGTACCTTGTGGTTGCCATTCACATATCCCCTAGACACCAGTAAGTGGAAGTAATGTTCTGCTCAGCTTGGGTACCTTGTGGTCGCCATTCACATATCCCCTAGACACCAGTAAGTGGAAGTAATGTTCTGCTCAGCTTGGGTACCTTGTGGTCACTATCCACATATCCCCTAGACACCAGTAAGTGGAAGTAATGTTCTGCTCAGCTTGGGTACCTTGTGGTCACTATCCACATATCCCCTAGACACCAGTAAGTGGAAGTAATGTTCTGCTCAGCTTGGGTACCTTGTGGTCGCCATTCACATATCCCCTAGGCAGAGACCCCTGATGTTACATAAAAATTCTTGATCCTACTTTCTCTCATCTTCTTGACATATATCATGTTAGATTCCGGGAAATCTGTGCAGACATTGTTCTCAGCTCTTGGAATGCCTTATGCAGGTAGATTGCCGCTCACCAATTTGCAATCTGGGTTGGAAAAGAAATCCTCGTCATAGTAATGTCCTTGAAATTTCAGAGTCATGTTGCCTTCTGCTTCTTCAAGAAAATATCCATAGGGAGTTCTTTTCCTTGGAGTTCAGTAAGTATTTGTTATCTTTGAAATTTGCTTTATTCCTACCCCAGCTCCACATTTGACACCTTTTCTTTTTAATAAAATCTTTTGTTATAATTTAGGTGTCTTAAATGTTGCCTTATACTATGAAGCCATTTGATGCAGTCTTTATGTATATCTCGGCGATCAGTGGTGAACAACGAGAACTGTAGCCTTATTTTCAATTTAAAATAAATGTTAATAAATGATGGTATGGTTATGTAAAGGATTCTACAAGATTTATACAAATTATAAATTTGTGCCATTAGAAATGCCATTCAGCGTGGGAACACCAAGCCAGGGGATATTTGTAATCAAAATTCAAACCAATAGCCAATGAAATCACAATGTGTTAGGAAAGGACAAATGAGAAAACATGGGAGTCAGGTTGGTGGGGGAAGACAAAGCCAGTCCATTAGAAATATTCGACAAGAACAGTGGTGATGGGCATGTGAGGGTACTTGCAGAGTTCTTCGTAACCTGTGTTTCCAATTCAAGATGTACATATTTGTGTGATTATTTAGAATTGTGAACCGACAATAATATAACCGACTCAATAATATAAAATATTACTCATTTTCAAAACACAGCTGGCACCATTATTTTTAAGTTAGTAATGTTACATGCTTCGGATTTGTTGTAATTATGGGTACATCACTTGCTATTTATGTATGCTATTTATGTAGTCATAGCACTATTTGCCAAGATAAGAATTTATTTCTGTTTTCCCATATTTTTATATAAAAATTAGCCAAACATCTGAAAATTTCATTTTTTCTTACAAAAACTATTTATCATAAACTGAAAATAATAACCAGGTTTACTGAAGTGTCTTTTTGCAGCATGCATGTAAACTTATACTATAATTGGATCTGAACTACTGCGCCAGCCCCATTTTATCTGTTGAAAAATGTAAACTTGAGACAAATTGAGTTTTCTGAAAACATGCATTTCAAATATATTTACAGACTACCTGTATTCTCAGAATGCAAAAAATGTAGATCTCGTTAAAACACACAATTTACGTCTAAATGAATGAACTTAAAACTTAAGTCAAATGGAAGACCGTTATTCATTTTTTTATATCTTAGCCGTGTAAAGAGAACGGGATCTCAAAGCTTTAAAACATTTGACTATCGCACAAAGCCTACTGTATTCTAATATTCCCCTTGTACCTACAAGGAAATAAGCAATAAGATAATTTGTACAAATGTTTATATTAAGTAACACGAAGAAGATATAGGAATAAGAGTTTGTAGGAATGGTTAGTACACGAGTAGAGAAAGTCATGTGAGTGCAACACATCAGATTTTCTATTCAGGGAGTCTCAAGACATGTATTTGCAATGAAATTTCCGTATCGAATTTTTGGATATAATACAATACTTCCTCTAATTCCTGTTTCCTGTAAATATGTAGTAGAGAAAGACACTGACTTTGAAACACGGGAAAGAATCCGCCTGTCCGCTGACAAACATATTGAATTACTGTTTATCACTAGTGTTGGCTGTAACGGAGCAGACGAGCTTGTGCGGGCAGCCTAACCACCCAGGCTACGCCTTCCTCACTGCTTAAGCTAACGAACTCGTACTCATAAAATACAACCACGATTTTCTGCGTATAAAACAACTAGGTAAGTCATTTGTAGGGCTAAGAATTGATTTAATTGTGTAATATGCACAGGATAAGAAACGGGAATAATGGTAAGAGAATTCTATTGGGTAAATAAAATGCAATTAAGATATGTAAACGAGAAGTTTCAGTACATTCATCTGTGGGGCAAGAAGGGATATAAAAGTTGATAAATTAATTTGACATATCCTTAACCTCACTTTTCTCATATTTTCCATGTATTTTCTTACATTTTCTTAACTTCAAGATGTTTTCTATCAGTCTGTATTAAGTTATAAGGAAAGTTTTAAAAGTAAATGCAAATTAAATGTACCTGTTTACATTTCTTGTATTTTTACTTTCTCTACAACGTATAGTAAGTAGGGGAAGCATTGTATACGACCAAAAATTTCGATGTCGAGATTTCATCGGAAATATGTTTCTGAGTTCCCGGAATACAAAAAGGCAGTTTATCTGTGCGCCTGTTTGTCTGTGAACAGCGTAATTCAAAAACGAAAAGTCGGATCAAAATTAAAGTTTCGTATATTTTAAGGATGCGACACAAAGATTTTGAAGAAAATTCCTCCACCTTAAACTACTCTTTACTGTATATGGAAAATGTTTCGAAAGGTTTTATTTTCTCAAAAATGGCTCTAACGATTTTGATTAAAATGCCATGTATTTAAGATATTTTATGGAAAATGAAATGTATATTTTAAATTCTCTGGCCAGGGCCCATGTAGTCCCGTTTACTCTTGATGAGTTTTGCATAAATGGTAAACCGTAAGAGATAGACTAAATCTTACTATACAAAAAATGTAGGTCTCGTTAAAACATACAATCGATATCAAAATGAATTTTTTTCTGGACTGAACTATTTCGGAGGTATTTTTTGTTATTTGTGCAAGTTTAGCAATACTTATACTTTCTATAAATGGAAGATCGTTATTCATTTTTTTAGATCTTAGCCATGCAAAGGAAATGGAATTTCAAGGCCTTCATATAACGCCCAGCTTTAAAACACTTGGCTATCATTTAAAGCCTACTGTATTCTAATATTCCCCTTGTACCTACAAGGAAATAAGCAATAAGATAATTTGTACAAATGTTTATCTCAACTAACACGAAGAAGATATAGGAATAAGAGTTTGTAAGAATGGTTAGTACAAGAGTAGAGAAAGTCATGTGAGTGAATGTTGATACTTCAGCTCTGGCTAGTCTACCACTCTACTCCAGCATCAGTAGGGAGATGAGTTTGTACAAGAGTAGAGAAAGTCATGTGAGTGAATGTTGAGGAGACTTCAGCTCTGGCTAGTCTACCACTCTACTCCAGCATCAGTAGGGAGATGAGTTTGTACAAGAGTAGAGAAAGTCATGTGAGTGAATGTTGATACTTCAGCTCTGGCTAGTCTACCGCTCTACTCCAGCATCAGTAGGGAGATGAGTTTGTACAAGAGTAGAGAAAGTCATGTGAGTGAATGTTGAGGAGACTTCAGCTCTGGCTAGTCTACCACTCTACTCCAGCATCAGTAGGGAGATGAGTTTGTACAAGAGTAGAGAAAGTCATGTGAGTGAATGTTGATACTTCAGCTCTGGCTAGTCTACCGCTCTACTCCAGCATCAGTAGGGAGATGAGTTTGTACAAGAGTAGAGAAAGTCATGTGAGTGAATGTTGAGGAGACTTCAGCTCTGGCTAGTCTACCACTCTACTCCAGCATCAGTAGGGAGATGAGTCTGTACAAGAGTAGAGAAAGTCATGTGAGTGAATGTTGAGGAGACTTCAGCTCTGGCTAGTCTACCACTCTACTCCAGCATCAGTAGGGAGATGAGTTTGTACAAGAGTAGAGAAAGTCATGTGAGTGAATGTTGAGGAGACTTCAGCTCTGGCTAGTCTACCACTCTACTCCAGCATCAGTAGGGAGATGAGTTTGTACAAGAGTAGAGAAAGTCATGTGAGTGAATGTTGATACTTCAGCTCTGGCTAGTCTACCGCTCTACTCCAGCATCAGTAGGGAGATGAGTTTGTACAAGAGTAGAGAAAGTCATGTGAGTGAATGTTGAGGAGACTTCAGCTCTGGCTAGTCTACCACTCTACTCCAGCATCAGTAGGGAGATGAGTCTGTACAAGAGTAGAGAAAGTCATGTGAGTGAATGTTGAGGAGACTTCAGCTCTGGCTAGTCTACCACTCTACTCCAGCATCAGTAGGGAGATGAGTTTGTACAAGAGTAGAGAAAGTCATGTGAGTGAATGTTGAGGAGACTTCAGCTCTGGCTAGTCTACCACTCTACTCCAGCATCAGTAGGGAGATGAGTTTGTACAAGAGTAGAGAAAGTCATGTGAGTGAATGTTGATACTTCAGCTCTGGCTAGTCTACCGCTCTACTCCAGCATCAGTAGGGAGATGAGTTTGTACAAGAGTAGAGAAAGTCATGTGAGTGAATGTTGAGGAGACTTCAGCTCTGGCTAGTCTACCACTCTACTCCAGCATCAGTAGGGAGATGAGTCTGTACAAGAGTAGAGAAAGTCATGTGAGTGAATGTTGAGGAGACTTCAGCTCTGGCTAGTCTACCACTCTACTATAGCATCAGTAGGGAGATGAGTTTGTACAAGAGTAGAGAAAGTCATGTGAGTGAATGTTGATACTTCAGCTCTGGCTAGTCTACCACTCTACTCCAGCATCAGTAGGGAGATGAGGTTGTACAAGAGTAGAGAAAGTCATGTGAGTGAATGTTGAGGAGACTTCAGCTCTGGCTAGTCTACCACTCTACTCCAGCATCAGTAGGGAGATGAGTTTGTACAAGAGTAGAGAAAGTCATGTGAGTGAATGTTGAGGAGACTTCAGCTCTGGCTAGTCTACCACTCTACTCCAGCATCAGTAGGGAGATGAGTTTGTACAAGAGTAGAGAAAGTCATGTGAGTGAATGTTGAGGAGACTTCAGCTCTGGCTAGTCTACCACTCTACTCCAGCATCAGTAGGGAGATGAGTTTGTACAAGAGTAGAGAAAGTCTTGTGAGTGAATGTTGATACTTCAGCTCTGGCTAGTCTACCACTCTACTCCAGCATCAGTAGGGAGATGAGTTTGTACAAGAGTAGAGAAAGTCATGTGAGTGAATGTTGAGGAGACTTCAGCTCTGGCTAGTCTACCACTCTACTCCAGCATCAGTAGGGAGATGAGTTTGTACAAGAGTAGAGAAAGTCATGTGAGTGAATGTTGAGGAGACTTCAGCTCTGGCTAGTCTACCACTCTACTCCAGCATCAGTAGGGAGATGAGTCTGTACAAGAGTAGAGAAAGTCATGTGAGTGAATGTTGAGGAGACTTCAGCTCTGGCTAGTCTACCACTCTACTATAGCATCAGTAGGGAGATGAGTTTGTACAAGAGTAGAGAAAGTCATGTGAGTGAATGTTGATACTTCAGCTCTGGCTAGTCTACCGCTCTACTCCAGCATCAGTAGGGAGATGAGTTTGTACAAGAGTAGAGAAAGTCATGTGAGTGAATGTTGAGGAGACTTCAGCTCTGGCTAGTCTACCACTCTACTCCAGCATCAGTAGGGAGATGAGTCTGTACAAGAGTAGAGAAAGTCATGTGAGTGAATGTTGAGGAGACTTCAGCTCTGGCTAGTCTACCACTCTACTCCAGCATCAGTAGGGAGATGAGTTTGTACAAGAGTAGAGAAAGTCATGTGAGTGAATGTTGAGGAGACTTCAGCTCTGGCTAGTCTACCACTCTACTCCAGCATCAGTAGGGAGATGAGTTTGTACAAGAGTAGAGAAAGTCATGTGAGTGAATGTTGATACTTCAGCTCTGGCTAGTCTACCGCTCTACTCCAGCATCAGTAGGGAGATGAGTTTGTACAAGAGTAGAGAAAGTCATGTGAGTGAATGTTGAGGAGACTTCAGCTCTGGCTAGTCTACCACTCTACTCCAGCATCAGTAGGGAGATGAGTCTGTACAAGAGTAGAGAAAGTCATGTGAGTGAATGTTGAGGAGACTTCAGCTCTGGCTAGTCTACCACTCTACTATAGCATCAGTAGGGAGATGAGTTTGTACAAGAGTAGAGAAAGTCATGTGAGTGAATGTTGATACTTCAGCTCTGGCTAGTCTACCACTCTACTCCAGCATCAGTAGGGAGATGAGGTTGTACAAGAGTAGAGAAAGTCATGTGAGTGAATGTTGAGGAGACTTCAGCTCTGGCTAGTCTACCACTCTACTCCAGCATCAGTAGGGAGATGAGTTTGTACAAGAGTAGAGAAAGTCATGTGAGTGAATGTTGAGGAGACTTCAGCTCTGGCTAGTCTACCACTCTACTCCAGCATCAGTAGGGAGATGAGTTTGTACAAGAGTAGAGAAAGTCATGTGAGTGAATGTTGAGGAGACTTCAGCTCTGGCTAGTCTACCACTCTACTCCAGCATCAGTAGGGAGATGAGTTTGTACAAGAGTAGAGAAAGTCATGTGAGTGAATGTTGATACTTCAGCTCTGGCTAGTCTACCACTCTACTCCAGCATCAGTAGGGAGATGAGTTTGTACAAGAGTAGAGAAAGTCATGTGAGTGAATGTTGAGGAGACTTCAGCTCTGGCTAGTCTACCACTCTACTCCAGCATCAGTAGGGAGATGAGTTTGTACAAGAGTAGAGAAAGTCATGTGAGTGAATGTTGAGGAGACTTCAGCTCTGGCTAGTCTACCACTCTACTCCAGCATCAGTAGGGAGATGAGTCTGTACAAGAGTAGAGAAAGTCATGTGAGTGAATGTTGAGGAGACTTCAGCTCTGGCTAGTCTACCACTCTACTATAGCATCAGTAGGGAGATGAGTTTGTACAAGAGTAGAGAAAGTCATGTGAGTGAATGTTGATACTTCAGCTCTGGCTAGTCTACCACTCTACTCCAGCATCAGTAGGGAGATGAGTCTGTACAAGAGTAGAGAAAGTCATGTGAGTGAATGTTGAGGAGACTTCAGCTCTGGCTAGTCTACCACTCTACTCCAGCATCAGTAGGGAGATGAGTTTGTACAAGAGTAGAGAAAGTCATGTGAGTGAATGTTGATACTTCAGCTCTGGCTAGTCTACCACTCTACTCCAGCATCAGTAGGGAGATGAGTTTGTACAAGAGTAGAGAAAGTCATGTGAGTGAATGTTGAGGAGACTTCAGCTCTGGCTAGTCTACCACTCTACTCCAGCATCAGTAGTGAGATGAGTTTGTACAAGAGTAGAGAAAGTCATGTGAGTGAATGTTGAGGAGACTTCAGCTCTGGCTAGTCTACCACTCTACTCCAGCATCAGTAGGGAGATGAGTCTGTACAAGAGTAGAGAAAGTCATGTGAGTGAATGTTGAGGAGACTTCAGCTCTGGCTAGTCTACCACTCTACTCCAGCATCAGTAGGGAGATGAGTTTGTACAAGAGTAGAGAAAGTCATGTGAGTGAATGTTGAGGAGACTTCAGCTCTGGCTAGTCTACCACTCTACTCCAGCATCAGTAGGGAGATGAGTTTGTACAAGAGTAGAGAAAGTCATGTGAGTGAATGTTGAGGAGACTTCAGCTCTGGCTAGTCTACCACTCTACTCCAGCATCAGTAGGGAGATGAGTTTGTACAAGAGTAGAGAAAGTCATGTGAGTGAATGTTGAGGAGACTTCAGCTCTGGCTAGTCTACCACTCTACTCCAGCATCAGTAGGGAGATGAGTCTGTACAAGAGTAGAGAAAGTCATGTGAGTGAATGTTGAGGAGACTTCAGCTCTGGCTAGTCTACCACTCTACTCCAGCATCAGTAGGGAGATGAGTTTGTACAAGAGTAGAGAAAGTCATGTGAGTGAATGTTGATACTTCAGCTCTGGCTAGTCTACCACTCTACTCCAGCATCAGTAGGGAGATGAGTTTGTACAAGAGTAGAGAAAGTCATGTGAGTGAATGTTGAGGAGACTTCAGCTCTGGCTAGTCTACCACTCTACTCCAGCATCAGTAGGGAGATGAGTTTGTACAAGAGTAGAGAAAGTCATGTGAGTGAATGTTGAGGAGACTTCAGCTCTGGCTAGTCTACCACTCTACTCCAGCATCAGTAGGGAGATGAGTCTGTACAAGAGTAGAGAAAGTCATGTGAGTGAATGTTGAGGAGACTTCAGCTCTGGCTAGTCTACCACTCTACTATAGCATCAGTAGGGAGATGAGTTTGTACAAGAGTAGAGAAAGTCATGTGAGTGAATGTTGATACTTCAGCTCTGGCTAGTCTACCACTCTACTCCAGCATCAGTAGGGAGATGAGTCTGTACAAGAGTAGAGAAAGTCATGTGAGTGAATGTTGAGGAGACTTCAGCTCTGGCTAGTCTACCACTCTACTCCAGCATCAGTAGGGAGATGAGTTTGTACAAGAGTAGAGAAAGTCATGTGAGTGAATGTTGATACTTCAGCTCTGGCTAGTCTACCACTCTACTCCAGCATCAGTAGGGAGATGAGTTTGTACAAGAGTAGAGAAAGTCATGTGAGTGAATGTTGAGGAGACTTCAGCTCTGGCTAGTCTACCACTCTACTCCAGCATCAGTAGTGAGATGAGTTTGTACAAGAGTAGAGAAAGTCATGTGAGTGAATGTTGAGGAGACTTCAGCTCTGGCTAGTCTACCACTCTACTCCAGCATCAGTAGGGAGATGAGTCTGTACAAGAGTAGAGAAAGTCATGTGAGTGAATGTTGAGGAGACTTCAGCTCTGGCTAGTCTACCACTCTACTCCAGCATCAGTAGGGAGATGAGTTTGTACAAGAGTAGAGAAAGTCATGTGAGTGAATGTTGAGGAGACTTCAGCTCTGGCTAGTCTACCACTCTACTCCAGCATCAGTAGGGAGATGAGTTTGTACAAGAGTAGAGAAAGTCATGTGAGTGAATGTTGAGGAGACTTCAGCTCTGGCTAGTCTACCACTCTACTCCAGCATCAGTAGGGAGATGAGTTTGTACAAGAGTAGAGAAAGTCATGTGAGTGAATGTTGAGGAGACTTCAGCTCTGGCTAGTCTACCACTCTACTCCAGCATCAGTAGGGAGATGAGTCTGTACAAGAGTAGAGAAAGTCATGTGAGTGAATGTTGAGGAGACTTCAGCTCTGGCTAGTCTACCACTCTACTCCAGCATCAGTAGGGAGATGAGTTTGTACAAGAGTAGAGAAAGTCATGTGAGTGAATGTTGAGGAGACTTCAGCTCTGGCTAGTCTACCACTCTACTCCAGCATCAGTAGGGAGATGAGTCTGTACAAGAGTAGAGAAAGTCATGTGAGTGAATGTTGAGGAGACTTCAGCTCTGGCTAGTCTACCACTCTACTATAGCATCAGTAGGGAGATGAGTTTGTACAAGAGTAGAGAAAGTCATGTGAGTGGATGTTGATACTTCAGCTCTGGCTAGTCTACCACTCTACTCCAGCATCAGTAGGGAGATGAGTTTGTACAAGAGTAGAGAAAGTCATGTGAGTGAATGTTGATACTTCAGCTCTGGCTAGTCTACCACTCTACTCCAGCATCAGTAGGGAGATGAGTTTGTACAAGAGTAGAGAAAGTCATGTGAGTGAATGTTGAGGAGACTTCAGCTCTGGCTAGTCTACCACTCTACTCCAGCATCAGTAGGGAGATGAGTCTGTACAAGAGTAGAGAAAGTCATGTGAGTGAATGTTGAGGAGACTTCAGCTCTGGCTAGTCTACCGCTCTACTCCAGCATCAGTAGGGAGATGAGTCTGTACAAGAGTAGAGAAAGTCATGTGAGTGAATGTTGAGGAGACTTCAGCTCTGGCTAGTCTATCACTCTACTCCAGCATCAGTAGTGAGATGAGTTTGTACAAGAGTAGAGAAAGTCATGTGAGTGAATGTTGAGGAGACTTCAGCTCTGGCTAGTCTACCACTCTACTCCAGCATCAGTAGGGAGATGAGTTTGTACAAGAGTAGAGAAAGTCATGTGAGTGAATGTTGATACTTCAGCTCTGGCTAGTCTACCACTCTACTCCAGCATCAGTAGGGAGATGAGTTTGTACAAGAGTAGAGAAAGTCATGTGAGTGAATGTTGAGGAGACTTCAGCTCTGGCTAGTCTACCACTCTACTCCAGCATCAGTAGTGAGATGAGTTTGTACAAGAGTAGAGAAAGTCATGTGAGTGAATGTTGAGGAGACTTCAGCTCTGGCTAGTCTACCACTCTACTCCAGCATCAGTAGGGAGATGAGTTTGTACAAGAGTAGAGAAAGTCATGTGAGTGAATGTTGAGGAGACTTCAGCTCTGGCTAGTCTACCACTCTACTCCAGCATCAGTAGTGAGATGAGTTTGTACAAGAGTAGAGAAAGTCATGTGAGTGAATGTTGAGGAGACTTCAGCTCTGGCTAGTCTACCACTCTACTCCAGCATCAGTAGTGAGATGAGTTTGTACAAGAGTAGAGAAAGTCATGTGAGTGAATGTTGATACTTCAGCTCTGGCTAGTCTACCACTCTACTCCAGCATCAGTAGGGAGATGAGTTTGTACAAGAGTAGAGAAAGTCATGTGAGTGAATGTTGAGGAGACATCAGCTCTGGCTAGTCTACCACTCTACTCCAGCATCAGTAGGGAGATGAGTTTGTACAAGAGTAGAGAAAGTCATGTGAGTGAATGTTGAGGAGACTTCAGCTCTGGCTAGTCTACCACTCTACTCCAGCATCAGTAGGGAGATGAGTTTGTACAAGAGTAGAGAAAGTCATGTGAGTGAATGTTGAGGAGACTTCAGCTCTGGCTAGTCTACCACTCTACTCCAGCATCAGTAGGGAGATGAGTTTGTACAAGAGTAGAGAAAGTCATGTGAGTGAATGTTGAGGAGACTTCAGCTCTGGCTAGTCTACCACTCTACTCCAGCATCAGTAGGGAGATGAGTTTGTACAAGAGTAGAGAAAGTCATGTGAGTGAATGTTGAGGAGACTTCAGCTCTGGCTAGTCTACCACTCCAGCATCAGTAGGGAGATGAGTCTGTACAAGAGTAGAGAAAGTCATGTGAGTGAATGTTGAGGAGACTTCAGCTCTGGCTAGTCTACCACTCTACTATAGCATCAGTAGGGAGATGAGTTTGTACAAGAGTAGAGAAAGTCATGTGAGTGAATGTTGAGGAGACTTCAGCTCTGGCTAGTCTACCACTCTACTCCAGCATCAGTAGGGAGATGAGTCTGTACAAGAGTAGAGAAAGTCATGTGAGTGAATGTTGAGGAGACTTCAGCTCTGGCTAGTCTACCACTCTACTATAGCATCAGTAGGGAGATGAGTTTGTACAAGAGTAGAGAAAGTCATGTGAGTGAATGTTGATACTTCAGCTCTGGCTAGTCTACCACTCTACTCCAGCATCAGTAGGGAGATGAGGTTGTACAAGAGTAGAGAAAGTCATGTGAGTGAATGTTGAGCAGACTTCAGCTCTGGCTAGTCTACCACTCTACTCCAGCATCAGTAGGGAGATGAGTTTGTACAAGAGTAGAGAAAGTCATGTGAGTGAATGTTGAGGAGACTTCAGCTCTGGCTAGTCTACCACTCTACTCCAGCATCAGTAGGGAGATGAGTTTGTACAAGAGTAGAGAAAGTCATGTGAGTGAATGTTGAGGAGACTTCAGCTCTGGCTAGTCTACCACTCTACTCCAGCATCAGTAGGGAGATGAGTTTGTACAAGAGTAGAGAAAGTCATGTGAGTGAATGTTGAGGAGACTTCAGCTCTGGCTAGTCTACCACTCTACTCCAGCATCAGTAGGGAGATGAGTTTGTACAGGAGTAGAGAAAGTCATGTGAGTGAATGTTGATACTTCAGCTCTGGCTAGTCTACCACTCTACTCCAGCATCAGTAGGGAGATGAGTTTGTACAAGAGTAGAGAAAGTCATGTGAGTGAATGTTGACGAGACTTCAGCTCTGGCTAGTCTACCACTCTACTCCAGCATCAGTAGTGAGATGAGTTTGTACAAGAGTAGAGAAAGTCATGTGAGTGAATGTTGAGGAGACTTCAGCTCTGGCTAGTCTACCACTCTACTCCAGCATCAGTAGGGAGATGAGTCTGTACAAGAGTAGAGAAAGTCATGTGAGTGAATGTTGAGGAGACTTCAGCTCTGGCTAGTCTACCACTCTACTCCAGCATCAGTAGGGAGATGAGTTTGTACAAGAGTAGAGAAAGTCATGTGAGTGAATGTTGAGGAGACTTCAGCTCTGGCTAGTCTACCACTCTACTCCAGCATCAGTAGGGAGATGAGTTTGTACAAGAGTAGAGAAAGTCATGTGAGTGAATGTTGAGGAGACTTCAGCTCTGGCTAGTCTACCACTCTACTCCAGCATCAGTAGGGAGATGAGTTTGTACAAGAGTAGAGAAAGTCATGTGAGTGAATGTTGAGGAGACTTCAGCTCTGGCTAGTCTACCACTCTACTCCAGCATCAGTAGGGAGATGAGTCTGTACAAGAGTAGAGAAAGTCATGTGAGTGAATGTTGAGGAGACTTCAGCTCTGGCTAGTCTACCACTCTACTCCAGCATCAGTAGGGAGATGAGTTTGTACAAGAGTAGAGAAAGTCATGTGAGTGAATGTTGAGGAGACTTCAGCTCTGGCTAGTCTACCACTCTACTCCAGCATCAGTAGGGAGATGAGTCTGTACAAGAGTAGAGAAAGTCATGTGAGTGAATGTTGAGGAGACTTCAGCTCTGGCTAGTCTACCACTCTACTATAGCATCAGTAGGGAGATGAGTTTGTACAAGAGTAGAGAAAGTCATGTGAGTGAATGTTGATACTTCAGCTCTGGCTAGTCTACCACTCTACTCCAGCATCAGTAGGGAGATGAGTTTGTACAAGAGTAGAGAAAGTCATGTGAGTGAATGTTGAGGAGACTTCAGCTCTGGCTAGTCTACCACTCTACTCCAGCATCAGTAGGGAGATGAGTCTGTACAAGAGTAGAGAAAGTCATGTGAGTGAATGTTGAGGAGACTTCAGCTCTGGCTAGTCTACCACTCTACTCCAGCATCAGTAGGGAGATGAGTTTGTACAAGAGTAGAGAAAGTCATGTGAGTGAATGTTGAGGAGACTTCAGCTCTGGCTAGTCTACCACTCTACTCCAGCATCAGTAGGGAGATGAGTTTGTACAAGAGTAGAGAAAGTCATGTGAGTGAATGTTGAGGAGACTTCAGCTCTGGCTAGTCTACCACTCTACTCCAGCATCAGTAGGGAGATGAGTTTGTACAAGAGTAGAGAAAGTCATGTGAGTGAATGTTGATGAGACTTCAGCTCTGGCTAGTCTACCACTCTACTCCAGCATCAGTAGGGAGATGAGTCTGTACAAGAGTAGAGAAAGTCATGTGAGTGAATGTTGAGGAGACTTCAGCTCTGGCTAGTCTACCACTCTACTCCAGCATCAGTAGGGAGATGAGTTTGTACAAGAGTAGAGAAAGTCATGTGAGTGAATGTTGAGGAGACTTCAGCTCTGGCTAGTCTACCACTCTACTCCAGCATCAGTAGGGAGATGAGTCTGTACAAGAGTAGAGAAAGTCATGTGAGTGAATGTTGAGGAGACTTCAGCTCTGGCTAGTCTACCACTCTACTATAGCATCAGTAGGGAGATGAGTTTGTACAAGAGTAGAGAAAGTCATGTGAGTGAATGTTGATACTTCAGCTCTGGCTAGTCTACCACTCTACTCCAGCATCAGTAGGGAGATGAGTTTGTACAAGAGTAGAGAAAGTCATGTGAGTGAATGTTGATACTTCAGCTCTGGCTAGTCTACCACTCTACTCCAGCATCAGTAGGGAGATGAGTTTGTACAAGAGTAGAGAAAGTCATGTGAGTGAATGTTGAGGAGACTTCAGCTCTGGCTAGTCTACCACTCTACTCCAGCATCAGTAGGGAGATGAGTCTGTACAAGAGTAGAGAAAGTCATGTGAGTGAATGTTGAGGAGACTTCAGCTCTGGCTAGTCTACCGCTCTACTCCAGCATCAGTAGGGAGATGAGTCTGTACAAGAGTAGAGAAAGTCATGTGAGTGAATGTTGAGGAGACTTCAGCTCTGGCTAGTCTATCACTCTACTCCAGCATCAGTAGGGAGATGAGTTTGTACAAGAGTAGAGAAAGTCATGTGAGTGAATGTTGATACTTCAGCTCTGGCTAGTCTACCACTCTACTCCAGCATCAGTAGGGAGATGAGTTTGTACAAGAGTAGAGAAAGTCATGTGAGTGAATGTTGATACTTCAGCTCTGGCTAGTCTACCACTCTACTCCAGCATCAGTAGGGAGATGAGTTTGTACAAGAGTAGAGAAAGTCATGTGAGTGAATGTTGAGGAGACTTCAGCTCTGGCTAGTCTACCACTCTACTCCAGCATCAGTAGTGAGATGAGTTTGTACAAGAGTAGAGAAAGTCATGTGAGTGAATGTTGAGGAGACTTCAGCTCTGGCTAGTCTACCACTCTACTCCAGCATCAGTAGGGAGATGAGTTTGTACAAGAGTAGAGAAAGTCATGTGAGTGAATGTTGAGGAGACTTCAGCTCTGGCTAGTCTACCACTCTACTCCAGCATCAGTAGTGAGATGAGTTTGTACAAGAGTAGAGAAAGTCATGTGAGTGAATGTTGAGGAGACTTCAGCTCTGGCTAGTCTACCACTCTACTCCAGCATCAGTAGGGAGATGAGTTTGTACAAGAGTAGAGAAAGTCATGTGAGTGAATGTTGAGGAGACTTCAGCTCTGGCTAGTCTACCACTCTACTCCAGCATCAGTAGTGAGATGAGTTTGTACAAGAGTAGAGAAAGTCATGTGAGTGAATGTTGATACTTCAGCTCTGGCTAGTCTACCACTCTACTCCAGCATCAGTAGGGAGATGAGTCTGTACAAGAGTAGAGAAAGTCATGTGAGTGAATGTTGAGGAGACATCAGCTCTGGCTAGTCTACCACTCTACTCCAGCATCAGTAGGGAGATGAGTTTGTACAAGAGTAGAGAAAGTCATGTGAGTGAATGTTGAGGAGACTTCAGCTCTGGCTAGTCTACCACTCTACTCCAGCATCAGTAGGGAGATGAGTTTGTACAAGAGTAGAGAAAGTCATGTGAGTGAATGTTGAGGAGACTTCAGCTCTGGCTAGTCTACCACTCTACTCCAGCATCAGTAGGGAGATGAGTTTGTACAAGAGTAGAGAAAGTCATGTGAGTGAATGTTGAGGAGACTTCAGCTCTGGCTAGTCTACCACTCTACTCCAGCATCAGTAGGGAGATGAGTTTGTACAAGAGTAGAGAAAGTCATGTGAGTGAATGTTGAGGAGACTTCAGCTCTGGCTAGTCTACCACTCCAGCATCAGTAGGGAGATGAGTCTGTACAAGAGTAGAGAAAGTCATGTGAGTGAATGTTGAGGAGACTTCAGCTCTGGCTAGTCTACCACTCTACTATAGCATCAGTAGGGAGATGAGTTTGTACAAGAGTAGAGAAAGTCATGTGAGTGAATGTTGAGGAGACTTCAGCTCTGGCTAGTCTACCACTCTACTCCAGCATCAGTAGGGAGATGAGTTTGTACAAGAGTAGAGAAAGTCATGTGAGTGAATGTTGAGGAGACTTCAGCTCTGGCTAGTCTACCACTCTACTCCAGCATCAGTAGTGTCACCGCGCCCGCCGCATCTAATTGCCGACAACCGCAGTGTCACCCATCGCATTATTGTCGGCACTACCGCAAAGGAGCCGAAGGAAAGAGACAGAGAATGGCCGCATTGTTGGGGCGCTTGCCGAAAGAGAGAAAAGGATAGAAGCTTCTGGAATCTTCCTCTTTGTATTCCACCGAATAACTGAACTTTCCAGAATAGTGCCTGGGAGATATAAATAGCGGTAAAGTGCGACAGGAGTCAGTCAGACGTATGTGAAGGTTGAGTAGTCGTGCCGACGGAGACGGACAGACGATGTGGAGAGTTGTGCCGACGGAGAAGAGTTAGTTCTTTGTGTTACGATTTCGAAGCCGTGCTGTTGGAGAATCGGAAAAGACTTTCTTGTTGTTGCAACGAGTGTACAAAGTTACTGTTTACGGAAATAAAAGTGTTTCTGTATCTCGACTACATCTGTCTACTTTACTTCACACCCACACCAAAAAGTTACACTGGTGTCAGAAGTGGGATTCGTCGAATTGCTTCTAGTTTCGTTACATCGTCGTTAGAAGTTGCAACGTTAGAACCAAGATGGAGGGAGATTCGGAAACCAGGATGATGGCAATGATGAAAGAATTATTCGCCGAAATGAAGACAGAAATGTCCAAGATGAAGACGGCAACCAACAACCTCGTTGCCGAGCTGAAAGAGATGAAGACGGAGCTATCGGCGAAAATTGATGGCGAACTGATTGGCGTGACGGAAGACGTGGAAGTACTCGGCGAAAAGGTGGTAGACCTCTGCCAGCACGTGGACGTCGTGGAGGACGACGGGGAACGTCTTGGCGCCCTGGTAGTAAGAGTTGACGAGAGCGTCAAAGTACTGGATGCCAGGGGCAGACGGAATAGCGCGGAGCCGGGGAGGGAGCACCTAGTGGCCGAGGCGACAGTTGCGCCCGTTTCAGATGATGTGAGGGAAGACGTGAAACAACTCGGCGAACTGATTGGCGTGACGGAAGACGTGGAACAACTCTGCGAACTGATTGGAGTGACGGAAGACGTGGAAGAACTCGGCGAACTGATTGGCGTGACGGAAGACGTGGAACCACTCGGCGAACTGATTGGCATGACGGAAGACGTGGAACAACTCGGCGAACTGATTGGCGTGACGGAAGGCGTGGAAGAACTCGGCGAAAAGGTGGAAGACCTCTGCCAGCATGTGGACGTCGTGGAGGACGACGGGGAACGTCCTGGCGCCCTGGTAGTAAGAGTTGACGAGAGCGTCAAAGTACTGGATGCCAGGGGCAGACGGAATAGCACAGACCCGGGGAGGGAGCACCTAGTGGCCGAGGCGACAGTTGCGCCCGTTTCAGATAACGAAAGTGTACGTCTCGGGGAAGACAAAGGGGCAGTTCAGGGACGTCATCGAGGATCCTCTGGAGGAGTGTGTCGGGTACGTAACCAAACAGGATATGATGTGGAAGACGATCAGCAGGGAAGCGCACAAGCAAACGAGCAACACGCGAGAACCGACTTGGCGTGTAACATGGGGGGACCGTCAGAGCCATCCAATCACCTGACACATAGTGCCGTGAACGGAAGAATGGTGGACATCGTCTTGGACGGCAGGATACCGGAGAGACCGTGCCGAGCACGAGTGAACACGAGTGCAGCGGTGGACACGACTCGCGCGGATGTGGTGGGGTTTGTTGCCGGACCCATCGGAAGCAAGGTGGCTGCGAAGGTGCGCCAGAGAGGTCGGCGGACATGGTACCTAGTGAGCCGTTTCCAAGTGCGCAGGATGGCCCGTCAACACACCAGGAAGAAGGGCAACTGGACGAGGGACCGTCAAGACCGGCGGTACTGTTGCAGAATTTCGAAGCAGGATGGCATACATCGTCCTACCCGGACCAAGGGACACTATCCAACAGCGATACCTAGGATCGTGCCTCCTGGAGAAGAGGTTCGATGGGTTAGTCCACCGGGGCGCAAGGGAGATGCCGCAGTGATAGTGCTGGTCGGGACGACCAGCTCTGAGGAGGGAGCAGTGTCACCGCGCCCGCCGCATCTAATTGCCGACAACCGCAGTGTCACCCATCGCATTATTGTCGGCACTACCGCAAAGGAGCCGAAGGATAGAGACAGAGAATGGCCGCATTGTTGGGGCGCTTGCCGAAAGAGAGAAAAGGATAGAAGCTTCTGGAATCTTCCTCTTTGTATTCCACCGAATAACTGAACTTTCCAGAATAGTGCCTGGGAGATATAAATAGCGGTAAAGTGCGACAGGAGTCAGTCAGACGTATGTGAAGGTTGAGTAGTCGTGCCGACGGAGAAGGGACAGTTCTTTGTGTTACGAATTCGGAGCCGTGCTGTTGGAGAATCGGAAAAGACTTTCTTGTTGTTGCAACGAGTGTACAAAGTTACTGTTTACGGAAATAAAAGTGTTTCTTTATCTCGACTACATCTGTCTACTTTACTTCACACCCACACCAAAGAGATGAGTTTGTACAAGAGTAGAGAAAGTCATGTGAGTGAATGTTGATACTTCAGCTCTGGCTAGTCTACCACTCTACTCCAGCATCAGTAGGGAGATGAGTCTGTACAAGAGTAGAGAAAGTCATGTGAGTGAATGTTGAGGAGACTTCAGCTCTGGCTAGTCTACCACTCTACTCCAGCATCAGTAGGGAGATGAGTTTGTACAAGAGTAGAGAAAGTCATGTGAGTGAATGTTGAGGAGACTTCAGCTCTGGCTAGTCTACCACTCTACTCCAGCATCAGTAGGGAGATGAGTTTGTACAAGAGTAGAGAAAGTCATGTGAGTGAATGTTGAGGAGACTTCAGCTCTGGCTAGTCTACCACTCTACTCCAGCATCAGTAGGGAGATGAGTTTGTACAAGAGTAGAGAAAGTCATGTGAGTGAATGTTGATACTTCAGCTCTGGCTAGTCTACCACTCTACTCCAGCATCAGTAGGGAGATGAGTTTGTACAAGAGTAGAGAAAGTCATGTGAGTGAATGTTGAGGAGACTTCAGCTCTGGCTAGTCTACCACTCTACTCCAGCATCAGTAGGGAGATGAGTTTGAAGGAATCCGATGATTTCAATAACAGTAGCGATGGTGCATGTCATCCGGCGGATATCCGGGGAAAGACGGCGATCATCGCTACAACGACGACGACGGGCGGAAGTTGTGCACCGGAAACGGCAGTAACGACACTTCCTGTGTGTCACACACGCCGGTCGGTCGGCCGGTCTGTCGCTATGAACCAGCAGCGGTCGGTAGGCAGGCCGGCCCGCTTTATTTAGCGGCGGCAATCCTACTTCCGTGTCCTTCCCCCAATCTGTCTCACGTACTTTCTCCAAGGGTTACACTTCTCACTTCTACCCTTTGAAAACGTATTCCGTCTATTCCGCTCATACGGGACTTGGTCGAAATTAACCTTTCATGTGCATGACAATTTCAAACTTCTGCCTTCACATTGCATTATCATCTCCTCTGCTGTCTTATGTTATGATCAGGCTACAGAAACAACTGACGTATGATGACGCAACACAGCCGCTATTCAAATGTCAAGAATGGCTGACTAGCTTTGGTGAACCATTTAATTTTGAATACATGAAATAATTTGAGGAGGTAAACCTCAAAACAAGCAATACAACAGGAAACATGTTTGGAATCAGTTTGACACGTTTTGTATTGAACGAAATTATAAATTAACAGAAGATATTCCAACTTGTGACATTGCCAATATCCTAACAAATTGGAGCATCAATATGGGAACCTAGAAGGCCGTGTATGTATAGCTGCTTCATGTTCCTTTAAGAGGTTAGTAATTACAATACAGCATTATAGGCTATACCACCCCCTTAATTTGTGAAATGGCCTTACTAAGTGCAACTCGTGATACTCAAATTCTCTCGTTGCTTCGTCACTCGACAATCGCTCGTGGGATTACTTATGACTGTTTCATGTATATACCCGTTAATTTATCATATACGAATTCTCACCTGGTCATTCTTTTGCTCAGTCAGTGTCGCCAACTGTAGTCATATATACCGCTGAAGAATAATTTATTATGCATTACAATCCATAAACAGTCAAAATGGCAATACAAAATTAATGTAGGTATATTCCCAGAAAAAGGTTATTTATTAATATTAAAAATAACGTTAGCTTTATTTGTGATTACAAACTAATTTTCTGTTATGACAACAAGAGAAGATCGAAACGCATGTAATTCTTAGGGTTCGTTTTCCTCAGTTGGCACTGCTGAGCAATTTGAACCACACTAGTAGAGATTAATATATTTTAGGTTATTTTTTATAGAATGTAACATTTTCTGGTCATTTTCTGTGACATGTTTAAATTCATATTTTATTTATGAAATGGTCCAGATAAATATGTATCATTTGGCGTCTTATTATATTACTTGTGGCTATTTCATACAATTTATCATGTACGATTTGCTACAAGGTCGTTATTTTGGTTTGTACCGTTTAGTCAATGTCGCCAACTGTATTCCCATAAACCGCTGGAAAACAGTTTATTACACATTACAAGCGATTACTAATCAAAACTGAACAAGAATAACAATTCAAAATGGTTTAGTGAAGCATCAAATAATGAAATTGAAACAATAATTCAAAATTCTGTACCAAGAAAGCTTATTTGTATATGTTGTTAAAAATAAAGTGATATTTATTTGAGATTATAAACTGGAGTTCTCTTATAACCAGAGAAAATCGAAATAGATGCAATTCCTAGCTTTAATTGTCTCAGTTGGCAGCACTGAGTAAGTAAAGCTGCAATAATAGTAATGAATATTAGGTTATTTTTGATAGAATTTAACATTTTGTGGTGAAATGTTTGTCTTATTTACTTTCAGGGTAAATCACACAAGGAGATTCGGTTTACTCTGAGATAACATACCTTAATGATGACTTACAATGTTGTAAATACTTAAGTCCCGGGCTTCTAGTTTAACAATTAATGTAACTATTAGTTCCAGAAAATAGCCAGCCGTGTGTAGGACAAGGTGATGTGGTTTACCGGGAAAAATGTGAGTTGGAGACTTTAAAGTGCTGTGGGCACGTTGACCATGATAGTTTAGTGGTTAGAGCAGTGGACGGTAACCGGAAAATCCGTGGTCCAAATCTCGGCTGTGGCATCCAAGTTTTCAGCCTCATTCTACCCTCTCCAGGTAGTGACTTTATGTGGGATTCATCCACAACACGTCTGTTTATGTTGTCCGAATAAATTCATAAAATGTCTGTCGATCTCCTTCAAGCCTTACTCGAACAGCAGCATTGTTTTCATTAGTAGCAGCAATTCTTGGGCGTCCTTTACTAAACTTATCACTAAGAAAAGATCTCTTTTGAATTTACTATACCAATTATAAATTGTTGTCTTACTTAGAGCTTAGACGTTAGTGACGATATAAGATCGTAAAAACTCATAGTTCGGAAATTTTCTTTAGTCAAGTTCAATTTTAGTTTAACACAAATATTTGGAACATGTTATAGTTCTTATTTGACTCTTTTCACCTTCTATACTACGTACAGTCATCATCATCATCATCATCAGCAGCAGCAGCAGCATTCTAATTCTTTCCTTATTTCTTCATTTACCTATAACATGGTCTTATCTTGTACATCCTTGGAGATATTTCATTTCTGCCGCTTGTATTTGAGTGTATATCCGGAACAGCCATTGTCTTATAGAATTTTATATTTGTATTTGTATGCTTTCTGGTTATTCTTTTCAAGGTACGAGCTATTATTCCACAAATGTATTGACATTTATTCACTTTATTACTTATTTCTTCATTGTTTATTTTAAAGGTCACATTACAGCTCAAGTAATTAAATTTTCCCAGCTGTTCTAGCACTTTGTTATTTAATACTATCTTCGATCTTTCAGTTAGTTTTCCTATAAATGCCATACACTTTGACTTCTACTGATATATTTATGCCATAATTCCTGGATCTATTTTTTTAATTTGTACATACTTATTTGCAGCTTATCCTCTCTGTGTTGTATTAACATCATGTCATTCGCAAAGAGTAGCATTATTTCTATTTATTTTTATTCCTAATGGTATTTCGCCTTTTAACTTTCTAAGAATATCGTCCATATAAATGTTAAATCGTGGAGGTGACATCCTGTGATAATCGTGCATTACCTAATTCTTTTTTTTATTTTGTTCTTGATACCTATATTCGTGAATACATCTATCAAATGTTTTGGATGTCCTTTTTACTTTCTCTACTACGTATAGCAAGTAGAGGAAGTATTGTATTCCATCCATAAATTCGATGTCGAGATTTCGCCGGAAATATACGTCTTAAAGACCCATGAACCAAAAAAAAAAAAAAAAAGCATTTTTAGAAAAAGGTCCGTATATGTGTTAGTGTGTGTGTGTGTGTCTGTGAAGACCATAGCTCAGAAACGAAAAGTTGGTTAAAAACAAAAGTTAGCATTAAAGTACAATATCTTTCAAGGATGCGACACGAAGATTTTGAAAAAAACTCCTTCACCTTAGACTAAACCTTACATGGAAAATTTTCGAAACTTTTGATTTTCTTGAAAATACTTCTAACGATTTTGATTAAAATGCCATATGTTTGAGATATTTTTATGGAAAAAGAAATGTATGTTTTGAATTTTCTGAATATAGCCTATGTAGTCCTGTTTACTCTTAATGGCTTTTGAATAACTGGTAAACCGTAAGAGATAGACCAAATCTTACCATACAAAAAATGTCGATCTCGTTAAAACACAATTTATAAGAGATGGAATTGGAACTGAAAAACCGAATGCCACATCCCGGATCCCAACAGTAAGTTTTTGGCATAAATAAATAATACTTTTTTGAGTGAACCATTCCGGAGATGTTCCTTGTTATTTATGTGACTTTTGGAATACTTAAGCTTTCGTCAAGAGGAAGATCGTTATTCCTTTTTTTATATGTTAGCCGTGCAAACACAACGGAGTATCAAAGCTTTAAAAGATTTGACTATCACTCAAAGTCTACTGTATTCCCATATTCCCCTTGTACCTACAAGGAAATAAGCAATAAGATAAGTTGTACAAATGTTTATCTCAACTAACAGGAAGAAGATATAGGAATAGTTAGTAGTTTAGCTTTAGGGTGTATTACGCCGAGTAGTAAGTTGAAGTTGAATATTTATTTGAGAGGAAATGTGAAAGGTGAAGGTGCTGAGCTGGACCGAGCCGAGCCAACAAAGAACCGGATGGACGCCATCACCATCCATGGTGAACTTAAATCCGATAGATACGTGGTGGGTGTAAGAGCACTATACTGTAGGTACGTGGGCGAAACATTCGCCTCCCACGCGCTGGGGGTGGGGTGGGGGTGGGGTGGGGTGGAATGATGCAATCTTACGGGGGCGGCTTTCCCCAAATAGTAATACGTACTACCAAATTCCCCTGTGTCAAAAACATGCGCATGTCTGCGAATGTGATGTCGCTATATTTAGAAACACAAATAAGAAATGTGGTGGACGCCCACGGGGTGTGCACCCCCATGTATTTGTTCAGGTAATGTGGTTTCACTGTCTGCACCTACGCGATATTCAACACTCACTGATTGGCTCACACTCACACTCACATCGCTATCCATTTTACTTACTTACGTACGTGTTTAAGAGCAACTGAAATACGCGGCGTTGTACGTCGCTTGACGATTTATTTCTGCCACATTGCTCAAAAGCCTTGTATTTCATATTCAGACACACTTAAACAACGATTTAATTACAATTCTTAGTACACCTTTAACAACAAAGCATACACAAATATACAAGAAAAATTTGATATGTTGCACTCACATGACTTTCTCTACTCTTGTACTAACCATTCTTACAAACTCTTATTCCTTTATCTTCTTCATGTTAGTTGAGATAAACATTTGTACAAATTAACTTACTCCTGATTTTGTTATAGATGCAAGGGGAATATGGGGATACAGTAGGCTTTAAATGACAAGTCAAATGTTTGAAGAGCTGGTCATCATGTGATTGCTTTGATATTCCATTCTCTTTGCATGTTTTGAGGCCCCCTGGACCTCTAACAAGTTTTATAAAATGGTCCGTGTATATGTGTATGTCTGTATGAACACCATAACTGAAAAACGTAAAGCCCATTAAAAAACGAAGTTGGTATGGATGTGACAGGAAGACTGAAAAAAATTCCTCTTCTCTAAACTACCCTTTACATGCAATATTTCTCGAAAATTTTTATTTTCTCAACAATGGCTCTACCGATTTTGATTAAAGATATTTTTATGGCAAATTAAATATATATTTTGAATTTTCTGGCTATAGCTTATATGGTCCCGTGTACTCTTGATGACTTCTACATAACCGGTAAAGCGTAAAAATTAGACCAAATCTTACTATACAAAATGTAGATCTTCCTAAAACACACAATTTATATAGCAATGCATTTTTTGTAGAGTGAACCATTTTGGAGATATTCCTTGCTATTTCTGTGAGTTTTTACTGTTCTCAAATGAAAGGTGGTTATTCAGTTTATCTGTTTGGCCGTGCAAAGAGAACGGAATTTAGAAGCTATAAAAGATTTGAATATTACTCATCCCCTTGCATCTATAAGAAAACCAGCCGTAAGATAATTTCTGCAAATGTTTACCTCGACTAACATAAAGATAAACGAATAACAGTTTGTAAGAATAATTAGTACAAGAGTAGAGAAAGTAGAGAAAGTAATGCGAGTGCAACACATCAGATTTTTCTTATGATGCTAGAGCAAAGCTATGTGGTGAATACATGTAGATAACTTTTTAAGTGACATTGCACCACTTTTAAGGTTATTTTTACAGCAATTTTAGATATTTTTGCAAGTCACGAGTCATTTTAAAGAACAAATCCAAGTTTTTTATCTTTTTCACGAGCTTTTGCACTATTCTGAAATTAGTAGAATTAATTTCAGAGTGTTAAACGTGTTAAATTGTTGGAAGTGGCTCCCTCAATCACAGATTAATAGGACTAGTTAAACAGTAAGACAGACTTCTCCTGTAAAGGAATGAGGGATGAATCTACCTGCTACTTTTGCGGGTCGCACCACGCCTACTGTTACAGTGCAGTCTTCACACAGAACAAATTAATGTTTTACCAGATATTTGTATTTCATCATGCCGAAAGTTTCATCATGTTGGTTTACCTCAAATGTTTGAAAAAATTCATGAAAAACGCCCAAAATGAAAAATAATTTTACATTTTAATTATGCTCATTGCATGCAGTGAACCAAAAAATGAGTAACTGTATGTTACCACCTGGTTGTGTCCGTCACTGGATACTCACTGTCTGTCCCTCCGACTGAAAGAGTGGAGTGGGGTATAGCCATTCATTATGTAAGGTTCTCCAAAGAGACAAGGTTGGACATCCTTGAGATAAAGCAATGGAAACCTGGTTTCCAAAGTCTCAGGAAGAATGGCGTCATTGCTTTAAGGATAGGTTTCAGCGAATGGACCAACATTAAACCAATATTTTGAAAAACAATAAAATCGTTTGAATCCCTTATGAGAGAACCTTGTTTGATTTTGTAGAAATGTTGAGCGAAGAGACTGTCAGCACAGTGATTCTGCAGTTGCTGTGAACAGTTGAAGAATAATAAGAGCTAGAGTTACACTAATGCCATTACGTAATACCTCCCCCACGCACGTGGTGAAGAATCTGATAGCGTCTATTTCTGGTAGCAGACTAGAGTTACTGGTTTCCGTGTCAGCACGATCACTATCATGTGATGCTGATCATTCCACACTCTAGTTCTATACACTATGTGTCAAACGTTTAAAACATGCTCTAAAATTACACTTATCTTGCACTAAAATTGTTAACTTTAAGGAAACACATTTGAAACATTTAAACACAATTGAGAACATTTCTGGAAGAGTTACCTATAGATCTATGAACCCTTTTTCCACAAATCGTTTTATTTGAACCATGCTATATAAACTATTCCCTCTGATTTCAGCTTCTCATTTTCACCATGTCAGTCCATGGCAGCACTTTTTGTTTACTTCTTCTTCTTTACCTGATTACCCTCCCCTTAGGTAGGACTTACAAGCCAGTGCCTAGAGTCAGACACCTGTCGGGGAACACAGGAACCTATGTACCAGACAGAGTGAAGTGGTCAGTATGAGAGTGAGCAAGTGATTACCCTCCCCTTATGTAGGACTTACAAGCCAGTGCCTAGAGTCAGACACCTGTCGGGGAACACAGGAACCTATGTACCAGACAGAGTGAAGTGGTCAGTATGAGAGTGAGCAAGTGATTACCCTCCCCTTATGTAGGACTTACAAGCCAGTGCCTAGAGTCAGACACCTGTCGGGGAGCACAGGAACCTATGTACCAGACAGAGTGAAGTGGTCAGTATGAGAGTGAGGAAGTTGTTACCCTCCCCTTATGTAGGACTTACAAGCCAGTGCCTAGGATCAGGCACCTGTCGGGGAACACAGGAACCTATGTACCAGACAGAGTGAAGTGGTCAGTATGAGAGTGAGCAAGTGATTACCCTCCCCTTATGTAGGACTTACAAGCCAGTGCCTAGAGTCAGACACCTGTCGGGGAACACAGGAACCTATGTACCAGACAGAGTGAAGTGGTCAGTATGAGAGTGAGCAAGTGATTACCCTCCCCTTATGTAGGACTTACAAGCCAGTGCCTAGAGTCAGACACCTGTCGGGGAGCACAGGAACCTATGTACCAGACAGAGTGAAGTGGTCAGTATGAGAGTGAGGAAGTTGTTACCCTCCCCTTATGTAGGACTTACAAGCCAGTGCCTAGGATCAGGCACCTGTCGGGGAACACAGGAACCTATGTACCAGACAGAGTGAAGTGGTCAGTATGAGAGTGAGCAAGTGATTACCCTCCCCTTATGTAGGACTTACAAGCCAGTGTCTAGAGTCAGACACCTGTCAGGGAGCACAGGAACCTATGTACCAGACAGTGAAGTGGTCAGTATGAGAGTGAGCAAGTGATTACCCTCCCCTTATGTAGGACTTACAAGACAGTGCCTAGAGTCAGACACCTGTCAGGGAGCACAGGAACCTATGTACCAGACAGAGTGAAGTGGTCAGTATGAGAGTGAGCAAGTGATTACCCTCCCCTTATGTAGGACTTACAGGCCAGTGCCTAGAGTCAGACACCTGTCAGGGAGCACAGGAACCTATGTACCAGACAGAGTGAAGTGGTCAGTATGAGAGTGAGCAAGTGATTACCCTCCCCTTATGTAGGACTTACAAGCCAGTGTCTAGAGTCAGACACCTGTCGGGGAACACAGGAACCTATGTACCAGACAGAGTGAAGTGGTCAGTATGAGAGTGAGGAAGTGATTACCCTCCCCTTATGTAGGACTTACAAGCCAGTGCCTAGGGTCAGACACCTGTCGGGGAACACAGGAACCTATGTACCAGACAGAGTGAAGTGGTCAGTATGAGAGTGAGCAAGTGATTACCCTCCCCTTAGGTAGGACTTACAAGCCAGTGCCTAGAGTCAGACACCTGTCAGGGAGCACAGGAACCTATGTACCAGACAGAGTGAAGTGGTCAGTATGAGAGTGAGCAAGTGATTACCCTCCCCTTATGTAGGACTTACAGGCCAGTGCCTAGAGTCAGACACCTGTCAGGGAGCACAGGAACCTATGTACCAGACAGAGTGAAGTGGTCAGTATGAGAGTGAGCAAGTGATTACCCTCCCCTAATGTAGGACTTACAAGACAGTGCCTATGGTCAGACGCCTGTCGGGGAACACAGGAACCTATGTACCAGACAGAGTGAAGTGGTCAGTATGAGAGTGAGCAAGTGATTACCCTCCCCTTATGTAGGACTTACAAGCCAGTGCCTAGAGTCAGGCACCTGTCGGGGAACACAGGAACCTATGTACCAGACAGAGTGAAGTGGTCAGTATGAGAGTGAGCAAGTGATTACCCTCCCCTTATGTAGGACTTACAGGCCAGTGCCTAGAGTCAGACACCTGTCAGGGAGCACAGGAACCTATGTACCAGACAGAGTGAAGTGGTCAGTATGAGAGTGAGCAAGTGATTACCCTCCCCTAATGTAGGACTTACAAGACAGTGCCTATGGTCAGACGCCTGTCGGGGAACACAGGAACCTATGTACCAGACAGAGTGAAGTGGTCAGTATGAGAGTGAGCAAGTGATTACCCTCCCCTTATGTAGGACTTACAAGCCAGTGCCTAGAGTCAGGCACCTGTCGGGGAACACAGGAACCTATGTACCAGACAGAGTGAAGTGGTCAGTATGAGAGTGAGCAAGTGATTACCCTCCCCTTATGTAGGACTTACAGGCCAGTGTCTAGAGTCAGACACCTGTCAGGGAGCACAGGAACCTATGTACCAGACAGAGTGAAGTGGTCAGTATCGCAACGCTTGCCTGACCTCCAATAGTTGTGGTATGGTCTTCAAACGTAAAAGTGTTGTGAACTGGTTCTCACCAAATTAAATTAGGCGTATAAAATGTTAAAGAGCTCTTCAAATGCCGAAAATAAAACCAACTCCGAGTGTTAGATTAATTAGTTTACAGAAAGAGTTTTCGGGTGATCTAATATCTACAGATAATAGGGTACTGTTTTGTGGAGCGTGTGAGAAAAATGTAGGGAGTGAGAATAGATTTCAAATAGTTCAGCACATAAACACAGCAAAACATAAGGAGAATTTAATCAGAAAACTCGCAAACAAAGGACCTGTTCAAAAACAGCTAGTAGAGTGTTTAGGAAGTAGGGTTACTGAATTGTCCTATGATTTGTGCCATGCATTTTTAGGTGCTGATATTCCCTTGTTCAAAATTAATAATCCGACATTTAAAAACTTTCTTGCCGAGTACACTCGACATGTGCCTGAAGAAAGTGCACTGCGCAAGACTTAGGTCGGACATTGTAACAATAAAGTACTGTCAAATATACAAAATGAATTAGCGGATCAGTTTGTGTGGTTGTCGGTTAATGAAACCCCTGATTCTGAGCGCCATTCTATTGCTAATATAATCGTGGGTGCTTTAAATAATGAACAAAAGACTACATCTCCTGAAAGAGTTAAGTTGTTTAGATCAACAGCACCTAATATCCGACTTCCTCCTGTACCAGTGTTAACTTGATGGGGAACATGGGTCGATGCAGTTTTATAATATGCTGAGCACATAGAAATAGTCGAAGAGGTTGTTAATTCCTTGGACTGGAACGATGCTTCATCAATAGAAACTGTGCAAAATACTCTCTCAGACACTGGGTTAAAAGAGGATCTTAGTTTCATATCTGCCCATTTTTCTTTCTTACCAGCAGCCATAACGGCATTGGAAGCTGTAGGATCTCCTTTGCATGAATCACTTACTGTGCTTGAAAAAACAATATGTGATCTAAGTTCGGTTCCTGGTAGCATAGTAGAAAAAGTAAAAGAGAAAGTGAATTATGTAATTTCAAAAAATTCTGGTTATAAACAGATGTACGATATTCGAGACATCCTCGAAAGAAAACCATCTGTCACACCAAGAGACTTGACTCTCTCTATGAAACAGTTACCATCATTTAAATATGCCCCGATAACATCTTGTGACGTGGAGAGAAGTTTTTCACGTTACAAAAGTGTTTTGTGACACAACAGGCGATGTTTTAGAGTTGAAAATTTGTGCAAAGTGTTGGTTGTGAACTGCAATTTAGCAGTTATTACTAGCGGCAGGACCACTTCTGCTTCAACCTCTAAGGAATAAGGTAACTTTATTATTTACACTAACTCGCCTTGTCTACTGCAAAGGGGTATTGTTTTAATTCAATAGTGCATATTTCTTGGCATATTTTCAAGTTTTTAAGAGCATATTTGCATGCATATTTCAGTGTTTTTAGGGCATGAACTTCCGAGCCCTACTTAGGACATAAAAGGGTAAAGAACGTCAAAGCACATAATGTATGTCAAACATATTTTTTTCTGTGAAGTTAACAATTTCCAAAATATTGCTTATTACTGGTTTCAGTTTTAAAATATTTATTCTTTTCTCAATTGATCATGCAAAAAGAACGGAATTTCGAAGCGATAACACAGGCGACTACTCTCTAAAGATTTGACAATTGCTTGAAGACTACTGCATCCTCCTATTCCCCTTGTATCTATAAGGAAATATATAATAGGTCAATCTCTACGAATAAAGCTTGTTCAAAGCGAGTGGAGAACGTCATGTGATACAATACATGCGATTTTTAAATTAGTTCTGAGAACTAGGGGAACTCTAGTGACGATTGAAGCGCCCCTCTCGGTGACCTCCTGAGTTAATGTAGAAAATGGCTAGTTCTCCTTCATATTTCTTTATGAAGATGTTTTCCCATGTGGATAGTGCGATAGTTCGACTCTAATTATAGTAATATTATTTCTTACTTTTATACATTCGAATAAAAGCTTTGGTTTTCATTAGCGCAGTGTTACCAATAGATCGACTTTATTCCATTACAATTAATTAGTAATTGTTCGAACAGAAATGACATTGTACGTTCTTTACAAATTCAAATTTATTCACCATTAGTATAACAAAGTATACATAGTTTCATTCGATTGCATTAATTAATACAAAATTTCCCTTATGTAAATTTAAATAAATCAGTGAATTTAATTAGCTACTAAATTGAGTCTAGAAGCTCATTTATGGTGCAATAGATCAAGGTTGAAACAACATATGCACTGTCCTTTTAAATTTGCTACCAATTTATTAAATAGCATAGTCCCACAATACTTTACTCATTTTCCAAACAGGGATGTTTTATGCTCAATAAATATTAAATTTGTTTGGTTTCTAATATTGTGAAAATAAATAACTTCATTTTTCATACAATTATAATTATATTTTGCTTCACATAACATAATGTGAGGTATAAATACAAACTGGGCAATTGGCCAACAGGAGTCAATTTTACCCTATTTGTAATAGTTCTAATCTTTTTGCTCCGCGTCTTAAAAACTAAATGACTATCTTTACTGTTTCCCCATAACACTATCCATATCTCAATAGACTTAACACATGTGCAAAATATAACATTTTTATACTATTGATACTCTTTCCTCATTACCCTTAATGAAAAATAGAATAATCTGTCTAATTGTACTATTAAGTTAACTATATGCATTCGCCAATCTATATGTTGATCTAGCCACATGCCTAAACATTTCGTACGGCTAATTTGTGTAGTTTTGGAGGTCCACAGTACGCTCGTATTTACTTTCCTTATGCCCCAAATGCAATTACTACTGTTTTTGAAGGATTTAAAACTAATGTGTTATTATTAAACCAGTTCTTCATTCTGAATTAGGTTCTCTTTATCCCCTGGTCCTTCTATCTTATGTTAGTATCATCTGCAAACATGCTAACATATGAATGGTCCACTGCAAAAGGGGGTTTTGTAAAAACTGAGATGAATCTACATTCTGATAGAACATTTAGAATAGTTTAATGCTCTACAACAAGGACGATGGTCTCTCACAGGTTGAGATTGAAATATCTCACTCCAACACAAAAAGGGGGAGATAAACAGTGCAAGTAAGGGGAATGTCGCGTTGTTTGTTTGTTACGCTGCATTCTTTTGTTTTACTGCCACCATATCACATTAATGTTGGCATCAGTGCATTATAATTGACAATTTCTTGTTCTAGTATTTATCAGTGACTACTGCTTCTTTATCGTAATATAACAAAATGTTTCTTGTAAAAGGTATTAATGGTGTAAGAATGGCATCCCTAGAAGTAGAAGACGTTCATTATAACAGCATGAAACAAAGTAACTCAGGTTCAAAGAGAGGAAAACATTATGGCACATGAAGTGATGTAATGAAGAAAATGAGGTTATCTCTTTCAGATTTATTACTAGTTTCATGGGAAAAGTGCGATGATTTGCAACACCTCAAGCAGTTCAGTAGAACATTATACCACAATATATCATAACAAGACGTCTGGAAAATGAATATGTGCTGTGAAAGTTCAGTTACGTGACATTCCCCTCCTTGCAATTTCTTGTTGCACATCAGCTAACCAAACATTATTTTTGTAAGTGGATGCCACAAACATCAGTACTATTACATTTACATAAGTGTTATGGTGATACATTTATTGTTGTAGTATTTGGTTTATGATGTACGATAATTTTGAATACAAATCTATAATTTTGAGTGGCTGGTTTTGATAATTTTACTTTTAAGCATTGGCAACCCTGAGTAGATAGAAGTAGATTAAAGCCATGTAAACGTAACACATCAGACTTTTACTACATATACATTAATATTGGGTAATGGAATGCAGATGTTTCAGTAAGTTACTTGTTCTCGCTGGTCGCAGGTTCTAGATGCATTGTTGCACTCAGAGTATTCCTTTCTCATGAGAAAGAACAAGACTGGTTGTGGTATATAGTTTTGTTTGTGCACGCGTTGCGTTCATTGCAACATTCTATTGTAGAAACAAAGGCGTGAGAAATTCCACACGGATGTTTGACGTAATTATGAATTTCAGACATTCTTTCTTCGTGTTCATTCATGGTTTGGAGTATCCGCCAATTAGCAAGGTTACTGCAGGGCACATTCCTTATCTAGGGAATAATCCAACTGCAACACGAACGAATCCTCTCAACTGTGCCATGTTTAAGGTTTTGCTGTACCAAAGTTACACTGCTGACATTCACAAAGGAAGTTGATGCTCATGAAAACTACAAAATGATATTCAGCATACCTATATCGATATTTCATGCCTAATTAAAACTTGAACTGAGATTCTACTTCCTCTAACACGTACTGTAAAATGGATTCTGTGAACTCCTGAAATTTTATATTCAATTCCTGCAATTTTATATTGAGTTCATGCAATTTGTTATTGAGTTCCTGCAATTTGATATTGAACTCCTGCAATTTGATATTGAGTTCATGCAATTTGTTATTGAATTCCTGCAATTTAATATTGAACTCCTGCAATTTGATATTGAATTCCTGCAATTTTATATTGAATTCCTGCAATTTTATATTGAGTTCCTGCAATTTGAAATTGAACTCCTGCAATTTGATATTGAAATCCTACAATTTGGTATGGAATTCATGCAATTTGATATTGAAATCCTAACATTTTATATTGAATTTGTGCTATTTGATATTGAATGCCTACAATTTGATATCGAATTCCTGCAATTTGATATTGAAACCCTAAAACTTTATATTGAATTCTTCCAATTTGAAATTGAATTCCTTCAATTTGATATTGAATTACTGCAATTTGATATTAAACTCCTACAATTTGATATTAAACTCCTACAATTTGATATTAAACTCCTACAATTTGACATTAGACTCCTACAATTTGATATTAAACTCCTACAATTTGATATTAAACTCCTACAATATGATATTAAACTCCTACAATTTGATATTAAACTCCTACAATTTGATATTAAACTCCTACAATATGATATTAAACTCCTACAATTTGATATGGAATTCCTGGAATTTTATATTGAAGTCCTACAATCTGATATTTAACTCCTCCAATTTAATTTGAATTCTGGAATTTGATATTGAATTCCTATAACTTTATATTTAAAGGGTACAATATCGTATTGAATTCCTACAAATGTAATTGATACCCTAGATTGAATAATCGAATTTCTACACCAGCAAATATCAGCTTGCTTTTAAACGCCTGAGTATTCATTCAGTTTCCTTTATTCCCTAGTACTCACAAAGAAAAGTCAAATGAAACTATTTCGAAATAGGTTTATCTGCGTTAACATGAACATGGAAGAATAAGCTTTCGTAAGAATACTTGTAGAAGTTGCATAAAAAGATGCGATAGTGCGTAGAGAAAGTAATTTGAAAACAACAAAGATTTTTAATGTAGCACTTTAATGCTAAAGTTCACATACTTGGGAATGTGTGTTCACAGATTCTACTCTTCTGGACATTGCAGAAACCTCACAAGTTGCAGTCAGTGTTTCGAGCCTTTCAGAAACCCTTGGAGCCAGGCAAGTAAGCTTTAGGCAGGTATTCTTCTTCCTCTTCTTGTTCTTGGTCTTCTTCTATTATTTTAAGGATATGTATGGCTGAAATTTCACGAAAATCCACAAAAAAAAATCTTATTTTAATTCTATAACATGCGTTTTTAAATGTTGCGTGGATTTTAATGTGAGCTATACATTTAAATCTTTTCTTCTTGTTGGCATTTTCAGTATTTTTCTTTCTGTAGTGTACTAATGAAATTTGCTACACTCGTTTACAGAAACGTAACAAATAAAAATTGCCCTAGCTTTTATTCTCAGATCCGTCTAAGCATATACTTTTAATTTTCAAACAAAAGTTACAATTTTTGATCAAGATAACAAATTTGTAATTTTAAAATATTTTGGAGTCTAAACTAAAGAAGACACAGAGCAACCTAGAGCAATTTTAAAAAGTAGAAGTATTTTGAACGTAGGGTTTAAGTTTTAGGCCAAAATTTAGTTTGTCGCAAGAGACATTTTCAGTGACGTAACAAAGCATAAACAAAGTTGATGATAATTTCTGAACTATTAGTATCAGAGCAAAATGGATGCAATTTGTGCTGTAGATATGTTTGAATTACATTACACCTATGGTATACATTTCAAAAAGCTAGCATTATTAGTACAGAATTTCAAATTTTCAGTCATAGCCAGCATTTGACATTAGATGGTTTCAAAATTCAGTGTGATATATCTTTTAGTTTCCAAATTATAAAATGTATAGTTGAATTGTATTATCCTAGTCTAGCAGCATTATGTGAAGAGCATAGCTCAAAAACAAAAAGTTGGGTTTAAGTTGAGTATCTTACAAGCATACGACATGAACATTTCACACAATCCCCCCCACCCAACCCCAGACTATCCTTTATATGAAACATTACTTTAAAAAAGTTCCAAAACTTGATATGTAAATTAATCATTGTTAACACATACATATATGGTAGTGTAAGATAAATTTACAATTCATTTATCAATTCCCATGACAACAAGGCTACATTAATACTTACGGTACCAGTAGCAAATGACATAACAACAAACAGCATAGTAACCTAATTTAGAAGTAGCTTTTCAAATGCTCACATTGACAGTTCAGTTTTCTTAATGTCCAATAAAAGATGGAAAAGCAATTTTGATTTATTATTGATTTTTATAATTTTTTCAAGTATTGCAAAAGGCCTTGCGGACCTCGTCAAAAATGGCTCTAACGATTTGGATTAAAATAGGTACCATAAATTTAAGATAATTATATGACAAATGAAGTGTACACATATGTTGAATTTTCTGGGAGTAGCCTATGAAGACCTCTTCATTTTGTACGAGTTACATAACTGGTAAACCGCAAGAGATACACAAAACCTTACTGCACAAAAAATGTAAATACCGTTAAGAATACAATTTGTCGGATGCATTTTGTATGGAGTTCACCATTTCTGAGATATTCGTTATTATTGATTTGAATTTTCAAACATTTATGCTTCACTCAATTAAAAGTCAAATTTCTTATTTATTTTTTTCTTGGCCATATAAACCATTCAAAGCTATCACATAGCCAGCAGCTCTGAAAGCATTAACTACCCCTTAAACCGTACTGTATTCTGTTACCCCTTGTTACCCCTTTTCACAGCGAGACTCATTGTTGTCTTTAACAAGGTTGACATATATTAACACATTTATAAAGGCATTCTGCCAATGTTACATCTCTACTTATTACATTACACCAGCCCAGGTGATACTCTAAATTCATACATTATTTTTACTTTTAATGATATATACTTTTAAAAACAGATGCTCCCCCCCCCCCTCCCCCCCGGGTCACCCGCTGAATTCATTACTGAGTGCAACATATCAGAATTTTTCATGTAAATATGTTAAATGTATACCTAGTTGTTTAATGAAAATCGTTAGATAAATTATTGGAAAAATAAAAAAAATAAAAAATGGAACAATTCTCTGTGTAAATGTTAATTTGGGGTGGGGAGAGGGTTTGTTGAAGATCCTCTTGATGTATCTTTGAAAGATAGTGGAATTAATATTTTGTATTTATCCAATACTTCTTTCGCATTTACACTTCACACATTCGCGCACGCGCATTCGTACGCACGGACATTTTCTAATTTGTTGATGTGCGCCTGTAAAACTTGCATTTTCTGTGGAATCTCGACATTGAAGACTTTTCAGGTGAATTGCATAGTTCGAGTTGAAAGAATTCCCTTTTCAGTAATCTGAAAAATGCTGAATCTAGCTCAAATGAAATACCTACCAGTTTTAAGTTACTAGGATTTGTCAACTTTTGTGATTGCAGGACAGAGCAGGGGGAAAGCTGGGCGGGCGGGCGTTCCTACTGTGTGCTTAACCATACAACTGCAGACAGAAGACAGAAGACGAGCAACACACAGGTAACAACTCAAGTATCTTCGCATTCAGGGTTCAAATGTGGGGTGTTTGCAAAACTTGCAAATCAATCAATAACACTGACTCATTACGGATACAATTAAGTCCTTAAATTGAGTAGCCTTCATGACTAATACAGAAGTACGGGGAGTGCAGAAACCTCCGAGCAGGCTGCGAGGTGTTTTGCCTGTCCACGACCTCGGCGCTCCTTGCCGTCTATCACAGAAAGGTTCAGATGAAGCCATACATTTTTACTTTCTCTACTGGTAAGTAGGGGAAGTATTGTATTCCACCCAAAAATTCTATGTCGAGATTTCACCGGAAATATATGTTTTGAGGCCACCTGAATAAAAAAAAGTCCCCGCGCGCGCGCGTGTGTCTGTCACTCTGTGGTCAGCATAACTCAAAAACGAAAAGTCTGTTAAAAACCAAAGTTGATATTTAAGGGGAGTTAGGGGTGAGTTTAGGAAATTCTACAATTTGTATGCTAGCAGTACCAAATTTTAACCACGTTAATATAGTGCTTAGATATGCAGCTGTACAAAATTTGAAGCGTGTAAGTCAAATATTTTTTAATTAAAAGTTTTTAATTGATTATAAAGATACTCTGATTAAAAATGCTCCTTGCGTAACAATTTTTATATGTTTGACATGAAAGTTGGTGATCTGATGCTTCATGCACTTGAAAGTCATAATTGCTCTGGATTTTGATTTTACACTAGTACTTTTCTATCTGGAAATTTTTTAATATGTCTATTTACAGATTTCACCTTTTTTTAACTTTCCATCGGCATTTGAATGTGAATATGTTCAATATTACTTGACTGATATCAAAACCCAGAGCAATTTTGGAGCCTTCTATGAATAAGAACACATCCTGAAATTTTCAAAAGAATTCCTTAAGAACTCTGTCGCAAGGAGTTTTTCAGATGCGTGAAAATGCTGAGAAAAAAGAAACTGAGAAAAACAGCATTAAACTTTTAAAACGTTGTAACCCCATCAGAGGTGTGTTGCAGCATAGGTTTCACTTTCTGATCTCTTACCCTCTCTTATGCTGACAATTTCTGCAATTTATGGGCTCTCCTTGTGTGTTTTGTTTCCTGGCACTGCATTTTCTACTCTGAATACATCTTCTAGCATTGCACTTCTGACAAATGCATATTGTTCCAACTGAAATGTTTTCATTCCTAAGACTATTCAACACTTGAATTGACTTCACACACCCCATATTAAACTCCATGACAGTTTTCAGCACTGCAAGTTCAAGTTTATTCCTAGACACGCACCTATTTTGGACAATAGCTCCCACAACATTGCGAAGAGATACATTCGAGTTCTGTGTCGTACCCTTTGGCATAGCGTTCTAGCAGCCGGTCAGAACCAAGTCGCTGATCCGGAAATAGAATTTTAGTTACCACTTCTGGAGACAACTTGTGATTTTGTGGATGCAGATTGAGGATAATTTACATGATTGAGTTTCTGATCCATCGATATTCAGTCTCGGTGGGTGCGCACGCCTAACCACCAGCCATTTAATCACTATGCACCACTATTTAAAAATGGCCGCCAGATCTTTAAAAATGGCGCTGGCATCAAAATCATTGCACTTTTTAATAGACAAAACATTGAACAATTTTTCAACATAAAAATCTAAAAATCAACTTTTTTTTACCAAACGGGCCAAATCTCACCCCTAACTGCCCTTAAGTTTAGTGTCTTTCAGGGATGCGACACGAAGATTTTGAAGAAAATAGCCCCACCCTAAACTAACCTTTACATGGAACATTTTTCGAAAATATTGATTTTCATGAAAATGACTCTAACGATTTTGATTAAAATGCCATATATTTAAAATATTTGTATGACAAATGAAATGTATATTTTGAATTTTCTGGCTATAGCCTATGTAGTCCTGTTCACTCTGGATGACTTTTGAATAACTCGTAAACCCTAAGAGATAGACAAAATCTTACTGTACAAAAATGTAGATCTGGCTAAAACACACAATTTATGTCTAAATAAAATTGTTTGTAGAGTGAACCATTTCGGAGATATTCCTTCTTATTTGTGTCAGTTTTGGAAAACAAAACTTTGGTGAAGTGGAATATCGCTATTCATTTTTTAATATGTTAAGCGTGCAAAGAGAACGGGATATCAAAGCTTTAAAACATTTGACTATCGCACAAAGCCTACTGTATTCTAATATTCTCCTTGCATCTACAAGGAAATAAGCAATAAGATAATTTGTACAAATGTTTATCTCAACTAACACAAAGAAGATACAGCAATAAGAGTTTATACAAGAGTAGAGAAAGTCATGTGAGTGCAGCACATCAGATTTTTGCCATTGTGTGCTACATTTCCATAAAATAATGTGGTGAGCCTACAGTAAGCGATATTTCCGGTGAAATGTTGGTAGCGAAGTTTTGATTGAAATAAAGTGGTATAAGGTTATAACGGTGGTAGGGGGCGGCGCGGGGCGGCGCGGCAGTGACATATGAAGAGAGGCTTTGTTCTAGGGATGCAAGCCGGAAATGTGTTGTTCCTTCCTTCCAGTGCGAGTGAGCGGGTGAAGCATTCTTGGCCGCTTCTTGCGTGGGTTCGTCTCCACACACATCCGCCGGATGTAGCTGGTACGTTCGTTCGTTCGTACTTGCCCGCCATACCTTCATCTTCAATCAACTCATATTTAGAACCAAGCTTTCACACAGATGGAACCAACTTTGGTAGAATAACTCATATCTATATCAAAATGTGTCATGTGGATAATAGCTTTGTACATGAAAAACAATCTGATGTGTTGCACTCACATGACTTTCTCTACTCTTGTACTAACCATTCTTACAAACTCTTATTCCTATATCTTCTTTATGTTAGTTGAGATAAACATTCGTACAAATTATCTTATTGCTTATTTCCTACTAGGTGCAAGGGGAAGTTAGAATACAGTAGGCTTAAGTGATAGTTAAATAGTTTAAGACCTGGTGACTATGTGAGGGCTTTGAAATTTTTCTCTTTGTATGAACAAGACATAAAACGAATAACGACTTCCCATTTGAGAGGAATATAAGTATACCTGCAGTACTGTATCCCACTTATGACGCCTATGGTGGCCAGAGGTGGAGGATGCAGCGGTCGGGCGGTAGGCCTTGACCCGGATGGAGTTTATAAGTATTGCAAAATTCAAGCCAATAATAAGGAATATCTGTAAACTGTTAACTTCTTAAAAGCAATTTATTTAATATAAATTGTGTATTAACTAGATGTACATTTCTGGTGTAGTAAGATTGTGCTTGTGTCCTACGGTTTACCAGTTTTGTGAAAGTCATGAATGAAGAAGACTTAACACGCCATTCCCACATGAGTCAAGATATGGATACATTGCTTCTGTCGTGAAAATATATTAAACATATGGTATTTTAATTAAAATCGTTAGAGTAATGTTCGACAAATATAAAATTTTCGAACAATTGTCCATCAAAAGGTGATTTAAGTTGGGGACTTTTTCTTGAAAATCTTCCTCTCGCATCCTTGAAGATACTAAACCCAAATGCCAAGTTTGGTATTTAACCGACTTTTCGCTTTTGAATTACGTTGTCCATAGCCAGACAGAGGGAGAATCTTTTTCTAAAAATCTGATGTGTTGCACTCACATGACTTTCTCTACTCATGTACTAACCATTCTTACAAACTCTTATTCCTATATCTTCTTCGTGTTAGTTGAGATAAACATTTGTACAAATTATCTTATTGCTTATTTCCTTGTAGGTACAAGGGGAATATGGGAATACGGTAGCCTTTGTGCGATAGAACGATGATCCATTTCACAAAGTTCTAAGTTTTCCGAAACTCACACACATAACAAGGAATATCTCCGAAATGGCTCATCCTACAAGAAAATTTATTGAGACATAAATTGTGTATTTTAGCAAGATCTACATTTTATGTACAGTATGATTTGGTCTATCTCTAACGGTTTGCCAGTTATGCAAAAGTTGTCCAGAGTAAATACGACTACAGGGGCTATAGCCAGAAAATTCAAGATATACATTTCATTTGTCATCAAAATATCTCAAACATATGACATTTTAATCAAAATCGCTAGAGCCATTTTCAAGAAAATCAAAATTTTCGAAAAATGTTCCATGTAAAGGGTAGTTTAGGGTGGGGCTATTTTTCAAAATCTTCGTGTCGCATCCTTGAAAGACATTAAACTTAAATACCAACTTTGGTTTTTAACAGACTTTTCATTTTTGAGTTATGCTGTCCACAGACACACACACACACACACACACACACACACACACACACACACACACACACGGATCTTTTTCTAAAAATTCTTTTTTTTTTTTTTTTGATTCAGGGGGCCTCAAAACATATATTTCCGTTGAAATCTCGACATGTAATTTTTGCGTGTAATACAATACTTGGTCTACTTTCTGTAAATACGTAGTACCTAGAGAAAGTAATTAGGAATGTGTTGTGGAATGATGTTAGATAAGATATGGGAGCTGTGAAGTTCATCACTGGCACTTCACATGCAGCCTAACCTTCAAATACACAACATCCACACAGTGTCACAATTATTCATACTTGTGTCTATATTTTATTTTGAATAATGTTTCTGTTCCTTTTAGAGCAATCAGTGCTTTGTGTTTTGTCCTATTAATGGGTAATATAAGTAAAAGCTAGCAAATGCTTGTCAGCTGTAACTCGCAAGCAATTTGAGAATCGAGCATGAGCTCGTGGTGTGGTATAAATAAAAATGTCACCTTTTCGTTGAGCTATTGCTATCAGCAGTAAGCTTCTGCTCAGTGACCTTCACCTAAACAAGCACGCCTACATTTCTGTTAGCAAGCGATTGAAATATCTGCTGCATTTAAATAGTTACATAATTATTCATGTCAAGCGTCTTACTGTCATTCAATACATATTCAGCTTTTACATAACAATTATTTAGTTAAAGATTTGACAGTTAAAATAGAAATTGAGATTTGCCCGGCTGTCGACAGATAGGTTTATCCCCATTCTGAATTCATTCCTGATTTCATTTCATTAATAGTATTTTTGTATCAAAACCCTAGCGCAAGAGCCCATGAAGGGCCAAGGCTTGCCACGCAGGCGCTGCGTCCCCCACATCCATGTTTTTATTGCCTGCATTTTGTACTCCCACTTTATTCTAGATATTAAACATTTGGTGTAGGACATAATTACCCTTAGTGGAAGCTATTTCTTTTGTTGCGGGAATCTTATTTCTTCTTCTTCTTCTTCTTCTTCTTCTTCTTCTTCTTCTTCTTCTTCTTCTTCTTTACCTGATTACCCTCCCCTTATGCAGGACTTACAAGCCAGTGTCTAGAGTCAGACACCTGTCGGGGAACACAGGAACCTATGTACCGGACAGAGTGAAGTGGTCAGTATGAGAGTGAGCAAGTGATTACCCTCCCCTTATGTAGGACTTACAAGCCAGTGTCTAGAGTCAGACACCTGTCGGGGAACACAGGAACCTATGTACCAGACAGAGTGAAGTGGTCAGTATGAGAGTGAGCAAGTGATTACCCTCCCCTTATGTAGGACTTACAAGCCAGTGCCTAGGGTCAGACACCTGTCGGGGAACACAGGAACCTATGTACCAGACAGAGTGAAGTGGTCAGTATGAGAGTGAGCAAGTGATTACCCTCCCCTTATGTAGGACTTACAAGCCAGTGCCTAGAGTCAGACGCCTGTCAGGGAACACAGGAACCTATGTACCAGACAGAGTGAAGTGGTCAGTATGAGAGTGAGGAAGTGATTACCCTCCCCTTATGTAGGACTTACAAGCCAGTGCCTAGGGTCAGACGGCTGTCGGGAAACACAGGAGGCTATGTACCAGACAGAGTGAAGTGGTCAGTATGAGAGTGAGCAAGTGATTACCCTCCCCTTATGTAGGACTTACAAGCCAGTACCTAGGGTCAGACACCTGTCGGGGAACACAGGAACCTATGTACCAGACAGAGTGAAGTGGTCAGTATGAGAGTGAGCAAGTGATTACCCTCCCCTTATGTAGGACTTACAAGCCAGTGCCTAGGGTCAGACACCTGTCGGGGAACACAGGAACCTATGTACCAGACAGAGTGAAGTGGTCAGTATGAGAGTGAGCAAGTGATTACCCTCCCCTTATGTAGGACTTACAAGCCAGTGCCTAGGGTCAGACGCCTGTCGGGGAACACAGGAACCTATGTACCAGACAGAGTGAAGTGGTCAGTATGAGAGTGAGCAAGTGATTACCCTCCCCTTATGTAGGACTTACAAGCCAGTGCCTAGGATCAGACACCTGTCGGGGAACACAGGAACCTATGTACCAGACAGAGTGAAGTGGTCAGTATGAGAGTGAGCAAGCGATTACCCCCCACCCCTTATGTAGGACTTACAAGCCAGTGCCTAGAGTCAGACGCCTGTCGGGGAACACAGGAACCTATGTACCAGACAGAGTGAAGTGGTCAGTATGAGAGTGAGCTCCAGAGGCTCCAGAGGCAGTTCGAGTCGAGCGGGTGCAATTTTACTTGCCCCGTTCGAGTGTCATGTCCGCAGTACCTAGCCGTTATACGGCTTAACCTGCGCGATGGTTTCGATGGTATCACTACAGGGAAGTGTGTTTCACTGGGGAATGATTAATGGAAACAAGGGGTTTATATAGGGGCAGGAGGGGTGGTTGGAAGGGATTGGTCCGCGAGCGGGCTCTGCGCGGTTTCTGATTGGTCGTTTCCGGCCAGTCAGGTGACGCGCTAATCCCCTCCAGGGTTCTGGCCGTCAGTCACTCACTGAGAGGTGAACTGAAACAGGTGTTTTCTCTGTTTTGAATACAGATTGTACTTTCGCCTTTCCCATCTTCAGAGTTAAACCGCCGGACTTAGTATGTCCTTTGGTAGTCTCTTTGATGGTAGTCGGCGTGGCTCTCTCTGGTCATATTGACCCAGAGTATTCACCAGAGGGTTAGGGTGGTTCTGGAGTTTGTTGTACATTGTGCGAGCGCGGGTTTTAATCACGTCGACAATGTACGGGATACCGGAGTGTTCATGAAGGATATGGGCAGGAAATCTCCAGCCGGTATCATAGATCATCCTTAATGCCCGGTTCTGCAGCGTCTGGAGTCTGATGAAGGTGGACTTTGCCACCACTCCCCAGATCTCGCATCCGTACAGGACCAGAGGCGGGATGATCGCTCGATACAGCTGGAGCTTCAGGCGTAAGGGCATGGTTTGGGATCTGAATATGGGGTATAGCTGCCGGAGAGCAGCATGGCCTTGCAGTACTTTGCCCCTGACGTGATGTCTATACGTCAGCCGCCGGTCCAGCGTGACTCCGAGATACTTCGCCGTAGTGACCCAGGGGATCCGACGGCGCCGAAGCTCGAGGTCTCGCGGGAGCCGGTTGGCTTTCGTATTCGCCAGGAGAATCGCAGAGCTTTTCTCCGGGTTTATCGACATACGCCAGTTCTCGCACCATCTACTGATGGCGCGGAGGTGGGCTTGCACCTGTTGGTAGCTGTAGCGGGGATTCTTGTTAGTAGCGAAGATCATAAGATCGTCCGCATACTGACAGATGAGTGTGTTTGGGTGCGTGGGGAGATCGGCCATGTAAGCTGCAAAGAGCGCCGGTGACAGTACACTGCCCTCGGGGACTCCTGCGCCAATGGGCCTCTCTCTAGAGAATGATCCCTCCACCTTCACCCGGAAGCTACGTTCCTGTAGGAAACTAGCCACCAAGTAAATGTATGGAGGGGGGATTTCGTGCTGTATGAGCTTGTAGACAAGCCCCTCATGCCAGGTGGTAGAAAAAGCCTTTTCCACGTCAAGCAACACTGCCACCGTTTTAGCCCTATCCTGGTAAGCCAGGGAAGCTTTCTCGGCTACACGCAGTAGTTGCTCGGTCGTGGAGTGGCCAGAACGAAAACCAAACTGATGTTCAGGAAGGAGACCTTTTTCCTCCAATAGGGGACCAAGGCGGGACAGGAACAGTTTCTCGAATACTTTCGAGATAACTGGTAGGAGGCTGATGGAGCGGTAACTAGATGGGAAGACCGGATTTTTGCCCGGCTTTAACACGCATACCACACGCGCCTGTTTCCAGACAGCTGGAAAATGACGCATGCTGAGGCATGCGTTGTAAATCCGGGTCAAGTGCATCACGGCTCTAGGGGGAAGGTGCTGGAGCATTTCCGCTGTTACACGGTCCTGTCCAGGGGATTTTCGGGCTCTTAGGGATTTTATGGTGTTAGTTACCTCGCGAGGGGTAACTATCGGGATGTGGAACACCTCGTGGCCCGCGGGTCCGACTTCTAGGAAGTCTTCTACCGCCTGTTCCACAAGGTCAGTATGGTCGTCGTTCTGTGGATCTTCCCTGGGCTGGAATTGAGTTTCCAGATAGTCTGCAAGTGCCTCTGCTTTTTCCCTCGGTTCGAACACAAGTCTTCCCCGAGGGCTATGCACAGGATGCTGGTGTACAGTTTTGTCTTTCCGCAAGCCTCGGACGATGCGCCACGGTTTCCTCTCCTGGAGGTTTACGTGACGCAACGTGTTTTCCCAAGCTGCTTGCCTATGTTTTCTTAGGAGTCGTCTCACCAGGGATTTGAACCTCTGGTGTATTACTCCTATCCTAGGATGTCGGAATCTCTGCCATAGCCGTCTGACAGCATTCTTTGCTTGTATGAGGCGTTTCAGTGGTACAGGGATAGATGTCGGGTTTGGTGCTTCGGTAGGAATGCGGTGTGTGTGAGCACGCACCGCATTTAGGACTGAGGTTGCAAACCCCGCGGCTGCCTCCTCGAGAGCCTCAAGTGAGTCTATTCGAGGATTTGCCTCCACGGAGTTTTGAAGGGCAAGGACGGCCGCGTCCCAGTCGACTTCTTCCACCCAGTCCGGCACTCCCAGCGCAGTGAGATTAACGTCTGAGTCGATCACAACAGGGTTGTGATCGGAATCCAGAGCGTTAATCACAGAGAGGTCCAAGTGAAATGGAATGTTTTTGGTGATTACGAAATCGATGATGTCGGCAGTGCCGCGTGCCGGGTAGTGAGTTGGACCTCTCGGCCCGTGCGCGTGGAGGGCGGGGTTCCCGCTAATGAGACGGTACAATCCCCGGCCCTTCACGTTCTGGGTGCGGCTGTGCCAGCTTGGATGTTTGGCGTTGAAGTCGCCTGCAATGCAAACCCTATGGTGTAGGTTCAGGAGAGCCGTAATGTCCGCTTCATGGAAACGGCGATCCGGCGGGTCATATACCGCCACAAGCACCAGGTCGTTCCCGCCCAAGGATAACCTTATGGCGGTTGCTTCCAGGTGTTGAAGCGGAGGAATGGTAACGGGAGTATGGGTAAGATGGTTCTTTATGAATATGGCAGTACCACCGCCCTGTCGGCCGACCCGATCAGACCGATGAGCGGCGTAACTTGGCAGGGTAAACTGTACACCGGCGTGCAAGTGCGTTTCACAGACCATCAGGATATCAATCCCGTGGCTGTCTACGAACTCTAACAGGCCAGGTCTCTGGTCTCTAACTCCATTTGCGTTCCAGAACGCAGCTCGAAATGAACGCACAGTTCTATGCGCCATTACGAGCTCGTGGAGTTAGAATAGAGGTCCTGAGCCGTTTGAAGCATCTTAGTGATTACCCTCCCCTTATGTAGGACTTACAAGCCAGTGTCTAGGGTCAGACACCTGTCGGGGAACACAGGAACCTATGTACCAGACAGAGTGAAGTGGTCAGTATGAGAGTGAGCAAGTGATTACCCTCCCCTTATGTAGGACTTACAAGCCAGTGCCTAGAGTCAGACACCTGTCAGGGAACACAGGAACCTATGTACCAGACAGAGTGAAGTGGTCAGTATGAGAGTGAGCAAGTGATTACCCTCCCCTTATGTAGGACTTACAAGCCAGTACCTAGGGTCAGACGTCTGTCGGGGAACACAGGAACCTATGTACCAGACAGAGTGAAGTGGTCAGTATGAGAGTGAGCAAGTGATTACCCTCCTCTTATGTAGGACTTACAAGCCAGTGCCTAGAGTCAGACACCTGTCAGGGAACACAGGAACCTATGTACCAGACAGAGTGAAGTGGTCAGTATGAGAGTGAGCAAGTGATTACCCTCCCCTTATGTAGGACTTACAAGCCAGTACCTAGGGTCAGACGTCTGTCGGGGAACACAGGAACCTATGTACCAGACAGAGTGAAGTGGTCAGTATGAGAGTGAGCAAGTGATTACCCTCTCCTTATGTAGGACTTACAAGCCAGTGCCTAGGGTCAGACATCTGTCGGGGAACACAGGAACCTATGTACCAGACAGAGTGAAGTGGTCAGTATGAGAGTGAGGAAGTGATTACCCTCCCCTTATGTAGGACTTACAAGCCAGTGCCTAGGGTCAGACACCTGTCGGGGAGCAGAGGAACCTCTGGACCAAACAGAGTGAGGACCTGGAAGAGGGTGTACTGCCCCCCAGTGCCTAGGGTCAGACACCTGTGGGGGAGCAGAGGGACATCTGGACCAGATAGAGTGAAGACCTGGAAGCAGTTGGTCAGCCCACCAGTGCCTAGGGTCAGACACCATCCATGTAAAAGGGTATTTTGGTATTTGGTATCTGGTAAAAGCTTCGTGTCGCACCCTTACCAACATCCAATAACCTAAGTTCCACTTTTTTGTGTTATTGGATTAAAGGTTATTTTGTTTTTGTAAATTGATGCTCTTAACCAATTTTTAAATGCCAAACATGCAAATAAGTAAACCATATTTTAAAACAGAATAAAGTATAGCAATAAATTACACATCAAAATTCACAGAAAACTTCGAATATTAATATGACAGTAAAAACAAAAATACAACATTTTTACCAAAAACACCCATTAATCTCCCCTTAGCATAAACACACACGAATTAGAAGTTGTACTTTATCCCACCAGGAGGATTCAACTTTATCCCAATCCTTTATTACCAACTGTTGTTTCAAGTCCAATCAAAAGGCAAGCCCTTTGTACCTGTTTAATTAATCGATTTGGTTTGATCTCCTTTTATATCTCATTATGTCTTTTTACATGCATTGCATTATCTCTTTACAATTCAAATCACCATCTTAAATTTAGCGCTATGTTAATCTCTCCCTTGTGTTGGTAGCCTTGCTTTTATTCTTTGAACTCAATCGTTGTTGTTTTGTCTATGACCAGAATAAACGACAAGTGAACGACAAGATGTCGGCGGGTACGAATATGAATGAAATTGGATACGAAGAGCGCGATGAAATTCTTAGAGCTGCCGAAAGTGTAGCGTTGGAATTGTATACCTAATGACTTCATTGACTGGTGTAGGTAAGGTAAGCACTGCTAACGCATCAACAACACACATTCCCACGTTTGTTGTTCCCGCTCTAGGCGCCTTTTCTCTTAGCTACATATGGGCCCGGAATTAATATAGGTACTACTAGTTTATTGTTATTTTACAAGTTTCAGGGCTGTCTAAAACATAATATGTGTTACATGTGCTAAGGTGATTTTATGTTGCCCGTAGGCTTGTTCTTGCAGTACAAAGCTCTAGTTTTAACAATTGTGTCATAAGATTTATTACGTTTCCATGGCGAATTCAATACGGAAATGAGATAACTTTGGATATGCAAGGCTCAAACAGAAATAAATCAAGCTGTTTTGTTGGTCATTTGGTTTATGTTGGCGAACCTGTAGAAATATGTTTTCTGCGTATTTTAACAAGGTTTTGAGGTTGGTGAATACGTTTGAGAAGAATATATTGTGAGTTTATAGAAACAGTAAAAGTGGCTTTGTTGTTTTCTTTTATTACATCACTTTCACTAAGAAAACAAAATGGCTAGTGTGCAGCGTATTATGAGTACATAAGGAGTTAGCATCTTTGGTGGATTCAAATCGATAGGTGTTTCCATGCAACATAATTTCGGTCCGATCCCAGGAAATAAGCGGATCGGATCCAGTGGTTGAGCTTGGTTGGGATCCGCGTTTCCATACATTATTCAGAACTCAACACGTATTGAATTCGCCATGGAAACGTAGTAATTTCGTATTGTTCTATCTTTATCACGCCTTTAATTGCAATGATCGATCATATCGGCGGAATATGTAGGGCAGTGGTGTGTTAACTTGTATACAGTTGTTTTTGTGCACACATTCACACTCACAGACTCTGGGGAGGATATGGATATTCTTGAAATACTTGTTAGTGATAAATTATCACTCCCCAGCCGGGGAATGGAACCCGGGACCCCTCGCACCCCACGCAGGTGCTCTACCAACTGCGCTATAGGGCCAGCCCGAATATGTTGTCTAAACCACTAAATATATGCGTTTAATTGTTTTAATAGTTTAACCTCTGGATTTATTTTATGATAAAATTACCAAAGATAGTCTCCCACATCTGATTTATTTGTCTGTTTATATTTAATATTTTTAAAATACCATTTTATTCTGGTTTCTAAATGAAATTTAGTCTTACTAATGTAAATCCTGTCACAATCCAAACAACTAAACTGATAAGTGTCAGTGGTTTTTTTTTTTTTTTTTTTTTTTTTTTTTTTTTTTTTTTTTTTTTTTCAGATTGTAGTATCTTTTTTAGAAATATTATGAGTATTTATTTTCATGAACTAAAATTATTGCATGATTTTTATAACTTTTGTTTAAAAATTGTCACTACCCCAAGGATAGTACGTAAATTTTTAAACATATAATCGTCTTTTATGTTTTTGCAAGTAGAAATATGTTTTACAGTCTTTGATATTTAAATTGGTCAATCTTTTTACATGTAAAGGCATTACTTAACATTGTGTTGATAAGATATTTATTTTCTATATTACATTCTTCTTTATTAAGGGGTATATTTATTAAATAATAATTAATCTGTTAAAAAAGTAAATTTATGTGAAAAAGGCTTAAAATTTCTATTTTTTATGTAATTATCAGTGTGAGTTGCTTTTCTATAAATGCCAAAATTTAATTTATTGTTATGCTTTATTGTCTTTTAGCCTATTATTATCTTTAATGCCATTATTTTGAATTTCTAATGTGAATCTAAGGATTTTGAAGCATTGTTTGTATGTTTATCAGGGACAATACCAATAATATCATCTACTCGTATATATCTTTACCAGTTTTAAAAAGTAAAGGAAATGCTTTAGTAGCTTGTGGTTCAACAAATCTTATCACAACATCAGTAAGAAATTCTGAAAGTGGACTACCCATTGCTTAAACCTGAAGTTTGCTGAAATAACGTTTCATTAATATCAAAAGCTTCAGTGTTTTGTTTTATGAACTATTACGTTATTGGTCAAGATTACTAAAATTTTATTTTCATCACTGCTTACCAAATTCATAAAGTGTTAAAGAGACCAGAAATAATAGGCTCAGGCTTAGGAGGGATGAGGCAATTTCTGCCCTCGTAACTTACCAAGCCAAAGGCCACCCCCCCCCCCCAACAACCTTACTCCCAAGATTCCAAAGTTGGGGTGACATGTTCGTCCAGCGGTGGTCAAGTGCAAGCAGGTAAGGGGAGGTTGAAACCACCTCCTTCCACCCGCTGGGACAGAATGACGCGTTTATCCAGTGGCGTTACTGCGGCGTGATTCTTACGTGCAGGAAACCAAAGACGTATTCTACTGCTGATTAACCCACCATGTTCCTGAGGATACTTTCTTGTCACGTTTTACGTTTCACAAAGTCTTCAGTAAGAAGACAAAGATGAAGTGCACAGTCTCAAAAGATAAGCACTTATCTTGCTGCGATAGCTACTCACCTTTAATTTTCATTTTTACTTTCTCTACTGGTAAGTAGGGGAAGTATTGTACTCTACCCAAATATTCGTTGTTGAGATTTCACCGGAAATATATGTTTTGAGACCCCTGAATCAAAAAAAAAAAAAAAAAAAAGTATTTTTAGAAAAAGGTCCCTGTGTGTGTGTCTGTGGACAGCATAACTCAAAAACGAAAACTCAGTTAAAAACCAAAGTTGGTATTTAAGTTTAATGTCTTTCAAGGATGCGACACGAAGATTTTGAAGAAAATAGCCCCACCCTAAACTACCCTTTACATGGAAGATTTTTCGAAAATTTTGATTTTCTTGAAAATGACTCTAACGATTTTGATTAAAATGTCAGATGTTTGAGATATTCTGATGATGAATGAAATGTATATCTTGAATTTTCTGGCTATAGCCCCTGTAGTCATATTTACTCTGGACGACTTTTGCATAACTGGTAAACCGTTAGAAATAGCCCAAATCATAATATACAAAAATGTAGATCTCGCTAAAATACACAATTTATGCCTCAATAACTTTTCTTGTAGAGTGAACCATTTCGGAGATATTCCTTGTTATGTGTGTGAGTTTCGGAAAACTTAGAACTTTAGTGAAATGGAACATCGTTGTTCATTTTCTTATATGTTAAGTGTGCAAAGAGAACGTAATCTCAAAGCTTTAAAACATTTGACTATCGCTCAAAGCCTACTTTATTCTTATATTCCCCTTGTACCTACACGGAAATAAGCAATAAGATAACTTGTAGAAATGTTTATCTTAACTAACACGAAGAAGATATAGGAATAAGAGTTTGTAAGAATGATTAGTAGGAGAGTAGAGAAAGTCATGTGAGTGCAGCACATCAGATTTTTAAAAATATTTGTTCGCAGATATAAGTGGAGTCAAATACTGCCATTAAACTAGATGTAAACAAACGTAATCTCGGATACTCACAGCAGGACAGAGACCTAAATAGTTTCCGCCCTTCTTTCTCACAACATTTTAGGTTGTGCAATGATGCCATGTAGTAAGTATGGCTGTCCAAAAGTTTAATGGCGGGTGGCTCGATATAATATCGAATCATAGGCTTGCCACGCCTTGCGGTGTTGTGCAATTACACACACTGTGAAATCACTGTAAAACCAGTTATATAAATAACATTTGCACCCTAAATGTTTTTTTGCGCGGTAGGAAAGAGAATAATAGTCGGCTATCAGCCACCATTAAATTTTGTATCTGCCATAGTTCCAGTAGCTCGTATGGAGGCTCACTACGTGGAAACTTCTGAGGAGTGCAACATAATTGGAATTTGGTTTCAAATATTTTTAGGTTTTCAAATTGTGAAGAGAATGTGTTGTACAAATGCTTCAAAAGTGGATGTATTCTTCCAGGAGAATAACGTTTATCGTGGACGTGGAACGTAAGCAAGCGAAATGGTATAAAGGTGCAACTACCAGTCTTACAAGTCATCGTCTTCATCTGGAATATAGGAAGATATTCGTCCTCCTATTCCACGTGGACATTGTGCTACTCCGTGCCTAGGTCTGCCTCTCGTTGCCTTGGTCACTGTTGGCAAAGCGAGCGTGTGGTGCAGGGTAGAGGAGCTCTGGTTCCCGAGTTCCCAGGTTCAAACCCGACGGAGGGAGAGGAATTTCTTCCGGTGTAAAAATCCGTAGCATAGCTAACGTAAAGCCGGTGGTCCCGCTATCTACGGCATGTAAAATAACTTCAAACCCGACATAGAGGCCTCTGAGCAAGATTAAGCGATCTTTTAGTCCAGTACAGAACGGGACGCTCAGAACCACAGCAGTTAAAGGATGTTCATTAGAAACATGTGACGTGTTGCACTCACATGACTTTCTCTACTCTTGTACTAACCATTCGTACAAACTCTTATTCCTATATCTTCTTCGTGTTAGTTGAGATAAACATTTGTACAACTTATCTTATTGCTTATTTCCTTGTAGGTACAAGGGGAATATGTTAATACAGTAAGCTTTGAGCGATAGTCAAATCTTTAAAAACTTTCAAAATTCGCTCTCTTTGCACACGTAACATATAAAATAATGAATAACGATATTCCATTTGACAAATTTGTTCAGACATAAATTGTGTATTTTAGCGAGATCTACATTTTTGTATAGTAAGATTTCGTCTATCTCTTACGGTTTACCAGTTATGCAAAAATCATCCAAAGTAAATAGGACTTCATGGGCTATTTTCGAAAAATGTGCCATGTAAAGGGTAGTTTAGGGTGGGGCTATTTTCTTCAAAATCTTTGTGGGACATCCTTGAATGACAATAAACTTAAATACCAACTTTGGTTTTTAACCGACTTTTCGTTTTTAAGTTATGCTGTCCACAGATTGACACACAGACACACACACGCACACACACACACACACACACACACACACACACACACACACACACACACACACACACACACACCTACACACACACGGACCTTTTTTCTAAAAATGCTTTTTTTTTTTATTCAGGGGGCCTCAAAACATATTTCCGGTGAAATCTCGACATCGAATTTTTGGGTGGAATACAATACTTCCCCTACTTACCAGTAGAGAAAGTAAAAAAGCAACAATGAGGCAGCCAACAATTTCAGGATCGGAATCGCTGCATATAAATAGTGAATTGTTATTGTTTTGCCACATTCATTGATTGACATGCTGTTAGGGAAACATATTTTGTAGCTTTCATCTCTGTGGTCAGTTTCTCAGTAGGGCGTGTAGGTAATGGGTTTTGTGAAATTCACTTCCAAGAATCGCGTGGCATTTATTTATAGGTACTTTCTCTGTTAATTATACTCGTATAGAGTAGGGAAGAAAAGGTATTGCATTCCAACCAAAACGAGATTTAATTGGAAATATTGTTTGAGGTCCCCTAAATCTAATAAAAGCCTTTTTAGAAAAGTGTCCATGCCTCTGTGTGTGTGTGTGTGTGTGTGTGAGTGTGTGTGTGTGTGTGTATGTGTGTGTGTGTGTGTGTGTGTGTGTGTGTGTGTGTGTGTCTAGTACTCGGGAGTTAATAAATAAAGCATTCTCCTAGTTTCCCAATAATTTGATATTAAAAGTTTCAAAAGCCATAACGGCTTGATAATTTTTGAAGTGTTCCATGTCCATTTCTTCTTCTTTGGAGCAGAATGCCACTGTTCCAATTCTGAAAAGATCATGTCCTGTCATCAGTCGAAATGCAGCAACAGAGCATTTTCTGTTATTTAGGTAAATATCTGGATCATCCAAAATTGTCTTCCATTTTCACTGTTTAATTCCAAGTGTTATCTGCTGATTATAACTTGAAGTTATTTTTCTTTTAACAATTCTTTTAATTGAATCATAGGATAAATTTTGTTTTACCACTAAATTGATTTTAGATCCTTTCTTTGAATATCAGCCATTTAATTTCCAAAACCACCACAGTATGGAGGAATCCACTGCAGCACTATATTTTTATGAAGATAGTGTATTGTTTGATCATATGTATTTTGGTTCAATTTCATCATTTTGGATCATTAGGATCTTGGAGCGCAGCTTTAGAATCAAACAGGAAAAGCAAAAATGTTGAACATTTTAATTTTGAGGAATATTGAAAATAAATTTGTACAATGTTATCTGCCCAGACCAACCTAACTGTTAAATAAAACACACTTCTGGTAACAGCGTGCAAACTATACATTTTTGAAAACCAGAAAGTCAGGGCTATTATAGAGGCACAAAAAACAAAAAGTTGAAAATTTTTGAAAAGAAATCGCCATTTCCAACGTGAAGCTCTCTGTACCTTAAGAAACTCACACAGATATTTTTGAAATTTGATTATTGCGTTATCTTTTTATTTTTTACTTCATATTTTGTTAAATGTGTTCATAGACTGGTATACAATCGACACATTCTAAAATGCAAAGGGCTTATCCTTCTTTAGTAAAACAAGAAAGCTAAACCCCTTGCGCAACAGCTTAGGAAGGGCCAGGGCTTGCCGCCCAGCCGCTGCGTACCCCACCTCTGTCCACTACAGGCGTCATTGGTGGGGTGTAGTATTGGACGGTGGTACGTGGTCAACGCATCCTTCTTTACTAGCACAGATTAACTTGAACTTTTAAAAGATTCAATTGTTTGGTTGTTTACAATGGTGTGATAAAGGTAAAATAAAATTCTTATTAGGATGTACAAAAAATGTTGAAATGTGGGTGATTTTAATTAGTCTAGTTAAATTAATTATATCCAGAACACGAGCGTTAATATGTGTGCAACAAATGCGAATGTCTGGTTGAACTTCTCTATACGATCGTTACAAAACATTGCCATACTGTGCTAACAACTTCAGGGCACTCTAATGAAAATTGTGGACTTGTAGTTTTATCATATGTGCATAGAAGATAATGTGCACCCCGAGTTCTTGCCGCTGATGACATCATTCCTCTCAACAATGCTGGTCTTCGTGTCCCTTTCTGGTCATGGCACGTGGTGGAACTTGAATATTGCTGTGGTTTTCCTCAATTCTTCCAGGTAAAGCCATTCCTGCACGCTATAATTTCCCTTACGCATTTCCGTTTGGATAAGTATTCTGCCGTTATAATCTCCAAGACCCGGATCTCTCAGGGCACAAACAAAAGATGGGGAGCGGCACAATTTTATGCCAGTATAATTACCACCTCACAAATATTTCACAATATAAATTTCCTTACTCTGTTTTACTGAAGCTTGGGAAGCAAACCCTTTTAACTCTAATAATAAATATTATTATAATTCTACCTTGGACTTTTAGTTCGTAAAATATTAAATTAGGTGCCTAAATTAGGTAGTATCACAAATAATATTTGTTGTTAGCTAATGCTGGATTTCTGACAATGAAGTCATTAATCCTCTTGCTCTCCAATATTTGATATTGAAGAGAGCAATAGCAGTAATAGTGACCGCTTTTTAGAGAGCACCATATTTGTATGTTTTGGCGGTCACATCGCTCTCTCACAACCCCCAGAATGTCTGAAGGACCACACCTGTCGTTGGTTTACGGGTCTCACCGACCTGACCAGGAGAGTTATCAAAATAAATTCACCGACCATATCCTCTGATTACCAATCAGAGGACGTATTACATGCCATGACAGGTCAGCATGTTAGGGGCTAAGATTTTATAGAAAAATGGAGAGATTGGAAAAATAAAGACTCCCTAGCCCTCAGGAACCCTAATAGCATCGGGGTCAGAAGAGAACAAGAGATGACCAAGGTAAGGTCAGATAGAAAAGTTACAGTGAGGAGCAAAACACCAGTAAGTGGAAGTAATGTTCTGCTCAGCTTGGGTACCTTGTGGTCACTATCCACATATCCCCTGGACACCAGTAAGTGGAAGTAATGTTCTGCTCAGCTTGGGTACCTTGTGGTCGCTATTCACATATCCCCTAGACACCAGTAAGTGGAAGTAATGTTCTGCTCAGCTTGGGTACCTTGTGGTCACTATCCACATATCCCCTAGACACCAGTAAGTGGAAGTAATGTTCTGCTCAGCTTGGGTACCTTGTGGTCGCTATTCACATATCCCCTAGACACCAGTAAGTGGAAGTAATGTTCTGCTCAGCTTGGGTACCTTGTGGTCGCCATTCACATATCCCCTAGACACCAGTAAGTGGAAGTAATGTTCTGCTCAGCTTCGGTACCTTGTGGTCGCTATTCACATATCCCCTAGACACCAGTAAGTGGAAGTAATGTTCTGCTCAGCTTGGGTACCTTGTGGTTGCTATTCACATATCCCCTAGACACCAGTAAGTGGAAGTAATGTTCTGCTCAGCTTGGGTACCTTGTGGTCGCCATTCACATATCCCCTAGACACCAGTAAGTGGAAGTAATGTTCTGCTCAGCTTGGGTACCTTGTGGTTGCTATTCACATATCCCCTAGACACCAGTAAGTGGAAGTAATGTTCTGCTCAGCTTGGGTACCTTGTGGTTGCCATTCACATATCCCCTAGACACCAGTAAGTGGAAGTAATGTTCTGCTCAGCTTGGGTACCTTGTGGTCGCCATTCACATATCCCCTAGACACCAGTAAGTGGAAGTAACGTTCTGCTCAGCTTGGGTACCTTGTGGTCGCCATTCACATATCCCCTAGACACCAGTAAGTGGAAGTAATGTTCTGCTCAGCTTGGGTACCTTGTGGTTGCCATTCACATATCCCCTAGACACCAGTAAGTGGAAGTAATGTTCTGCTCAGCTTGGGTACCTTGTGGTTGCTATTCACATATCCCCTAGACACCAGTAAGTGGAAGTAATGTTCTGCACAGCTTGGGTACCTTGTGGTTGCTATTCACATATCCCCTAGACACCAGTAAGTGGAAGTAATGTTCTACTCAGCTTGGGTATCTTGTGATTGCCATTCACATATCCCCTAGACACCAGTAAGTGGAAGTAATGTTCTGCTCAGCTTGGGTACCTTGTGGTTGCCATCCACATATCCCCTAGACACCAGTAAGTGGAAGTAATGTTCTGCTCAGCTTGGGTACCTTGTGGTCGCCATTCACATATCCCCTAGACACCAGTAAGTGGAAGTAATGTTCTGCACAGCTTGGGTACCTTGTGGTCACTATCCACATATCCCCTAGACACCAGTAAGTGGAAGTAATGTTCTGCTCAGCTTGGGTACCTTGTGGTTGCCATAAACATATCCCCTAGACACCAGTAAGTGGAAGTAATGTTCTGCTCAGCTTGGGTACCTTGTGGTTGCTATTCACATATCCCCTAGACACCAGTAAGTGGAAGTAATGTTCTGCTCAGCTTGGGTACCTTGTGGTTGCCATTCACATATCCCCTAGACACCAGTAAGTGGAAGTAATGTTCTGCTCAGCTTGGGTACCTTGTGGTCGCCATTCACATATCCCCTAGACACCAGTAAGTGGAAGTAATGTTCTGCTCAGCTTGGGTACCTTGTGGTTGCCATCCACATATCCCCTAGACACCAGTAAGTGGAAGTAATGTTCTGCTCAGCTTGGGTACCTTGTGGTTGCCATCCACATATCCCCTAGACACCAGTAAGTGGAAGTAATGTTCTGCTCAGCTTGGGTACCTTGTGGTTGCCATCCACATATCCCCTAGACACCAGTAAGTGGAAGTAATGTTCTGCTCAGCTTCGGTACCTTGTGGTCGCTATTCACATATCCCCTAGACACCAGTAAGTGGAAGTAATGTTCTGCTCAGCTTGGGTACCTTGTGGTCGCCATTCACATATCCCCTAGACACCAGTAAGTGGAAGTAATGTTCTGCTCAGCTTGGGTACCTTGTGGTCGCCATTCACATATCCCCTAGACACCAGTAAGTGGAAGTAATGTTCTGCTCAGCTTGGGTATCTTGTGGTCACTATTCACATATCGCCTAGACACCAGTAAGTGGAAGTAATGTTCTGCTCAGCTTGGGTACCTTGTGGTCGCCATTCACATATCCCCTAGACACCAGTAAGTGGAAGTAATGTTCTGCTCAGCTTGGGTACCTTGTGGTCACTATTCACATATCCCCTAGACACCAGTAACTGGAAGTAATGTTCTGCTCAGCTTGGGTACCTTGTGGTCACTATCCACATATCCCCTAGACACCAGTAAGTGGAAGTAATGTTCTGCTCAGCTTGGGTACCTTGTGGTCGCTATCCACATATCCCCTAGACACCAGTAAGTGGAAGTAATGTTCTGCTCAGCTTGGGTACCTTGTGGTCACTATCCACATATCCCCTAGACACCAGTAAGTGGAAGTAATGTTCTGCTCAGCTTGGGTACCTTGTGGTCGCTATTCACATATCCCCTAGACACCAGTAAGTGGAAGTAATGTTCTGCTCAGCTTGGGTACCTTGTGGTTGCTATTCACATATCCCCTAGACACCAGTAAGTGGAAGTAATGTTCTGCTCAGCTTGGGTATCTTGTGGTCGCCATTCACATATCCCCTAGACACCAGTAAGTGGAAGTAATGTTCTGCTCAGCTTGGGTATCTTGTGGTTGCTATTCACATATCCCCTAGACAGCAGTAAGTGGAAGTAATGTTCTGCTCAGCTTGGGTACCTTGTGGTTGCTATTCACATATCCCCTAGACACCAGTAAGTGGAAGTAATGTTCTGCTCAGCTTGGGTACCTTGTGGTCGCCATTCACATATCCCCTAGACACCAGTAAGTGGAAGTAATGTTCTGCTCAGCTTGGGTACCTTGTGGTCGCCATTCACATATCCCCTAGACAGCAGTAAGTGGAAGTAATGTTCTGCTCAGCTTGGGTACCTTGTGGTTGCCATTCACATATCCCCTAGACACCAGTAAGTGGAAGTAATGTTCTGCTCAGCTTGGGTACCTTGTGGTCGCCATTCACATATCCCCTAGACACCAGTAAGTGGAAGTAATGTTCTGCTCAGCTTGGGTACCTTGTGGTTGCTATTCACATATCCCCTAGACACCAGTAAGTGGAAGTAATGTTCTGCTCAGCTTGGGTACCTTGTGGTTGCTATTCACATATTCCCTAGACAGCAGTAAGTGGAAGTAATGTTCTGCTCAGCTTGGGTACCTTGTGGTCGCCATTCACATATCCCCTAGACACCAGTAAGTGGAAGTAATGTTCTGCTCAGCTTGGGTACCTTGTGGTCGCCATTCACATATCCCCTAGACACCAGTAAGTGGAAGTAATGTTCTGCTCAGCTTGGGTACCTTGTGGTTGCTATTCACATATCCCCTAGACACCAGTAAGTGGAAGTAATGTTCTGCTCAGCTTGGGTACCTTGTGGTCGCCATTCACATATCCCCTAGACACCAGTAAGTGGAAGTAATGTTCTGCTCAGCTTGGGTACCTTGTGGTTGCTATTCACATATCCCCTAGACACCAGTAAGTGGAAGTAATGTTCTGCTCAGCTTGGGTACCTTGTGGTTGCTATTCACATATTCCCTAGACAGCAGTAAGTGGAAGTAATGTTCTGCTCAGCTTGGGTACCTTGTGGTCGCCATTCACATATCCCCTAGACACCAGTAAGTGGAAGTAATGTTCTGCTCAGCTTGGGTACCTTGTGGTCGCCATTCACATATCCCCTAGACACCAGTAAGTGGAAGTAATGTTCTGCTCAGCTTGGGTACCTTGTGGTCGCCATTCACATATCCCCTAGACACCAGTAAGTGGAAGTAATGTTCTGCTCAGCTTGGGTACCTTGTGGTCACTATTCACATATCCCCTAGACACCAGTAAGTGGAAGTAATGTTCTGCTCAGCTTGGGTACCTTGTGGTCACTATCCACATATCCCCTAGACACCAGTAAGTGGAAGTAATGTTCTGCTCAGCTTGGGTACCTTGTGGTCACTATTCACATATCCCCTAGACACCAGTAAGTGGAAGTAATGTTCTGCTCAGCTTGGGTACCTTGTGGTCACTATTCACATATCCCCTAGACACCAGTAAGTGGAAGTAATGTTCTGCTCAGCTTCGGTACCTTGTGGTCGCTATTCACATATCCCCTAGACACCAGTAAGTGGAAGTAATGTTCTGCTCAGCTTGGGTACCTTGTGGTCACTATCCACATATCCCCTAGACACCAGTAAGTGGAAGTAATGTTCTGCTCAGCTTGGGTACCTTGTGGTAACTATTCACATATCCCCTAGACACCAGTAAGTGGAAGTAATGTTCTGCTCAGCTTGGGTATCTTGTGGTCGCCATTCACATATCCCCTAGACACCAGTAAGTGGAAGTAATGTTCTGCTCAGCTTGGGTACCTTGTGGTCGCTATTCACATATCCCCTAGACACCAGTAAGTGGAAGTAATGTTCTGCTCAGCTTGGGTATCTTGTGGTCGCCATTCACATATCCCCTAGACACCAGTAAGTGGAAGTAATGTTCTGCTCAGCTTGGGTACCTTGTGGTCACTATCCACATATCCCCTAGACACCAGTAAGTGGAAGTAATGTTCTGCTCAGCTTGGGTACCTTGTGGTCGCTATTCACATATCCCCTAGACACCAGTAAGTGGAAGTAATGTTCTGCTCAGCTTGGGTACCTTGTGGTCGCTATTCACATATCCCCTAGACACCAGTAAGTGGAAGTAATGTTCTGCGCAGCTTGGGTACCTTGTGGTTGCCATTCACATATCCCCTAGACACCAGTAAGTGGAAGTAATGTTCTGCTCAGCTTGGGTACCTTGTGGTCGCTATTCACATATCCCCTAGACACCAGTAAGTGGAAGTAATGTTCTGCTCAGCTTCGGTACCTTGTGGTCGCTATTCACATATCCCCTAGACACCAGTAAGTGGAAGTAATGTTCTGCTCAGCTTGGGTACCTTGTGGTCGCTATTCACATATCCCCTAGACACCAGTAAGTGGAAGTAATGTTCTGCTCAGCTTGGGTATCTTGTGGTCACTATCCACATATCCCCTAGACACCAGTAAGTGGAAGTAATGTTCTGCTCAGCTTGGGTACCTTGTGGTCACTATCCACATATCCCCTAGACACCAGTAAGTGGAAGTAATGTTCTGCTCAGCTTGGGTACCTTGTGGTCGCTATTCACATATCCCCTAGACACCAGTAAGTGGAAGTAATGTTCTGCTCAGCTTGGGTACCTTGTGGTCGCTATTCACATATCCCCTAGACACCAGTAAGTGGAAGTAATGTTCTGCGCAGCTTGGGTACCTTGTGGTTGCCATTCACATATCCCCTAGACACCAGTAAGTGGAAGTAATGTTCTGCTCAGCTTGGGTACCTTGTGGTCGCTATTCACATATCCCCTAGACACCAGTAAGTGGAAGTAATGTTCTGCTCAGCTTCGGTACCTTGTGGTCGCTATTCACATATCCCCTAGACACCAGTAAGTGGAAGTAATGTTCTGCTCAGCTTGGGTACCTTGTGGTCGCTATTCACATATCCCCTAGACACCAGTAAGTGGAAGTAATGTTCTGCTCAGCTTGGGTACCTTGTGGTCACTATTCACATATCCCCTAGACACCAGTAAGTGGAAGTAATGTTCTGCTCAGCTTGGGTATCTTGTGGTCACTATCCACATATCCCCTAGACACCAGTAAGTGGAAGTAATGTTCTGCTCAGCTTGGGTACCTTGTGGTTGCCATTCACATATCCCCTAGACACCAGTAAGTGGAAGTAATGTTCTGCTCAGCTTGGGTACCTTGTGGTCGCCATTCACATATCCCCTAGACACCAGTAAGTGGAAGTAATGTTCTGCTCAGCTTGGGTACCTTGTGGTGGCCATTCACATATCCCCTAGACACCAGTAAGTGGAAGTAATGTTCTGCTCAGCTTGGGTACCTTGTGGTCACTATCCACATATCCCCTAGACACCAGTAAGTGGAAGTAATGTTCTGCTCAGCTTGGGTACCTTGTGGTCACTATTCACATATCCCCTAGACACCAGTAAGTGGAAGTAATGTTCTGCTCAGCTTGGGTACCTTGTGGTCGCTATTCACATATCCCCTAGACACCAGTAAGTGGAAGTAATGTTCTGCTCAGCTTGGGTACCTTGTGGTTGCCATTCACATATCCCCTAGACACCAGTAAGTGGAAGTAATGTTCTGCTCAGCTTGGGTACCTTGTGGTCGCTATTCACATATCCCCTAGACACCAGTAAGTGGAAGTAATGTTCTGCTCAGCTTGGGTACCTTGTGGTTGCCATTCACATATCCCCTAGACACCAGTAAGTGGAAGTAATGTTCTACTCAGCTTGGGTACCTTGTGGTCGCTATTCACATATCCCCTAGACACCAGTAAGTGGAAGTAATGTTCTACTCAGCTTGGGTACCTTGTGGTCGCTATTCACATATCCCCTAGACACCAGTAAGTGGAAGTAATGTTCTGCTCAGCTTGGGTACCTTGTGGTTGCCATTCACATATCCCCTAGACACCAGTAAGTGGAAGTAATGTTCTGCTCAGCTTGGGTACCTTGTGGTCGCTATTCACATATCCCCTAGACACCAGTAAGTGGAAGTAATGTTCTGCTCAGCTTGGGTACCTTGTGGTCGCTATTCACATATCCCCTAGACACCAGTAAGTGGAAGTAATGTTCTGCTCAGCTTGGGTACCTTGTGGTTGCTATTCACATATCCCCTAGACACCAGTAAGTGGAAGTAATGTTCTGCTCAGCTTGGGTACCTTGTGGTTGCCATTCACATATCCCCTAGACACCAGTAAGTGGAAGTAATGTTCTGCTCAGCTTGGGTACCTTGTGGTTGCCATTCACATATCCCCTAGACACCAGTAAGTGGAAGTAATGTTCTGCTCAGCTTGGGTATCTTGTGGTCGCCATTCACATATCCCCTAGACACCAGTAAGTGGAAGTAATGTTCTGCTCAGCTTGGGTATCTTGTGGTCGCCATTCACATATCCCCTAGACACCAGTAAGTGGAAGTAATGTTCTGCTCAGCTTCGGTACCTTGTGGTCGCTATTCACATATCCCCTAGACACCAGTAAGTGGAAGTAATGTTCTGCTCAGCTTGGGTATCTTGTGGTCACTATCCACATATCCCCTAGACACCAGTAAGTGGAAGTAATGTTCTGCTCAGCTTGGGTACCTTGTGGTCGCTATTCACATATCCCCTAGACACCAGTAAGTGGAAGTAATGTTCTGCTCAGCTTCGGTACCTTGTGGTCACTATCCACATATCCCCTAGACACCAGTAAGTGGAAGTAATGTTCTGCTCAGCTTCGGTACCTTGTGGTCACTATTCACATATCCCCTAGACACCAGTAAGTGGAAGTAATGTTCTGCTCAGCTTCGGTACCTTGTGGTCGCTATTCACATATCCCCTAGATACCAGTAAGTGGAAGTAATGTTCTGCTCAGCTTCGGTACCTTGTGGTCGCTATTCACATATCCCCTAGACACCAGTAAGTGGAAGTAATGTTCTGCTCAGCTTGGGTATCTTGTGGTCACTATCCACATATCCCCTAGACACCAGTAATTGGAAGTAATGTTCTGCTCAGCTTGGGTACCTTGTGGTCACTATTCACATATCCCCTAGACACCAGTAAGTGGAAGTAACGTTCTACTCAGCTTGGGTACCTTGTGGTCGCTATTCACATATCCCCTAGACACCAGTAAGTGGAAGTAATGTTCTGCTCAGCTTGGGTACCTTGTGGTCGCTATTCACATATCCCCTAGACACCAGTAAGTGAAAGTAATGTTCTGCTCAGCTTGGGTACCTTGTGGTTGCCATTCACATATCCCCTAGACACCAGTAAGTGGAAGTAATGTTCTGCTCAGCTTGGGTACCTTGTGGTCGCTATTCACATATCCCCTAGACACCAGTAAGTGGAAGTAATGTTCTGCTCAGCTTGGGTACCTTGTGGTTGCCATTCACATATCCCCTAGACACCAGTAAGTGGAAGTAATGTTCTACTCAGCTTGGGTACCTTGTGGTCGCTATTCACATATCCCCTAGACACCAGTAAGTGGAAGTAATGTTCTACTCAGCTTGGGTACCTTGTGGTCGCTATTCACATATCCCCTAGACACCAGTAAGTGGAAGTAATGTTCTGCTCAGCTTGGGTACCTTGTGGTTGCCATTCACATATCCCCTAGACACCAGTAAGTGGAAGTAATGTTCTTCTCAGCTTGGGTACCTTGTGGTCGCTATTCACATATCCCCTAGACACCAGTAAGTGGAAGTAATGTTCTGCTCAGCTTGGGTACCTTGTGGTCGCTATTCACATATCCCCTAGACACCAGTAAGTGGAAGTAATGTTCTGCTCAGCTTGGGTACCTTGTGGTTGCTATTCACATATCCCCTAGACACCAGTAAGTGGAAGTAATGTTCTGCTCAGCTTGGGTACCTTGTGGTTGCCATTCACATATCCCCTAGACACCAGTAAGTGGAAGTAATGTTCTGCTCAGCTTGGGTACCTTGTGGTTGCCATTCACATATCCCCTAGACACCAGTAAGTGGAAGTAATGTTCTGCTCAGCTTGGGTATCTTGTGGTCGCCATTCACATATCCCCTAGACACCAGTAAGTGGAAGTAATGTTCTGCTCAGCTTGGGTATCTTGTGGTCGCCATTCACATATCCCCTAGACACCAGTAAGTGGAAGTAATGTTCTGCTCAGCTTCGGTACCTTGTGGTCGCTATTCACATATCCCCTAGACACCAGTAAGTGGAAGTAATGTTCTGCTCAGCTTGGGTATCTTGTGGTCACTATCCACATATCCCCTAGACACCAGTAAGTGGAAGTAATGTTCTGCTCAGCTTGGGTACCTTGTGGTCGCTATTCACATATCCCCTAGACACCAGTAAGTGGAAGTAATGTTCTGCTCAGCTTCGGTACCTTGTGGTCACTATCCACATATCCCCTAGACACCAGTAAGTGGAAGTAATGTTCTGCTCAGCTTCGGTACCTTGTGGTCACTATTCACATATCCCCTAGACACCAGTAAGTGGAAGTAATGTTCTGCTCAGCTTCGGTACCTTGTGGTCACTATCCACATATCCCCTAGACACCAGTAAGTGGAAGTAATGTTCTGCTCAGCTTCGGTACCTTGTGGTCGCTATTCACATATCCCCTAGACACCAGTAAGTGGAAGTAATGTTCTGCTCAGCTTCGGTACCTTGTGGTCGCTATTCACATATCCCCTAGACACCAGTAAGTGGAAGTAATGTTCTGCTCAGCTTGGGTATCTTGTGGTCACTATCCACATATCCCCTAGACACCAGTAAGTGGAAGTAATGTTCTGCTCAGCTTGGGTACCTTGTGGTCACTATTCACATATCCCCTAGACACCAGTAAGTGGAAGTAACGTTCTACTCAGCTTGGGTACCTTGTGGTCGCTATTCACATATCCCCTAGACACCAGTAAGTGGAAGTAATGTTCTGCTCAGCTTGGGTACCTTGTGGTCGCTATTCACATATCCCCTAGACACCAGTAAGTGGAAGTAATGTTCTGCTCAGCTTGGGTACCTTGTGGTCACTATCCACATATCCCCTAGACACCAGTAAGTGGAAGTAATGTTCTGCTCAGCTTGGGTACCTTGTGGTCGCCATTCACATATCCCCTAGACACCAGTAAGTGGAAGTAATGTTCTGCTCAGCTTGGGTACCTTGTGGTCGCTATTCACATATCCCCTAGACACCAGTAAGTGGAAGTAATGTTCTGCTCAGCTTGGGTACCTTGTGGTCGCTATTCACATATCCCCTAGACACCAGTAAGTGGAAGTAATGTTCTGCTCAGCTTGGGTACCTTGTGGTCGCCATTCACATATCCCCTAGACACCAGTAAGTGGAAGTAACGTTCTACTCAGCTTGGGTACCTTGTGGTCGCTATTCACATATCCCCTAGACGGAGACCCCTGAGTCAACAGTGTGAATGTAATCACAAATAATATATGACAATGTCTTTGTTGTACATATCCATAATTAGAGTCACAGTAAACAACTAACATTTTCCATTGAGAAAGAGCATCGCTTGTCAGATGACACCATCTTATAAGTGGAACATTAACTGATATCAGCGGAGTATATTTGAGTGTTTGTATTAGACGCAAGGGAACAGGTGTTTTGCCAGACAAGATATCAAGAACTATCAGTCCTGGGATTGTTTGAACCACTCATTGGAGTTTTCGGAAACTTGTTCACCAACATAACCAGGAACCAAGTTGTTGTTTTCTCTCACCTCTTCTATCAATCCAATTGCGTGTAGGCCAATAGAAACGCATGGATGTAATATCATGGACAATTGTTGCGCGCTGTAGATGCTCTTTAGCTGAAGTAATGCTCACTGCAGCTTGCCCCGGTTTCAAAACGATGTTCTAATGTCCTCCATACTATGCATTGTTCACTGTGATTGTTGTCCAGGCACGACTCGCATACAGGCTTACACCATGTTTCCATATCACCAAATGAACTTCAAAAATGTAACAGGTAAAAAAAATCTGATGTGTTGCACTCACATGACTTTCTCTACTCTTGTACTAACCATTCTTACAAACTCTTATTCCTATATCTTCTTTGTGTTAGTTGAGATAAACATTTGTACAAATTATCTTATTGCTTACTTCCTTGTAGGTACAAGGGGAATATTAGAATACGGTAGATCTTGAGCGATAGTCAAATGTTTTAAAGCTTTGAGATTCCGTTCTCTTTGCAAGCCTGACATATAAAAAATGAACAACGATGTTCCATTTTACGAAAGTTTTAAGTTTCCCGAAACTGACACACATAACAAGGAATATCTCCGAACTTACGGTTTACGAGTTATTCAAAAGTCATCCAGAGTAAACAGGACTACATAGGCTATAGCCAGAAAATTCAAAATATACACCTCATTTGTACACAAATATCTTAAACATATGACATTTTAATCAAACTCGTTAAAGCCATTTTTAAGAAAATCAAAATTTTCGAAAAATTTCCCATATAAAGGGGCGATTTTGTTCAAAATCTTCATGTCGCATCCTTGAAAGACATTAAACTTAAATACCAACTTTGGTAATTATTATTTATTTATGCCAAAAAACTTACTGTTGCTGTTTTTAAACACACAACCTTCCGGTAAGCGGAAGGTCTGTGGTTCAAATCCCAGTTGTGGCATTGAATTTTTAAGTTTCAGTTCTACCTCTCACTTTGGTTTTTAACTGACATTTCGTTTTTGAGTTATGCTGTCCAGAGTCTGGCACACACACACACACACACACACACACACACACACACACACACACACACACGCACGGACGCACACACGGATCTTTTTTCTAAAAATGCTTTTTTTTTATTCAGGGGGCCTCAAAACATATACTTTCCGTGAAACTTCGACATCGTATTTTTGGATGGAATACAATACTTCCTCTACTTACTATACGTAGTAGTGAAAGTAAAAATGAAAAGGCTATTAAAGACCAAACTTCAGCATTTTCCAAGAATGCTGGATGCTTTTAAGTAAGGACTTCCACAAAACAATAGTTTTCCTTCATCCCAAATGGATTTTACTCCGCCACAGATTCCTGTCCTCCGCATGTTCTTCTCTGAGACCTTTGTTGATCATGTTTCTTGTTACTTCATCCACTACTGTTCTCTGGCTTCCCCCTTCTCCTGCCATCAACATTCCAATCCAATATTGGGATTATATTACTCTTCGTCCTCTTCAAATGCCCAAACGATTTCAGTCGTCTGCCTTCTATTATTACTACAATTTTACGTTTAACATGAATTATTTCTCTAATTTTGTGCTTCCTAAAAGCATGCTACATAAAGATTGTAAAAAGTCCCTTCACTCCTGACTACCCACTACATGAAAAATAGGGAAACATTTTGATTTCCTCCAAAATGCCTCTTACGATGTTTATTAAAATGCCATATGTTTAAGATATGTCCATGACAGATATAATGTGTGTCTTAAATTTTCTGTTAAACTCCCCTGAAGTCCTCTTCATCTGAACTTTTGCATTTCGCTCGGCTTTTCTTTTCCTTTTTTTTTTTTTTTTTTTTTTTTTTAATCTTTTGGAGAACATACTTATTTCGATAAACTTGAAAAGCAAAATGTTAACTAAATATAAATTTTCATCCAAATTGTTGGAGCCGTTTCCGTGATACGACCTTTAATATACTGCCTTATTTGTTGAAATTGATCCATTCACAGAGAAATTATGACCAAAATAAGGTTTCGACTAATTGTGACTATTACGCGTAGACCAAGATAGCTAAGTGAACTTTCTTTAGTTTTGCTGAAAGCTCTTGGTGAGACTTATTATTTATTTATGCCAAGAAACTTACTGTTGGTGTTTTTAAACACACAAGCCGCGTGTGGGCAATGTTTGAGAGGTAGAACTGAAACTTAAAAATTCAATGCCACAACTGGGATTTGAACCACAGACCTTCCGCTTACCAGGCGGCTGCTCTAACCATTGAGATATTGTAACAAAGTGCCAGAATTGCATTAAATTCTCAAACCAGGTCGTATTTCTCCTGGTAAACCACAAAGGCAGTCTTACAATAGTAAGTCACCAATGGGGTAATTTGTCTCTGATGTAAGACTGCCTTTGTGGTTTACCAGGAGAAATACTACCTGGTTTGAGAATTTAATGCCATTCTGGCAGTTTGTCACAATAGCTCAATGGTTAGAGCAGCCGCCTGGTAAGCGGAAGTTCTGTGGTTCAAGTCCCAGTTGTGGCATTGAATTTTTAAGTTCCAGTTCTACCTCTCAAATCTTCGTGAGACCTTTAATATTCTGGCTTGTTGGTTGAAATTGGCCCATTAACAGAGAAATTATGGTCAAAATAAGGTTTGGAGTAATTGTGACTGTTACACGTAGTCACGGTTCTTTTTTGAGGGGGGGGGGGAATGACACCTATATAGATAAATTTCTTGTTCGTGTTCCTCTTCTTCTTCTTCTTCTTCTTCTTCTTCTTCTTCTTCTTCTTCTCCTCCTCCTCCTCCTCCTCCTCCTCCAGTACAAGGATTAGGCTTCACATTGGATCTGTCCATCGTTTCCTAGGTCGGCCCGGGTCTCTTCTTCCCCTCGGTCTATAATCCAGAATTTGTTTTGGAAAACTGTTTCGGTACATGTTGAGTCCACTGTTCTTTATGTTGACATATTTTCTCTTCGACTGAGGGTACATTTAATTCATTTCACATGTCTTCACTTCTGAAGAACTTCTATTTAATCTGGTACAACCTTTAACAGATCTAAGGCATTTCATTTCCGCAACTTGCAATGTTTACTTTTTCTACTGATAAGTAGAAGCAAGTATTGTATTCCACCCAAAAATTCGATTTCGAGATTTCACCGTAAGCATATGTTTTGAGACCCCCTGAATAAAGAAAAAAGCATTTTTAGAAAAAGGTCCGCGCGCCTGTGTGTGTGTCTGTCTGTCAGTCTGTGCACAGCATTACTCAAAAACGAAAAGTCGGTTAAAAACCAAAGTTGTCTTTCAAGGATGCGACACGAAGATTTTGAAGAAAATAGCCCCACCCTAAATTACCCTTTACATGGAAAAATTTTATTTTCTTTAAATTGGCTCTAACGAGTTTGATTAAAATAACATGTTTAAGATATTTGTATGACAAATGAAATGTATATTTTGAATTTTCTGGCTATAGCCTATGTAGTCCTGTTTACTCTGGACGACTTATGAATAACCCGTAAGAGATAGACCATATCTTACTATACAAAAACGTAAACTTTGCTAAAACACACAATTTATGTCCGAATAAAGTTTTTTGTAAAGTGAAACATTTCGGAGATATTCCTTATTATTTGTGTCAGTTTCGGAAAACTTATCGTGAAATGGAACATCGTTGTTCATGTTTTTATATGTTAAGCGTGCAAAGAGAACGGAATCTGAAAGCTTTAAAACATTTGACTATCGCTCAAAGTCTACTTTATTCCCATATTCTCCTTGTACCTACAAGGAAATAAGCAGCAACATAGTTTGTACAAATGCTTATCTCAACTAACACGAAGAAGATATAGGAATAAGAGTTTGTAAGAATGGTTAATACACGAGTAGAGAAAGTCTTGTGACTGCAACACATCACATTTTTATATCTTTTCTTTTCAATGTCCAAGTCTCAGAATCATACAGAAGAACCGGCAGTGCGGCCACCTTATAAAACTTTATGTCTCTTTCCTTGTCTTTCCCCCTAAAGTTATATTTATTACTCCACATATGTGTTGGAAGGTAGCTAATTTACTCATACAGTCACTAGAATACTTTGTTACCTGTTTTATTGGAGTATTATCCAAAATTATTTTTGTTCTAGCACTATATTTTCCACGAAAGGCCATTGTTTTTGTTTTTTGTGTAGAGATTTTAAAATTGTACACCTTACTAACTTTCTGCAGTTGGTAAATTGCCTTTTGTAATTCATTCTCAGTGGCATATATTAAAACTTGATTATCTGCAAGCAGCATCGTCTGTATAGTAAAATTAGGAGCAACCTCTGTTCCTCCTATTGACACCATTCTTTAAGAATGTCGTCCATATATATTATAAATAAGCTTGGTGAAATACTGCATCCCTGTCTTATGCCTTGATTTATTAAAATCTCTCTACTATATCTGCCAGGTTCCGTATTAGTATGGATACTTGTATTCTTCTATAGACTTTTTAATGCATTAATTAAATGTTTAGGGTAACCTCTTTTATCCATAATGTTCCACAACATTTCTCTATTCACTCGGTCAAAAATCTTTTCATAATCTATAAAGGCTATATGAGTCTCCATATTACATTAGACAAACTTAATAAGCAAAACCCTGTCTGAATACAAAATTTGAGCGAAATCGTTAGAGCCGTTTCCAAATTGCGCGGAATATATCTTAGATTATATATTTAAACGAGCAATTCTTCTATAAATATATTCCGCGCAACTTGGAAAATGTTATTATGCTCCCAAAGCAAGGGAAAAGCACCAGACAGCCCGAAAATTACCGCCCCATTAGTCTCTTGTCTACAATTGATAAATTACTCGAAAAACGTATACTTTCTCGACTTCAAAAACAAGTTTCGGAAACACATGAACTTTCAAATTCACAATTTGGCTTTAGAAAAGGACATTCCACAGAATTGCAGCTACTCAGGCTAACTGATGACGTAACTGAGCAATTTAACAATGGGGTTTCAACGTTGGCGTTATTTCTGGACGTAGAGGCCGCGTTTGACCGGTGCTGGCACAACGATCTCATTTATAAACTGCACCACACTTTCCCGGCACTTCAAAAGTATCTGTACTTGCTGCACAATTTCTTGGAAAATTGGCATTTCTACGTCCAAGTTGGAAACTCCTCCAGGGAGCGAGTGATGCGTGCTGGCGTCCCACAAGGGGCAATCATGTCGCCGTTTTTGTACATATTGTTCACCAATGATTTTCCAGTGGACGCCAGATGCAAGGTCGCCATGTATGCTGACGATACTGCAATATACAATATACAACCACCACAAAAATCCTCGTTTACGCCTTGCAGAAATGCAAAGATTTGTAAATAGCTTCCTCTCGTGGCTACATGATTGGAAAATCAAAATTAATCCTAATAAATGCCTGGTAGTACATTTTTCAAAGCGGCATCACACTTTGGCAATGGACCTACCAGTCGGTGGTCAAACATTGCACTGCATGTGCTGGTCCACCCACATAAAAAATAGCGCCAATAAAAGCAGACAGCGGCTAAAGTTGTGTGCCCCAATCTTCCGCAGCAAACAGTTGCAACTCAGATCCAAATTAATTTTATACAAGACATTTATTCTTTCGGTGGTCCTGTATGCATGTGTGGCCTGGGCCAATACCTCCAAAACCGCCTTAAAACAAATCCAAACCCTCCAAAACCTCTCCCTTCGAAAAACCCTCTCTGTTCCACACCGAACCACTAACCAAATCCTTCACCTTGAAACCCAGTTCCCGTCCATCCCAGAGGTAATAGCTAAAAGAGCCAAGGCAGCGTGGGCGCGCATTAGAAATCACGAAAATTACGTGATCACCAACATTGGCAAACGCGAGCCGAAGCACCGCAAACACGCTGGGATAAAAATGTTTTAGACGCGGCACGGCTCGCCGACTAACACGTGCCCATACAACCCCGGCCCTATAAGATGGTCACCGTATGGGTTTTTGACAAGTCCAAAAACTGTAAATATTGATAATGATAATTGTAGCCTGTAAGCCGGGCCTATTGTCCCGGCACCAGACAAAACGTTCTCAATAAACAAATCTGAATCTGAATCTTAAACGGCTTAAAGTTTTGTGTTCAGATAGCGTTTTGCTTTTTAAGTTCATCTATGTAAGTGCTATTTGCTGAAAAAACGCGATTTTACGCGTAACAGTCATAATTTTATTAATCTAAATCTTATCTCGGCCATTATTTCTTTATTAATGGGCCAATTTCAACAAACAAGCCGGGATATTAAAGGTCTCGTCACGGAAACGGCTCCAACAATTAGGATGAACATTTATATTTACTTAACATTTTGCTTTTCAGGTTTATCTAAATAAGTTTCTTCTCCTAAAAAACACGATTAAAAAAAGAAGGAAAAGAAAAGCCGAGCGAAGCTCGGTCGCCCAGGTACTTTATATATTATATACAAGAATTGAATCGATAATCTTTACTTTCTCTACTGCATATAACTAGTAGAGCAAGTACTACCTATATTCCACCTAAAATTTTTCGAAAATGTTGATTCTCTTGAAAATGGCTCTAACGATTTTGATTAAAATGGCATACATTTAAGATATTTGTACGAAAAATCAAATGTGTATTTTGAATTTTCTGGCCTGATTACTCTGGACGACTTTTGCATAACTGGTAAACCGTTAGAGATAGACCAAATCATACTATACAAAAATGTAGATCTTGCTAAAATACACAATTTATGTCGAAATAAATTTTCTTGTAGGGTGAACCATTTCGGAGATATTCCTTATTATGTGTGTGAGTTTCGGAAAACTTAAAAACTTTCGTGAAATGGATCATCGTTGTTCATTTTTTTATATGTTAAGTGTGCAAATAGAAGGAATCTCAAAGCTTTAAAAGATTTGACTATCGCACAAAGCCTACTGTATTCTAATATTCCCCTTGTACCTACAAGGAAATAAGCAATAAGATAATTTGTACAAATGTTTATCACAACAAGCACGAAGAAGATATAGGAATAAGAGTTTGTAGGAATGGTTAGTACAAGAATAGAGAAAGTCATGTGAGTGCAGCACATGAGATTTTCTTTTTATACCTACAACGAAATGTGTAAACGCAATGAAAGTTGATCTGGGTTTATTGCCGTCTTTAACCTCTAAGGGCTTTTGGTTTACTATTGCTCTATAGTCCATTCATTTGAACCGATTTCCATTGTACTGGGACCGAACAAGGATTGGCTGAGTTATAGAGTGGAAGGCGCAGACTGACCATCTGACCGCTTTAAGAAATAACCACTCTTATCTAGCATAAACACCACAAGTGTTAATCGAGAGATAGCGGGATTATTCTGAAAACTTCCTTCTCCCCGCCTCTCGAACATTCTAGAACGCTGAGCTACGTAGCAGTTGAACCAGCTAGAGAATGAAATAGTGAGGGCGTTTCTGATGCGACAAAAATTGTTGTTTTACGGGTGAATACTGAAATATATCCCATTAGCGAAGTGATAGTGGGAAATGAACTAGATCACGTTAGTGAAGTGACAGTGGAAACTGAACTAGATCACGTTAGTGAAGTGGCAGTGAAATATAAACTAGATCACATCAGTGAAATGAGAGTGAAACCTGAACTAGATCACGTTAGCGAAGTGGCAGTGGAAACTGAACTAGATCACGTTAGTGAAGTGGCAGTGGAAACTGAACTAGATCACGTTAGCGAAGTGGCAGTGGAAACTGAACTAGATCACGTTAGTGAAGTGGGAGTGAAAACTGAACTAGATCACTTTAGCGAAGTGGCAGTGGAAACTGAACTAGATCACGTTAGTGAAGTGGCAGTGGAAACTGAACTAGATCACGTTAGTGAAGTGGCAGTGAAATATAAACTAGATCACATCAGTGAAATGAGAGTGAAACCTGATTTGAAGTGTTTCAATAGCACAGTGTTTAGTGGAAGTTTGAGCAGTTAAAGAGAATGAAGCTTCACTTGATGTTAATATCACTTATGCATTAAAGTGGCAAGACAAAGATGCAGGAAGTGCAGGCGTAATTACGTGTTCCTCTCTGTGTAAATGATTTGAATAATGTTCCACGCTGACTGAATACAGCCATAAGAAACTCAACAGCCACCACATTTTGGTCACTGCTAGCTACGAGTATATGAAATACGAGTATGCCTGTCCTATCTTGATTAACAATGTGCTTTGAGAATATACAGCCAGCCATTATAGCTCACATTGGTATGGTGCGTGAGCACACACAATATGGACCAGATATAGTACCCACCTAAAAATATGTCTACATAACATTTACCTTGTAATCTTAACTCCATAATTAGCATGTTACTTTCTAAACTATTATGTATTCATATTATACTTATAACATGCATGCATTAGTGAGCTTTACAATGCTAAAATATGTCTTACATTCACACGACTTTCTCAACTCGTCCTTCTACAAAATATTCCTTAAAAAGTTTATTCTTCTGTCCACTTCACATTAATCGAGATAAACATTTGTATAAATGTATTTTTGACATATTTCCTTGCAGGTACAATGGGAATAAGAGAGTACAATAGGCTTAAGTTACGTTCAAATCCTTGGAAGATGCTGAGCTTAAATACCAAATTACAAGTTTGCTTTTAAATGATGTCCTTCATAGAAAGATGCACATCTACTAACTCACACACACACACACACACACACACACATACACACACACACACACACACACACACACACCACATACAGAGAGAGACTTTTTCTAAAAATAATGATTTGTGAATTCAGGGAGTGTAAAATCCCATCGAATTTTTCAGTAAAATACAATGGATATTTGATTGTGCTAAGTTATTTCCTCTCTGTGGTCTTGTAGGAGTGACCCAGGCTGCTTGTTTCCCAGATCGCCGATAAAAGTATTCAGTTACATTTCTCAACCTCTTAGATTCTAAAATTTCGCTCATTTGTCCCTTTTCACATTATTTTCATATTTTTTCAACTTCCCAATTTCATTTCCTTTTTCCATTCCACACGAATTCTCCTAAATCCCTTACTTCAGATTGGTCTAAAAACATTTTATTTTTATAGCACCACTCTATTAGAGCCATTTCTCTCTGATACTCGTATATCCTCCCATTCATTTGTTCCTTTACATACCAACACAACTTCAACTTCTCCACACACCTATCGGACATATTCCTCATAATTATAACATTACCTCTGAATCTCGAAGTTTGCATAATCCTAATCTAAAGCAGGCTATTGCTTCCCTTTCCCTTTTATTACAAACTTCTATGTACTTTTCTTTTCCTAATTCCGTCTTTATCATATTATGGAACGCCAATAATCTCATTTCACTAATGGCTGCCCTCAACCCTTGTTTATCCATATCCTCATATGTCTCTTTGGCAATTTCCAAAATCTTTGTACTATCGCAACCCTTTGTTCCCATATATCCCCTAGCACAGCTCTTATTAAGGGTTCTTTAATATTACTCAACCAGCAATCGTAGTTCAAATACTTTTCTTGATATAATAAACAACTTTTCAAATTGTTCTTCATCTGAGAACTGCCTTAACTTGCACCACTATTTCAATACTCTTTTCATCACCATTCCTCTCACATTAACTTTTCCCACTTCTAGTAATCACGCACCCCAACACTAGCTTACAGAATGCCCTTAACATAATATCCATTTTCTCCATTCCTTTTTCAATTCCTCATATTTGTATACCGTACATCCATCCTGATTCTACCAGCGTTGCCAATGTTTAAAGGTAAAATTATCGTACCAGCCACTCAAAATTATAGATTTGGATTCAAAATTATCGTACTCCATAAACCAAATGATACAACAATAAATATATCACCATAACACTTATGTAAATGTAATAGTATTGATGTTTGTGGTATCCACTTACAAGATAGATGACCTCAATCAGTATCACAACTTTAGTATTTATGTTTCTCGCACTATTCAGCTGAAAGTTCATTATCTTCCTCAATGTTCGGCCTTCCCCGAAAAACTTATTATTATGGACACTGACGGCCGAAGCTTACGAAAGTTATTATACAAATTTGTTGAGATAAACTTTAACATCTTCTCGGTAACTTGCAGATTTTCGGACCCACCACATTCTTTCATAAGCAGAGACGTCCGAATAACTCCGTTTACCGTATCTAGCGCCAATCTGTTTCTAATTTTCGTTTTTATTAAACCCAGTTTAGAAAAAACTCTTTCACAAGAAGTGTTTCTGTGGGGCAATGAATACACTGATAATGCAACCTCCAACAGTTCTGTGAAATCAGTATTTCCACCAAGGTGACATGTGTTTAACAACACTCCAGACACTGCCAGGTTGAGGCACATTCTTCATTTCATACGGAATATCACGTATTCCGAGTTTTCTCCATGGATCATCAATTTTCTGAGCAGTGCCTTCTTCATTGAGATTACCAGATCTGGGCACACTGGCAACAAGAGGATAAAGGGTAGAAGGATTACTAGGACATGAAATGGTTGCCTTAGAGGGGTGGAGACAGGCGATAAGGGCAAAAGTGCTGTCGCTATTTGTAATTAATTTCATCTCACTGGTGTGACAAACCAGCGAAAATTATATTTCGCCGGTATCGAATTATCGTACATTCAAATTATCGTATGTCCCCATAATTATCGTGAGGGTTGTCAACCCTGGATTCTACTAATGCTGTGTATAGTCTTTCAGACCACTTCACCTCTCATCATGGATGCAATATACAAACTTTTTTGACTAAACCCATTGCTGGCTTCCCTTTGGTCCCTTTCTGTTTTTGCCGATCTACTTTCCTGTTTAAGTTTACCCCCAAATATTTAATATCCTCCAGTATTTGAATTTCTTTCCCTTCCAATACCAATTTTTGAGATGGTTTTTAAGTTTCTTTCCTTGTTTGAAAACTATAAACTTTGACTTACTTTACTTCATTATATACAAGTTGGCCATATGCAGATCAAAATTGCATGTTGGCATACTCAGTTATTGACACTGTTCTTGTTGTACGAAGTTCCAGATGGTATGGACCACAATTTGCACTCACTCGCACGTGGTACCTATTTGGTTCGTGGTAGGCTGACTTGTTACAGATGATATGGTGAAACCTGCGGATCGCCATTCTTGTACATAGGTGCCTCGCTGCTGACCTGGATCGATCCGACCATAGTATAGAATTCTGGATGTTATTGATGCTAGGACTATTTCTGTTGGGTAGGAGCGTTTGTCGTCTTCAGTGAGATAAGATTCTCTTGCTGGGAGATATACAAGCCTGGAAGTCTTGCGTTGGTCCTTCCTAGTGTGGCTAGACTTTTTGCCACGAGGTGTGGCCAAATGATTTCTTTAACGTAGGTCACTATTGGCATTATTTTTGCTCTGAATAGTGCCGTGACTGTCTCTAGGCTGTTATTGATGTGGCTGATATCATACACATAGGCATTATTGCTTGTGCTGTTTTCTCTTACATGTGTTTTGGTTCAGTTTCAGGCGCCATGCTTTGCAGTATCTTTGCAATTCCAATATAGCACGACTTAGTCCAATTTGCATTATTGATCCCACAATTAAATCATTCGCGTACAATAACCCTGTCCTCTATAATTGACATATGTGAGTTTTATACTCTTTAGCTGTCCATGACATCATCTATAAATAAGTTCGACAAAATGGGGCTTAATTTGCACCCCTGTCTCAGGTCTCGTTGCTATTCTGTTTCCAGGTATTTTACTGATATATTTCTACCATGTGGAATACAATACTTCCTCTACTAGTGTGTAGGAGAACAAATATAAATGCAATTCTCGTTGAAACAGATCATTTCATGTAAATAATGTTATAACATCGATTTGTTTTTGGTTTTAAATGCACTAATACTTTTATCACACAACCATTTTCAGGTGTTGCATAGTAACTAAGAAACGGCGTTTGGCTGTTTACAATCGCAGGCTTTCTATCTGTACTTCACTGCAGTAAAATGTACCTACTGGTTTTATAGTGCATTTTCCACACTGTGTTTCTTTTCATAGCTTAAGGCCTATGGCTTTTTCTGTGATGTGGAGACATTTTATCAAAAAGTGCCTTTGTGGTCTCATGCTAGTGTCCGGGTTCTATTCCCGGCTGCAGAATGGAAATTTTCTTTAGCCAGTGTTATTCCCCATCCTGCCTAGAGCCTGGAAGTTGTGTGTGTGTGTGTGTGTGTGTGTGTGTGTGTGTGTGTGTGTGTGTGTGTGTGTGTGTGTGTGTGTGAATTTAATATAATAACCAAAAGTTAATACCAATCCGAAGATTAACACCAGTGTATTGGTGTTGAGCAATTGTTCCAAAGGTAATAGTCGCCGACATGAACTTAGATGTTAAAGGTGGCAAATAAATGAAGTTTAAAATAAACCAGCACTTTTAGGAAACTGTTTTGCTGGCGTAGTGTTATTATTAGCGGTTATTTATTAATTTTAACTTAACATTTCGTGCTCTGAACTAATGACAACAAGCCTTAAGTAGTTTGTAATATCGGCATGTATTTCTTAATGTTAACAGTTACATTGTTTCGTGTAATAATAAAATAATGACTGATTAGTACAACAAAGTGTATGGTAAATGGTCAACTACAGAAAACTCTTGATTCACTGCATCCCATGTGGACTAAACACAGCACTGGCCTACAAACTAGACTTATTTTATTAAGAACGCAACAATAATGCATTTAACAATAACATGTAACAGACAGTAATAATTTAGATCAGCGTGGGTGTGCAAAAAATATTCAAGAGAGATAATACGGTTTGCTATAAAAATACATACATATGTAATAACTGAAAAGTGCAAATTTAAAGAATGTTAAGTTTACACTTCATTAAGATAACGGTGGGATTTAGTAAATTTAATGTAACGTATAATATACGACTGTTTGATATTTGTATATTGTTCTATCACGTTAAGATGTATTTTTCAATGGTAAATGAATAAGTAATTGTGCCTAATCCAGGTTTATCACTTATACTGCCTATATTACTGCCTACTTGCAGTTGGTTATAGTGCATATCTCAATATACCAGTTCCATATATTAGCAGCATGGCCTTAAAGTAGAACTTTCAACATAGTGCACGCGAACTAGAAGCTTTAGATTACTGAACTAGTGTAATAACATTTTTATACCACTCCATTGTGGCCATCTTTGGTTTAAAGTCCAATCACGCTTTGTATTTACACATGTTTAATAACTCGACTTGGTTTGACTGATATCAAAATTATAGATACTTAAAAAAATTAATCATTTAAAAATAAATATTATTTTTTTAATAATTTTAAATAAATAATAATAAATATAGAGACAGAACGAACAAAAACGGGGTGGCCTCGCGGTTTTCAACGGCAGTCATTTTCAACGGTTTGTCATAGCGTGACGTCACTGCTAGCTGGTCGAAGTACGCGAAAACCAGCGGACATAAAGTGATCATCTTAAAGTTTATTTGTATATGGAATATTAAGTGGTTGGTGAACTATGTAATACACGTATATTGGTCGGCAACGTCTCAAGTGAAAAGAGTGAAAAATTAATCCTTTATTAAAAGACGTTACATTCACAATTTGTGTCATCCTTTCGAAACCACTCACGCATACCCAAAGAGAGAAAAAATGTGTTATAGCTTCTATCGGCGGCAAAGGGCTGATTTAAAGGAACTCCTAGAGTCCTAGACATTATTAGGTGACATGGAGTATTGTCGCTTCAAGTAGTTAACAGTGTTTGACCGACAACAATATGTAACCATGCTTCCAAGTGAAGCAAGTAAAGTATGTTGCTCCATCTGGGTTTTACTTCTCACTATATCTTTTTACATGATTAACCTCTCATTATCTGTTCACAATACAAATGTTACACTTCATTTATCACAATTCGTTGTAGAGTTAACTTGTATGTTATATTGTCAGTCTTCTGTTTTCTGTAGTCGGTCTGGCTGGCTCAGTTGGTCAGACGCTGGCCTACTGTTCCCAAGGTCGCGGGTTCAAACCCGGCCCAGACCGATGGTTTTTAAGTGTGCTTAAAAACGACAGCTCCATGTCAGTAGATTTACTGGCATGTAAAAGAACTCCTGCGGGACAAAATTCCGGCACACCGGCAACCCTGATGTGATCCTGGCAATTGACAGCGTCGTTAAACTAGAAAATATTTCTGTTTTCTGTGATCTAAAACGTTATTCTTTTATCTAGTATAACCTACACAAAGGCAAATATCAGTTCAGAAGAAAATAAAATGGAAGAACATAAACCACAGAAATAAAATTAGAATAGTAGCTAAAGCAATATAAAATATAGCATTTATTCGCTTCATTGCCTGGTGTAAGGCCAAGCATGTTAATCAACAACACATGGAAACATCAGACATCGTGCAGCATACTTTTAACTTCATTTCTCGTTTCAATATCTCGTTTCCATGTGAGTTGATCTTATTCTAAACGTTATTTGTTTTAGTTACAGGAATCATATAATAGTATGCGTTACAAATTCAGCGAAGTTTAATGTAGTATGAGGGTCACTAGATGTGTATAGAGGCACGGAAAATTGGTCTCCCCCTGGAGAAAGCATTGTTACTTTCTCAAAATAGCTGACTCATTGGTAATGCAATGGTAGCAGGCAGATCATTGTTGTGCCATTCATTTTTGCTCAGTTTATGTTTGAAGTGTGGAAAGTGTGAACGTTTTTTCAAGTGCAATGGAGATTCAGAGAGAACATTTTTGTGCAGTAGTTCTGTACGAGTTCAAATGTGGCTTCGAATGAAACGCAGTCACTTGGGCGTTTCAGAGGGGATCTTGGGACTATTCTCTGTCACGTGCTACTGTGTTCCGCTGGGGGCGGCAATCTCTTAAAGATGAAGAGAAGAGTGCCAGACCAGCAACAGTAGTGAGACAAAAACATCACCGCTGTGGAAACAAGATCCAACCCTAACCTACAAGGACATTGAGCTGGCATTAGGGAATAGTTCGCTGAGTGTTTCAACCGTCCTTCATGAACACATAGGTGTAAGGGGCACATTGTTGCATCATGACAATGCATCAGTTCACACCGCTAATGTAACAATGGAGTTTGTGCAAGAAACTAAGGCAGAACTATTCACTCATCCACCCTATAGTCCCAATCTGGCACCATGTGATTTCTTCCTGTTCCCTATGGTGAAGAACTGACTTCAAGGTCACCGATTTTCTAGTCCTGAAGAAGCTCTGCAAATCCAGAGGAGTTGTCTGCAGCGCCAGAAAGTGAGTGACGTGGATGCTTCCAGAAGTGGTTCCAGAGGATGGAACACTGCATGCAACGTTTCTGTGACTACTAGTATTTTGTTGTCCCAGTACACATCTAGTGACTCTTGTGTGTGCCACACGTGTAAAAATTGTTCAATTTTGTTCGTAGGATTTGTAAAGTAAAACGCCACTTTTAACCCTTGTGTCATAATCTACTGTTCTTTTGTTTCTCTTTTGGAAAGAGTGAATTTTTCAAAGCCGGCTCTCCTATATTCGCCTTGCAGTTACAACGAAATAGCTAATGAAAGCATTTTGCAAAGGTTTTTGTCTGTTAAAATGAAATAGGTAGAGAAATCAGCTTCTGACTATAAAAAGTGTTTATTCCACTATTAGATATTTGTTATTGATGTTTGAGCTCGTAATCAGTTTTGTATGTACATAGGGATCACTGTTTCTTTCTCTGAGCAACATTACGGAAGCAATATGCAGAACACTTGTGCATACTTTGTCTTATGTAATGCAAGTAGCTTTGTACCCACTGACTGTCTCGAAACAAACTTTCTTTCTTAAATACTACACAGAATGTAATTAATTTCTTAAATATCTAATACAGACATGAATAAGAAGTCCGTTATGTTCCTTAAGGACAAGGGCCTCCTGGGTTAGCTCGGTATTGCCATAGGGTGAGCTAATCTCAGAGCTACCTCTTCTCTGTTGAACTGGTTATCCCATTTATCGTTTGCTCTAAGCCTTTCTATTGCTCATAGACCTACCTGTCTCTCTCTCTCTCTCTCTCTCTCTCTCTCTCTCTCTCTCTCTCTCTCTCTCTCTCTCTCTCTCTCTCTCTCCGGATATTATTTAAGCTTATCCTCTATCATATTTATATCTATTCATCTCGTCATTTTCCATTATTCAGTCACTTCGCTGTTTGTGTGTATTTTACCCCTATCACATGTTGATGTCCTTCCTGTATATATATATATAACTATTACTTATATAAGATGTCTCTCTATGTTATTATTACTATTATTACTAGCTCTGTCTATCACTATGGCTGTATTTTCTGCTTCCACTGGTATATCTCTGGTTATTCGACTCCACCGTATACCTAACATTTCATTGAACTCTTTGGGTCATCTGTGTGTTGGGCGCCCTCTGCTTCTTGTGTCCCACATTGTTGTGGAAAAAGGTCAGTGTGTGTGTCTGTGTGTCTGGCTGTCTGTCAGTCTGTGGACAGCATGACTCAAAAACGAAAAGTCGGTTAAAAACCAAAGTTGGTATTTAAGTTTAATGTCTTTCAACGATGCGACACCAAGATTTTGAAGAAAATAGCCCCACCCTAAACTACCCTTTACATGGACAATTTTTCGAAAATTTTGATTTTCTTGAAAATGGCTCTAGGTAACGATTTTGATTGAAACGTCATATGTTTGAGATATTTTTATGACAAATGAATGATATATTTTGAATTTTCTGACTATAGTCCCTGTAGTCGTATTTACTCTGGACGACTTTTGCATAACTGGTAAACCGTAAGAGATAGACCAAATCATACTAATAAAAAAATGTAGATATTGCTAAAATACACAATTTATGTCTAAATACATTTTCTTGTAGGGTGAACCATTTCGGAGACATCCCTTGTTATCTGTGTGAGTTTCGGAAAACTTAGAACTTTTGTAAAATGGATCATCGTTGTTCATTTTTTATATGTTAAGCGTGCAAAGAGAACGGGATCTCAAAGCTTTAAAACATTTGACTATCGCACAAAGCCTACTGTATTCCCATATTCCCCTTGTACCTACAAGGAAATAAGCAATAAGATAATTTGTACAAATGTTTATCTCAACTAACACAAAGAAGATATAGGAATAAGAGTTTGTAAGAATGGTTAGTAGAAGAGTAGAGAAAGTCATGTGAGTGCAACACATCAGATTTTTTGTTGTTGTATCTTATTTCAGAAGAACTTATTTTAAGTTTGTCTAAATGAATGTTCAGTGCTTGTGTTAAAATAATTTGTGGTTCTGCAATAATTAGTATGGCCTCCATTTTGAATAATGTCCTTACCGTATGTAAAGGGGGAAAGTCCTCTGTTATCTACAAAAATATGTATTATAATATGCACGTGTAACCTAAGTAACTGTTTCGATATATCAGTCCGAAATTTAAAGTGCTGCTATATAGTATACGTTGTAGAATACACTAGGCTAAAGCGATAGTCCCATTTTAAAGAATGTAATGCATTGAACAAGTATATAAATTCGTGGTATTTGTAGCGACCTGCCACTTGAAAAAGTGTTTGTGGTCTGTTACGGTCCGTGCTTCCTTTCAGTGTTTTCTGGGACGTCCCACTGACGTTTCGCCTAGAGGTGAAAGCATAACTCTTGGAATTCTATGGGACGACATCCGTCGAAAAGGAGGCTCTGGGGACCAGTATAGGCGGTAGGTACATTAGTGGCAACCCACAATCATATACTCGGAGTCAAGATGGCGTTAACCTGCAAAATGGATTTTTCCTCCCTTTATGGAAAAAACCATATCTCCGGGTAGATATATCCAGTTTATTTTTTATGTTTGGCATTTGTTTCTATTTCTTGTAGGTATGAATGAGAAACATTTTTAATGATCAAGCATTTTATTGAGGAATATGAGAAATTGAATTTAGACTTTTGATGTGGCTTTCATGTATCTGTTTTCTTAACGGGCACCAGTTTTACAATGTGGCAGTTACATCACCCAACTTAAACTCCCATTTTGCAAGGGGGACCACACCTATCGTTGGTCAACGGGTCCATCGGACCTAGCCGGGAGGACTAAATAGGTGGTATTTAGATCCACCGACCTTCCCCTCATGTGCCTCTGAGGGACGCTGTTGTGCTGTGCACATATGTAAATGACATTTCCTCCATGTCATGGATTACACTACTTTCCAACCCAGATATAGTCCCCCAGAGACCAAGGAAAACAGTGGTTGCAGCCTTCCGACTATTGACAAATCACGACTGCTTAGCAAGTCATCTCTACAGAATAGGTATCTCAGCCTCACCGATATGTGTCCTGTGTAACGATCCAGCAGAAATGAACGAAGACCACTTGAAGGCCTGTGAAGCATTAAGATCAGAAGAAACTACAGTTCAAAAGTATTGGAAAGCACGAATGCTAATGGCTTCATTGCCAGATGCAAGGCACTAGAAAACAACAACAACATATATCCCGTTTATTTGAAATGTTGTGTGTTCATTATTACCATAACTAACTACTGTATAAATTTCCATGTTTTATACCTAATGCAAGTCGTTTTACAAGATATACATTCATTAATAAAAAGGTAACTTACTGTGGAATGGAAACTCATAACACCAAAATTTATATGAACTATCTCATGTAGCATGTTTAATAATCTGAACCTATAATATTTACAACTTGCGCCATAATTATTTTTAATTCTTTTTTTAATTCAACTTCTAACTTTTGAATTTTTTAAGCTGCAGTACTTAGCAGAATGAGTCATATTTTAGGTTCAGTTTCAAAATCACATATCTAATAATAACCACAACAAATTATGTGCTTAAAACGACAACTTCATGTCAATAGATTTACCGGCGTGTAAAAGAACTCCTGCGGGAAGAAACTCCGGCACACCGGCGACGCTGATATGATCCTGGTAATTGACAGCTTCGTGAAATAACAAAATAATTTTAATTGGGCAGTTTCCTCCTCTGTAGCTCTAAAACTTCGCAACATGGCCTACACATTCTACTTTTTCAATTGCACACTATGCCATCTAGGATACAAACATTGAGCTTCGCAAGTGCTTTAGGAGGCAAATTTTCATGCAGAAAAATAATATTGAAGTGCACAGTAAAGTGGCTTTTAAATAGCCACATCCACTTTAGAAATTTCAAATTCAACAATGTAGAACTAAAAATATAATGAAGATATCACAACAAAATAGCTTTTATATGGTTTACCAATATAATGGTTACCTGATTCACAAATAAAAACAAAAAATCACAAATTTCATGTGTGATGCAAGTTAATTCCTTTCGACTCTCATACCAAGCCTCGGATCAACCGAAATAATAAAGTGTATATCGAAAATGGTTAACATCACGAAATAAATTGTGTCATAAATTTAATAGCAGGTAATGTAGGTATCTGTGAAAGTTGGAAAACTTGCAGTACATATTTAAGATATCCTGTTGACATTTAAGCTACGTATTACACATACTAACAGCTTGAATATATACATTTTAAGAAGTATTCACATAAAAATCCAGTAAATGAGTTTAAAAAATATATCACATCAGATGTTTACTTTCTCTTTCCTGAGCGGGATGGCTCAGGCGGTAATCTCCGTGGCCCGCATTCGGGAGGTCGCGAGTTTGATTCCCGTGGCCGCGCAGTCTACACGTTCACACACATTACTGTACAAAGTTCTACTTGTTTTACTCTGATACGTACGGAACAAGGTAAACATATGAAGTGCCAAACAAAATGCCGAAAAGCTTAGCTTTAAACCTCAGTACCTAACATTAACATGCGAGATGCACTTTTCTGCGTTGCATCCAGTGCATGCTCACATAGTTTGACATAACGGTCGTGAGACAAGCACAACTACTAGCAGCTCTGATTTTTGTGTCAAACATTCTCTTCAGAAAGTATTACGCCAATTGCATTAGCATATAGATAATAGGAAAAGTTAATAAGGAGAACTAGCAGGGTATGCAACACATTCACCCGCATCCATTGACGCTGCGTCTCTGTTGCCCACACACTGGGACTAAAGCGGTTCTGATGCGTTAACCCTTAACCCACCGCAACTCACACTCAACATGTCAAATGGCTCAAATATCAACATGCATTTGTTTCCAGACATATGTTTATAGCAACATTTATTCACCATTTGACCAATCCAAGCTCCTGTTGCAATATCAGACACTTTTTAAACGCCCGGTAGGGTATTTTATTCAAAATCTTTAAAGCCATCTACGACAAAATCAAAACTTACCATGCAAAGTGTAGTTTGGGGTGGGAAACTCTCTTGAAAACGTTTGTATTGCAACTAAAATTTCAATTTTTTACTTTCTCTACTGCGTATAGTAAGTAGAAGTATTGTATTCCACTAAAAAAATTCGAGGTTTTGCCGGAAATATGTTGTGTGTGTGTGTGTGTGTGTGTGTGTGTGTGTGTGTGTGTGTGTGTGTGTGTGTGTGTGTGTGTGTGTGTGTGTGTGTCAGTCTGTGGACAGCATAACTCAAAAACGAAAAGTCAGTTAAAAACTACAGTTAGTATTTAAGTGTAATATCTTTCAAGGATGCGACACGAAGATTTTGAAGAAAATTGCCCCACCCTAAACTACCCTCTACATGGCTCTATCATTTTGATTAAAATGCCGTATATTTAAAACATTTTTATGACAAATGAAATGTATATTTCGAATGTTGTGGCTATAGGCCCTGAAGTCCTGTTTACACTGGATAACTTTTGCATAACTGGTAAAGCGTAAGAGATAGACAAAATCTTACTATACAAATATATAGATCTCGCTAAAACACATAATTTATGTCCAAATAAATTGTGTTGTACAGTGAACAATTTCGGAGATACTTTTTGTTATGTGTCAGTTTCGGAAAACTTAAAAACTTTCGTTAAATGAAGCATGGTTGTTCTTTTTGTGTATGTTAAGTGTGCCAAGAGAACGGCATCTCAAAACTTTAAAACATTTGACTATCGCACAAAACCTACTGTATGCCCATATTCCCCTTGTACCTACAAAAAGATAAGCAATAAGATAATTTGTACAAATGTTTATCTCAACTAACACGAAGAAGATATAGGAATAAGAGTTTGTAAGAATGGTTAGTACAAGATTAGAGAAAGTCATGTGAGTGCAACACAGCAGATTTTTAGTTATACTGTTTTTAGCCCACATAAATTGCTCTCAAATTCTAGGGGCCTTTAAACATGTATTCCGGTGAAATATCCATATGGAAATTTTGGCTGGAATCTACGTACTAATAAATAAATAAATAAATAAATAAATAAATAAATAAATAAATAAATAAATAAATAAATAAATAAATAAATAAATAAATAAATAAATAAATAAATAAATAAATAAATAAATAAATAAATAAATAAATAAATAAATAAATAAATAAATAAATAAATAAATAAATAAATAAATAAATAAATAAATAAATAAATAAATAAATAAATAAATAAATAAATAAATAAATAAATAAATAAATAAATAAATAAATAAATAAATAAATAAATAAATAAATAAATAAATAAATAAATAAATAAATAAATAAATAAATAAATAAATAAATAAATAAATAAATAAATAAATAAATAAATAAATAAATAAATAAATAAATAAATAAATAAATAAATAAATAAATAAATAAATAAATAAATAAATAAATAAATAAATAAATAAATAAATAAATAAATAAATAAATAAATAAATAAATAAATAAATAAATAAATAAATAAATAAATAAATAAATAAATAAATAAATAAATAAATAAATAAATAAATAAATAAATAAATAAATAAATAAATAAATAAATAAATAAATAAATAAATAAATAAATAAATAAATAAATAAATAAATAAATAAATAAATAAATAAATAAATAAATAAATAAATAAATAAATAAATAAATAAATAAATAAATAAATAAATAAATAAATAAATAAATAAATAAATAAATAAATAAATAAATAAATAAATAAATAAATAAATAAATAAATAAATAAATAAATAAATAAATAAATAAATAAATAAATAAATAAATAAATGAGTGAATAAATAAATAAATGAATGAGTGAATAAATAAATAAATGAATGAGTGAATAAATAAATAAATAAATAAATAAATAAATAAATAAATAAATAAATAAATAAATAAATAAATAAATAAATAAATAAATAAATAAATAAATAAATAAATAAATAAATAAATAAATAAATAAATAAATAAATAAATAAATAAATAAATAAATAAATAAATAAATAAATAAATAAATAAATAAATAAATAAATAAATAAATAAATAAATAAATAAATAAATTGTTATATATAAATAAGCAAATAAAATAAAAAAGAAAAGAGAGGATATTGTGTAGAGAAGGAGAAGGTGATGTGGAAATGCTGACAGAAACAAATGTGAATGCTAAGACTAAGGTTGTCAGGTGTTCTTATGCAGCATTCTTGACCATGCACAATGATGCACTTTACATACGAGCTGATGACACGCTACGCATAAAATACCTGATCACTTGCCTCGAGGAGGCCTCCGTCACCAATCTTTTGTTTCGTGCGTCATTTTAAAACAAGTGTTCAAATGGTAAACACAAGGTTTCTCTTGTCTACGACGTTGTAGCCGAGTCACATACCCAAGATCTGTTCCATGTAACATTGTGTTGCTCTCACATGACTTTCTCTACATTCTCACAAGCTCTTTATGCCAGTCGAGATAAACATTTGTACAATTGCTCATTTTCCTGTAAGTACAAGGGGAATATTAGAATACAGTAGGCTTTGTGCGATAGTCTATCTTTTAATGCTTTGTGATTCCGTTCTCTTTGCACAGCTAAGATCTAAAAAGTGAATAACGATCTTCCATTTGTGGAAAGTACAAGTATTGTAAAACTAACGCAAATTACAAGGAATATCTCCGAAATGATTCACCTTACAAAGATGTATTTGGACTTAATTGTGTTTTAGCAAGATCTACGTTTTGTGTAGTAAGACTTGGTCTATCTCTTACGGTTTAGGAGTTATGCAAAAGTCATCCAGAGTAAACAGGACTACATGGGCTATAGTCAGAAAATTCAAAATATACATTTAATTTACCATAAAGTATCTTAAAAATATGCCACTTTAATCAAAATCGTTAGAGTCATTTTCGAGAAAATCAAATTTTCGAAAAATTTCCCATGTAAAGTGTAGTTTAGGGTGGAGGGATTTTCTTCAAAATCTTGGTGTCGCATCCTTGAAGCATATTAGATTTAAATACCAACTTTGGTTTTTAAATGACGTTTCGCTTTTTGAGTTGTGTCCTCTCTCTCTCTCTCTCTCTCTCTCTCTCTCTCTCTCTCTCTCTCTCTCTCTCTCTCTCACACACACACACACACACACACACACACACACACACACACACACACACACACACACACACACACACGGACCATTGTTTTTGGATTCAGGGGCCCTAAACTCATACATTTCTGGTGAAATCTCAACATCGAATTTTTGAGTGGAATACAATATTTCCTCTGTTTACCAGTAGAGAAAGTAAAAAATGTAGGACAAACTGTAAAACATTGTGAGTCAATGCAGAAATAATGTAAATCTATAATTGAAATGCTTTTTATATACACCATTAGGCATATTCTTAAAATCCTAAAACATGAAGTTAAATGTGATCATGAAGTCAGTTATACTTCTCTGAAGAAGTAATGTTGCGCAAAACATCTAGATTGTGTAAAATATAATCAGAAAATTTCACTCAACTGAAGTTTTTAAAATTGTATTCACTAAAACAATGCCTCTAATTGAATCAATAGATAATCTGTTCCTTTCCTCTGTCCACTGTGCTCTTATTAGTGAAAATTTACTTTCAACATTAGCATTGTGTTGCTTTGCCTCCACAGAACACCAACCTTTTGTCTCGGAGTGCAAATGCTGCGTTGCCAATCTCTCGTTCAATGTTACTATGCATGACTATACTCTTTGACTGTAGCGGTGTTGCCATAGCGAGTTGCAGTTGCGTCTAGTAACCAATTATTCGTTTCTATTTTGCAAGTTACCAGTTCATTTTTAACAATCACGGCTTGTTTCTGAAAATGTAGGACATTAGACTTTTCAAAAATTCCCCCCGGACGCCGAACAAATGGTTAAAATGTAGGGCATGTCCGGGAATTTCCGGACGTCCTGTAACCCTACCCTCGGGGTACGCGAAGACTTCTAAGGGGGTACAAAACATTTAAAACACCATACAGCCAATATACGACATGTCTCCTGAATGATCACAAACAACGAATAATGTTTCAGTCAAAGCGATTTGAATTGCCCTCTATTCAAGAATGCATTTTGCTTACTCTACCGGTTAGTTAGTATTGGTGATGGACAAACGCCGCCTACGAAATCTTAGATTAGTTTTTAAAGGCTGTTTTTGAGGAGAACAATGATGTACAACAATGGATTGCAAATCCGTTTTGTACCACTGCCATCAATTCCTCCGATATTTTCATAAAATTGAAAGAAAGTCTTTTGGAAGTGTCTGTTGACAGTTCTTCCATTCCTCTCTGCTTATTTGTGTGAGCAGGTTTTCTCTGTATCAAAACGAAACAAAGAAATCGTTTGCATGCAGAATCACCATTCATACTCGCACTAAAGATTCGCCCAACAATAGAGGACCTGATGTCCAGAAAACAAGTCATTAACAGGTCAGAAACATATACAAATACATATACGTCTCGTATATGTGCTAACTACAACATAGTTCCTTTATTTATTTTATGCATTTGTAGCACAATTTTCCTTTTTGTAGTGTTTAATAAAATATAAAATTCTAAATCTATTTTATACACGGTTAAGTATTATTTTAATCAAGGATAACTCTAGGCCTAGGGGTACAGACTGGAACGTAACATTGTCTTTGGGGATAGGCGGGGAAAAAAGGTTGAATGCCACTGCAGTGACACGCGTGTGTTCATCAGCTGTTTCCTTGTGGCGTCCCGTGGAGGCAGTTCGAGGGCGACTGCTACAGGCTCATTTTGGGCACTCGTATTGTCATCCTCCTAACCTGCAGACATCTCCAGAGGCGCGTTAAAGTCTTGGGTGAACTTGAGCAGCAGAGCGTTCCTCTTTAACAAGGGGTTCAATAACAGCACACTGTCGAAACGAAGCATTGATTTTTTTACTAATGTCCTCCTAGTCGTATCGGACGATGAATTAATGAAATGAAATGCGTGAAATGATGTTGAGATGAGCTCAAGGTCCATAGAGCTTAAAGTCACCCGACATTCGTCTTCTGAGGATAAGGGAAAACTCCGGAAGAAAACCTTATCCAGATAACTCACCTTAACTGAGAGTTGAACTCGAGACCTCCTGGATGTGAGGCAGACACGCTACCACCACGCCACAGAGGGAGGCTGCGAAGTATTTATTTAATGTAATACTCTAGACTTGTGGGTCATTTGCCATCAGTCGTCTGGCTTCCCAGTAGAGTTGACCATTCGTTCCATTCCATAATCTCTGGAGTGCACCACACTTTCTCAGATGTTGGCATTGTCATTGTTGCATAACAGGCAGTTTGGCAAATAGACAATTTTGCTACGATGTAGGTGTTCCGCCAGACAATCGTGGTCTATTGCTACATTTTCACATTTTGGATGTCCTTGTGGTGTTGGTTTATTTATGAGTGATGCCCATTTTTTCCCTCACTAAGTTCTCCATACCTTTCAGCCTTAAATAAAATTTTAATAATCATCTTTGCTTAATGAAACGATACATTGGATTCCTTTGGATTCAAAATGTTTGTCCCCTTCGCTAAGAAGTCTGCCTTTTCGTTCCCTTTTATTCCATCATGGGATGGGATCCACTGGAAAACAATTTCTTTTTCTGCCTCTTTTAGCTGTCTTAGGGACACTCTAATTTCTATAATTTTTTAGGTAACATTACGTCCCAATTTCCTATGACTTGGATAGGTGATATTGAGTCACATGGTGTGACCACGTAATGAAAAGAATCCAACATGACTTGTAATTGGGAAAGGGCAATGTTTATTAATTCTAATTGGTGTTTAATTTTCCAGCTCCAGCATAACCCCGGCTTCTGTGCCACATTCCGCTTTGATTAGTGAGCCATCAGTGAAAACCTCTGGGTATAAAGTATTCACAGTTTCCTTGTTTCTGTCACTTTCGTCTTTCTTCACTTTTTCAAATAATTCTAAATTTAAAGGTACTTATGTGTATTGTAGGGGATTTTCTGGTTGTTCCAATTTTTTCTACTTTTATATTTGGTATGTATTTACCTCTATCAACGAAGCATTGATGTCCGCCATTTTGGAAATACTGTCTATGCTCACGTGACAAGCTAAGGACTTCACAACATGTAGTGTAAAGTCTGTAGATTAATTTCTACAGTGGTTTCAGTGGTTTTTGTTACATTGTTGGGTTGCTCAAAATTTTCGGTAGCAACTTCGTAATTGCAAATTAGTGACCACTGCAGCATTTTCAAATACATGACCCCACTTACAGACAGTTCACTGAAGAAACAGAGCCACAGATTTTCGTTTCTAATATGACTCAAAAGACATTGGATGCCAGACTTATTCAATGATGTTTCGAGGGTTCTCTGTGTGTCATATACACACGTTATGGGAGTTAACCTTCCTGCTTATGAAATGCAGCCTTCGTCAGAACACTACATCCAAGAAAACCTCGTCGCCCATGTCCACTTGCACTTCCACACAGAACTGATGTCACACGATCGTGTCATTTGGTGCCAACTGTAAGCTGTATGGTTTCATGCACGACCGTTTATGAAGAACTTTCCATGTGGCTTCTGATTGTCTTGTGTATGTGGACTTCTGCAGGCTCTGAATCTCAGAATGTTGTTTCTCAGGGTGTGTTAATGTGGCTGGGGATGAGAATAGACAGCACCACTTAACTTCACTGATAACTTTAATGTAGGTACACTAATAAATGAGCTAACAATAGGAGTTGTAACTATTGAAGTAGTATACCCGCTCACCTGTAGGGTATTAACAAATGTACGGTGTAAAATAGTTATTTTCCTAATAACATTGAGAAGGATAAGTTGTGGTGAATCGCTGAAACGCTAAGCGGCAAGCGTGCTTACAGCTACCGCCAAATATGTGACAAGCCAAGCGCGTTCCTTGGGGCAACGAAGTGCCCTAATCCACTACAATAAAACGCCCCTGTAAAGTGTAAGACACGAATGTGAAACACACGCCCTTTCACGAACTTAAGGTCCGCCTGTTTCATGACTACGCCACTACCTTAAGCTTCTTACTCGCAATGGCGCACAATTTGACCCCATGACTTGTTAAATTCTAAGAATTCCCTCCTTTTCTGGTTTACAGAACTCGTGTATACGCACTTTCATGTAACTATCTGATTTCTGAACGTACTCAGTTCTAATTACCGGAACATTGATCTAATGGGTTTTTGTTCACTGAGCTTACCGGAACGCCTCATTGCCTTAGCTACTCTGACTTCAACACATAACTTCCCTGCCAGAATTGCAACTCAATGCTTCTTGTATTATGTATTGATTTTAACATTTATTTCTAAAATTATTAATCTTACAATCAATTTGCAAGAATGATTTACGGAAAAGTGAGTTGAGAAAGAATGTAATAGAGCAATTTCGCGTGTGACTGACATTCACACTACATTTTCTTCTTAAAATGTCTGTGTAATGGTCAATATATGTGTAAAAATGTTATTTTAACGACATATGATGATATTGGCGCTTGTGATAGGGAATATAAAAACCTTAAAAAGTGAAACAATTATTTAATAATGAGCGCTAAACTTTTCGTGACTAACTGACATTTTTGTCAACTGTAGGTCAGTCAGTCACGAAAAGTTTAGCGCTCATTATTACATAATTGTTTCACTCTTTAAGGTTTTTATATTCCCTATCACAACCGCCAATATCATCATATGTCGTTAAAATAACATTTTTACACCTATATTGACCATTAGACAGACATTTTAAGAAGAAAAGGTAGTGTAAACGTCAGTCACACGCGGATCAATTTTTTTAAGTTGAGCTAGGAAGAAAACAGAAGACGTGGATTGGGTTTGTGCGTCATATGGTGGAAATTTGTGTCACGCCGAGATAGATTTAAGGATGCCATCCCGTATACGGTATGATGGCCTCGCATAGGCCGAACAAGGCCGCACATGGTCAGATAGATACTACACTTTGGTTCATTCGCTCTCTGCTTACCGCCATTTAATATGCTCTTATTACAAATAGCTGTCCGTTCCCCTTTCTCTAACTGTCATGCCTGGGATAGAGATGGCCAGAAAATAACAACGGTTACTCTAATGTAACTTTAGTGTTACTTGAAGTAGCTGAGAAAGACACAACCACTTACCCAATAGCCATTATAATAAATAATTTGTACAAATGTTTATCTCAACTAACACGAAAAAGACATAGCTGTAATAGTTTTTAAGAATAGTTAGTACAAGAGTAGAGAAAGTCATGTGACTACAACACATAAGATTTTTTTCGTGTGTATTCCATTTTAAGCAACATCTTTGTGCCCATTTTTGAGTGAAATCAAAATTTTGGAAAAATGTAAAGGTTAGTTTTTGAATGGAGGATTTGCTTGAAAATGTTCGTGCCACATGCTTGGAAAATGAATTTGAATACCAACTTTGGTATTAATCGACTTTTCGTTTTTGAGTTATGCTGCTGAGATAATCATACACAAAGTGTTGTTTTCAAAAATGGCTTTTCTTCAGGAGCCGAGGGCATTAAAACATGTATGTACCACGAAACCTCGGTAAGGAATTTCTCGGTGGCATGCAATACTTCCTCTGCAGTAATATGTCTACTCAAGTGCCAGTGTGAACTTTGTGTTAAGGGCGCAGCGAAGTTAAGGTTATTTTCTACAGTGTTGAAGTTAGGGGCTTAAGTTTTTGCACAGGAATTTACAGCAACTAAACAATTGTGTGTCCTAAATTTCATTCCAATATCTAGTCACATTCTTGATATATCAATTAATTTATATCAATTTTATTGGGTATAATAAAACTCTATGCCCTCCAACAGATGCTGAACTGCAAAATTGATTTTTTAAGTTATATGTCTTATTAGCTTTGTAAATTATTAAAGCGTGGGAATTTTTATATAATGAAGAAAGTTTTAAAGTGTAAACATGTCATAAAACAGCGCATTATTATATTATTTTTTAAAATTATAACAGACATCAAAATTCCAATCATTTTACTGGCGATATTCTGAACTACATTAGAAAAAAATTTAGATCTCTAGCTGTATTTTTGTGGGAGAAGATAAGAGTTTGAATATGAGAAAATAACAAAAAATGCTTCCGAGAAAAATGAGTTTAAAGTTTAGTCACACAGTTCCTCATTAACCTCTATGTAATTATGTTCCCCCCCCCCCCCCCCCCCGTCAGATTTTGTTCATTGATTTGCATAAGGTTGACGCAATGCCCTTTCTTTCTGGCATTATAAAACGCTAGACTAATTCAATGTGTGATTTTAAAATATATCTAAAATGCAGTGTTTACAAACACGTGGTCTGTTCATAGAAATAAAAGCAAAGTATTTGTTGTCACCACTTAAGCTTTGTTTTCGCCACAAATAAAACAAGTAATACTATACACGGTGTATATATCGATAATTTCACTAAAATAACCTCATAAACACACTAAATTATGTCAAAAGTTAGATCGAATGCCCGGGATCAGCTTATCATACATCTACCAAGCCAAATAGAAGCATCTTAAATAACTTCGGAAGTCAACAAATGACAAACGAAAAGCACTGCCCTCTAGTAGATTTATTGGGGAACTTGTTCGACTGGGATACGATGAATGCATAGTCAGCAGAACACTTAGCACCTTGTTTAAGACTAAATTATTCCAAGCCTCCATAAAATGAAAAGTGTGGGCATAGCGGATAGAAGAGTTCTTCTATCCGCTATGGTGTGGGTATGCCCATTTAAAAAGCAGAGGCACACGGCTTTAAAAATGGCGTCCAAAATGTGTTCCCCCATCCCTAGAGGGTTAAAAATTCGGAGATATATTCTTTAGGGCATGGTGCATTTTTTGCATAAAAGGTCCAATAATGTATTTTTATTTACCAAATAGGCCAAAATATCACTTGGGTGTTGATGGTGGTTAGTGGTACGGCTGGCTGTTTGTAATGGTAATAGATGGAGTCGATCTGTAGGCAGTGTGCAGACAGCTGATAATGCACGGAAGTGTGACGTAGATGCAAGTCGCCATGCATCATGTATATATTTTAATACGCACTGCCAGCTGTGAATGAGATTCAAGTGTTCTTGGCATATTAACCAGTGTATGCAAATAAACACGTGACTATCGCTTCGATCGCTTGTCTCTGCTGGCACATCCGACCATGAACAGGTTGTTCTTTAAACTCCATTCACCATTTCATTAATTTCATTTACCTGTCCCATTCTTTATGCAAGTATTGTACGCCCACCATGTAGGTAATTGTAAATTCTACAGGTTCCTTATTCCTAATAACGGAAAAAATCTCGTGCTATTTACGCATAAGGGTTGAAACATTGGAGGAACCGACTTCCTTTACCTTTCTCCGATAGCCTCCAAGTTCTGGGAATGCTGCTTAGTGTATAAGTACGTTTTGGCGGTGGAACAATCATCAGTCGCAAGTTTTAGACACGTAGATGCTCTTTTCAACCTTTGTGCCTTCTGTTGGACCCAGTTGTTTACTTACATAAAAACTATATAACTGTCACATAATACATTGACGCGTAACATGTATAACGAAATAGAGATGAAGTTCGTGAACATGAAAACTCGCCAATCTCTGCTCACCAAGGTAACTATCCTCTTTGGTAAATCCTTTTCAGTGTTTGACGCCCTCTTTTACTACATACGACGACGACCATGATGACGACGATGAAGGTCTGCACATTGGTGAGGATGAAGTTAGCTGATCCGGTAGCGCAGTTGGTAGAGCACCTGACTCCTGTGCAAGGGGTCCTGGGATCGATTGGGAATTGGGAATTTTTCTCCAGCCAGGCTTATTCCTCATCTTTCCCTGAGTCTGGAAGTAAATTGGCGACGTAGTGGCTGAGTGGTTAGAACGCTCGCCTAACACTTAAGCGGGACCCGCATGTGGTATTCATGGTGGACGAAGCGGCGTCTGGGCGGGTTTTCTCCGGGTTCTCCGGTTTCTCCCGTCATTCATTCCACCAATTGCTCCATTATCACCCTTCCAATCATACATTTCGCCTGCATTCCATATTATCCTCTTCCTCGCTATCATACCTGGTGCTTGGCTGACCACCTGCTTCCAGGTCTTTACACTTTCCGGTACATAGGTTCCTGTGTTTCCTGACAGGCGTCTGACCCTAGACACTGGCTTGTAAGTCCTACATAAGGGGAGGGTAATCACTTCCTCACTCTCATACTGACCACTTCACTCTGTCTGGTACATAGGTTCCTGTGTTCCCTGACAGGCGTCTGACTCTAGACACTGGCTTGTAAGTCCTACATAAGGGGAGGGTAATCACTTCCTCACTCTCATACTGACCACTTCACTCTGTCTGGTACATAGGTTCCTGTGCTCCCCGACAGGTGTCTGACCCTAGACACTGGCTTGTAAGTCCTACATAAGGGGAGGGTAATCACTTCCTCACTCTCATACTGACCACTTCACTCTGTCTGGTACATAGGTTCCTGTGCTCCCCGACAGACGTATGACCCTAGACACTGGCTTGTAAGTCCTACATAAGGGGAGGGTAATCACTTCCTCACTCCCATACTGACCACTTCACTCTGTCTGGTACAAGGTTCCTGTGTTCCCCTACAGGTGTCTGACTCTAGGCACAGGCTTGTAAGTCCTATATAAGGGGAGGGTAATCACTTCCTCACTCTCATACTGACCACTTCACTCTGTCTGGTACATAGGTTCCTGTGTTCCCCGACAGACGTATGACCCTAGACACTGGCTTGTAAGTCCTACATAAGGGGAGGGTAATCACTTCCTCACTCTCATACTGACCACTTCACTCTGTCTGGTCCATAGGTTCCTGTGCTGCCCGACAGGTGTCTGACCCTAGGCACTGGCTTGTAAGTCCTACATAAGGGGAGGGTAATCACTTGCTCACTCTCATACTGACCACTTCACTCTGTCTGGTACATAGGTTCCTGTGTTCCCTGACAGGCGTCTGACCCTAGGCACAGACTTGTAAGTCCTACATAAGGGGAGGGTAATCACTTGCTCACTCTCATACTGACCACTTCACTCTGTCTGGTACATAGGTTCCTGTGCTCCCCGACAGGCGTCTGACCCTAGGCACTGACTTGTAAGTCCTACATAACGGGAGGGTAATCACTTGCTCACTCTCATACTGACCACTTCACTCTGTCTGGTACATAGGTTCCTGTGTTCCCCGACAGGCGTCTGACTCTAGGCACTGGCTTGTAAGTCCTACATAAGGGGAGGGTAATCACTTGCTCACTCTCATACTGACCACTTCACTCTGTCCAGTACATAGGTTCCTGTGCTCCCCGACAGGTGTCTGACCCTAGGCACTGACTTGTAAGTCCTACATAAGGGGAGGGTAATCACTTGCTCACTCTCATACTGACCACTTCACTCTGTCTGGTACATAGGTTCCTGTGTTCCCCGACAGGCGCCTGACTCTAGACACTGGCTTGTAAGTCCTACATAAGGGGAGGGTAATCACTTGCTCACTCTCATACTGACCACTTCACTCTGTCTGGTACATAGGTTCCTGTGCTCCCCGACAGGCGTCTGACCCTAGGCACTGACTTGTAAGTCCTACATAATGGGAGGGTAATCACTTGCTCACTCTCATACTGACCACTTCACTCTGTCTGGTACATAGGTTCCTGTGTTCCCCGACAGGCGTCTGACCCTAGACACTGGCTTGTAAGTCCTACATAAGGGGAGGGTAATAACTTGCTCACTCTCATACTGACCACTTCACTCTGTCTGGTACATAGGTTCCTGTGTTCCCCGACAGGTGTCTGGCCCTAGGTACTGGCTTGTAAGTCCTACATAAGGGGAGGGTAATCACTTCCTCACTCTCATACTGACCACTTCACTCTGTCTGGTACATAGGTTCCTGTGTTTCCCGACAGGTGTCTAACCCTAGGCACTGGCTTCTAAGTCCTACATAAGGGGAGGGGAATCACTTGCTCACTCTCATACTGACCACTTCACTCTGTCTGGTACATAGGTTCCTGTGTTCCCCGACAGACGTCTGACTCTAGGCACTGGCTTGTAAGTCCTACATAAGGGGAGGGTAATCACTTGCTCACTCTCATACTGACCACTTCACTCTGTCTGGTACATAGGTTCCTGTGTTCCCCGACAGGTGTCTGACTCTAGACACTGGCTTGTAAGTCCTACATAAGGGGAGGGGAATCAGGGAAAGAAAGCAGATTAAGTTATTGGTGCTGGTCTCGGATATGAACTCGATGGAAACTCTGAATGTGAGGAACATGATGGCAAAGCTGTGCTGGAGATACTTGTGTGTTCCCAAGTACTACCACCCGCTGACCGATATCATCCAGTTTCCCCTTATACGATACAACTATTGAACATATCCTATTAGTGAACGTGGATACAACATAATATGTACAAATAAAATACAGCAAAACTAACTTACTTGAAGATTACTAAAATATTTTGGGATTGGTATAGTCTGCGTAACGAATTATTATAAACAGTTTTGTTTTCATGTACTTAAACACAACTATATACAACAGGGGTGAGCAAATCTGCACCGGCTTATGACATGACGTAACACCACATTAAGGGGCAAAGTAACCAAACAACGCGGGTTCAAAGATACACAAGTAGCCATGTAAACTGCATCATTACGATATGACTGTTTCGAAACCACGAAAACGCAAAGGAACCTTTTTACTTATTTATGTAGGTTGGTTAGCAAAGTTCAAAAAGGGGTACTAACACAAAAGGTTCTAAGAGCTCAAAGCAAATCCTTTCTTGTGGACATTCATATAGTAAAACAGGAATTACGAATTGAGCTTGTGAATTTAGAAACAGTTTTGAAATCACAGTTACAAAATAAGTCTGGTTTAGATTTATTTAGACAAGTGGATATCGCAACATTTCCGTCTTCAGTAATATGCTGCACATACTCGTATTAGCCCAACGTGTACGTGTGTGAGCAATTTTGTATCTAAAATGAAGATTATCAAATGTTAAATGAGATCGCGATTGATAGATAACACCTTACGTGGTCTGTAGGTACTTGTGAATTAACGTTAAATATGTGTGACACTGTAAAGTTCTAGATAAAGTAAAAAATAAGATGAAAAATTGTTATAAAGCCTTTTCAGCCTGTTTATATATACTAAACATACTTATATAAAATCAGTCGTGCGTTAGAGAAGTTATTACTACGCCACTGCGACTTCCGAAATCCGTTGTTTGAATCATGCATTACATATGTGCATGCCGGGTTGCGTTCAGTGACGTCATCATTCCTGTAATCGCGGTCACCAGATCTACCAAGTGTCCCAGACAAGCCGCTCTTTGCAGTTTTACATTTCCTTACCGCCTCAAATAGCATGCCGTTTTTACTGTGCGAGTGTAGGCCAATCAGAATGCCAGTTTCACTCATTAGCTCTCGAAACACTACACCATCCTGTGTCATGTTTCCAAGCGACTGACGTTTACATCCAGAAGCTGGTTCAGATCCCTGACCAACCTCAACGCAACGTTGTCGAGTTACCTCACGTCTGAAAAAGCTGCTCAAATATTTCTTTAATTCTTTTAAGTGATTCATTATTTCGAAACCCTGTGTGATGTCCCATAATTACTACCCAAAATATGTTAGAAATAACTTACTCTACGCATCTTACAAGTAACAAACTATTATCTGCCTATATTCTTGTGGAATTACGCATCCAATTGGAACAAACCATTTATTTTTTCGAAATGGGCTGCTCAAAGAACAAAATGCCATTGCACATTTTTGTTTGTAATGGTTCTAAGAAGCACACATTAGAAGGAATGTAATAAGGTCCCTTCCGTCCGGTATGTTATAGTGTTAAATGTAAGGTTGGTGTGTTGTAGAGGATGCAGTTTGATTTAGACATCCGCATGAAGAAAACCGAATCAGTTGCGCTTTTCTCGCCCCTAACGTGTTATGAATGAAGAAAGCATGAGTAAGCGGATGTGAGGAATTGACCACGCCTATGAGAATGAACTGAATGGCTGCACTTGTTCCTGGCCTGCCGACCGGCCGACCAGCCGACCGGCCGACCTCACAAAAAAACTTCATAATAAGGAAAAGGAAGCGCCAAGAGGCACTGATCTTATTAGAACTGGCTCTCTGTCTCTTTCTCTCTCTCTCTCTCTCACCTTAAGTCATCATTGTTTCTTAATCGTTCCTCCCAGCTGCAAGGTGCATGGCCTCACGTGTTGGGTTCCTTCAATAAAAAATATCAGATGTATGCACGCACATGTCTTTCTCTACTCTTGTACTAACTCTTATTGCTATATCTTCTTCGTGTTAGTTGAGATAAACATTTGTACAAATTATCTTATTGCTTATATCCTTGTAGGTACAAGGGGAATATTAGAACACAGTAGACTTTGTGCGATTGTCAAATCTTTTAAAGCTTTGAGATTCCGTTCTCTTTGTACGGCTAACATTAAAACAAAGAATAGCGATGTTCCATTTGACGAAAGTTTAAGTATTCCAAAACTCATACAAATAACAAGGAATACCTCCAAATGGCTCACTCTACAAAAAATTTACTTGGACATAAATTGTGTATTTTAGCAAGATCTACATGTTTTCCATAGTAAGATTTGGTCTATCTCTAACGGTTTACCAGTTATGCAAAAGTCGTCCAGAGTAAATACGACTACAGGGGCTATAGCCAGAAAATTCAGGATATAAATTTCATTTGCCATCAAAATATCTCAAACATATGACATTTTAATCAAAATCGTTAGAGCCACTTTCAAGTAAACCAAAATTTTCGAAAAAGTTTACATGCAAAGGGCAGTTTAGGGTGGGACTATTTTCTTCAAAATCTTCGGATCGGATCCTTTTTTTTTTTAATTAACGTCCTCCAACATTGTGTCATATCGAACGAATGAATGAAATGAAATGGGTGAAATGATGCTCAAATGAGCCCGAGCTCCATGGAGGTTTAAGTTATCCGACATTCGTCTTCTCAGGGTAGGGAAAACCTCGGAAAAAAAACTTACCCGGATAACTTACCCTAAGCGAGATTCGAACTCGCGACCTCTTGAACGTGAGACAGACACGCTAATTTGTGTCGGATCCTTGAAAGACATTAAACTTAAATACCAACTTGGTTTGTGAGTGCTGTCCACAGACTGATACACACGCGCGCGCGCGCGCACAGACCTTTTCCTAAAAAATGTTTTTTTTTTTTTTTTTAAATTCAGGGGGTCTCAAAACATACATTTCCGGTGAAATCTCGGCATCGAGTTTTTGGGTGGAATACAATACTTGCTCTACTTTTGTAGAGGACAGTTAATGGGTTAAGGTACCATTATGAAAATAACAGCAATTATACCCTTAACAGTCTCTATGTAAGTATACTAAGATAAGTGATGCTCTGGATTTTCCGAAGTTGATTTTGATTGTCGTTGCCCGTTGCCCGTTGCCCGTTGCCTGGGAGAAGACTAGGTGACATTTCTCTGGGCAGTTTGATGGCGCCAAGGACAGTCAGACTCGCTCCATTGGGAAACGTCCAGTGCTATTCACATTAACAAACATCTCTGACGCAAATTACACGCTTTATAGTTTAATTGGATTTGTTCACATTCCTAATATGCTCTATTACTCCCATTTTATAGTTTTTAATTTAAATGTTCAATAAAAAACTAATTTTAGGAGTGGGATAGGTTATCAACATGGTGCTCAAATACTTATGCAAATTAAATCGATTCATAAATACGTACGATTGGATAGGAAAATTCCATTCTTTATAGGAGGCCGAGCGAGGTCTGAACGTTTAGCCGCATGCTTTGACCAAGGTTAGCACTGTGCGTACCAGTCAAAAAACTGTAAACAAGTTTACCCTCACTTTGTTTCACATCATTCACATTTATAAACAGGGCAGCATGTTTATGAAACGTCATAGTTTTTCTTGGTGTTTTTTCCATGCAAAATATACCTAAGCAAAGCACGATTTTATCTATGCTGATTAAAATTACACAATTCTGATGAGTCATATAGTCATATTTTGGTTTTTTATAACGTGTTTGTCATTTTATTGTCATTTTTCTTATTATGATCAATTTCCCTTAAATTTTCGTATTTTTGTCATATTTTTACTTTCTCTACTGGTAAGTAGAGGAAGTATTCTATTTCACCCAAAACTTCGATGCCGAGATTTCAGCGGAAATATATGTTTTGAGACCCCTAAATAAAAAATAAAAAAATAAATTAAAAAAAAAAAAGCATTTTTATTAAAATATCCGTCTGTCAGTCTGTGAACAGCATAACTCAAGAACGAAAAGTCGCTTAAAAACCAAAGTTGATATTTAAGTTTAATGTATTTCAGGGATGCGACACGAAAATTTTGAAGAAAATTACTAATCCTAAACTACCCTTCACATGGAAAATTTTTCGAAAATTTTTATTTTCTTGAAAATGGTTCTAACGACTTTGATTAAAATGTCATATATATTTGAGATATTTTTATTGCAAATGAAATGTATACCTATCTTGAATTTTCTGGCTATAGCCTATGAAATCCTATTTACTCTGGATGACTTTTGCATAACTGCTAAACCGTAAGAGATAGATAAAATCTTACTATACAGAAAGTGTAGATTTTGCTAAATCTATATATTTGTAGAGATTCCTTGTTATTTGTGTGAATTTTGGAGAACTTACACTTCTGTCAACGCGCTTGCCTCTGACTCGGAGGACCCGGGTTCGATCCCCGGTACTAGCATGTGAATTTTTCCCCGCTGGGAGGCCTGGTACGGGGTGCACTCAGCCTCATAAGTCCCGGGGGGACCAATTGAGGAGCTACTTGATGGAGAAGTAGCGGCCCCAGGTCACGAAGACCGCATAACTGGCTGGGAGGGCTCGCAGTGCTGACCACATCCCACCCTCCAATACTGCACCTTACCTATGACGCCTGTAGTGGGTAGAGGTGGGGGACGCAGCGGCTGGGCGGCAAGCCTTGGCCGTTCGTGGGGTGTTGCGCTAGAGGGTACACTTCTGTCAAATGGAACTTCGTTATTGATTTTTTTATATTAACCGTGCAAAGAAAACAGAATTTGAAAGCTTTAAAAGATTTGACTATCGCTCAACACCTACTGTATTTCCGTACTCCCCTTGTACTTACAAGGAAATAAGCAATAAGATAATTTGTACAAATGTTTATCTCAACTAACATGAAGAAGATAGAGGAATAAGAATTTGTAAGAATGGTTAGTACAAGAGTAGAGAAAGTGATGTGAGTGCAACACATCAGATTTTTATATTTCTATTTCTATTCCATTTTCGGATATGTGCTTGCAGTTGTCTGGCAGAGGGGGGGGGGGGGGGGGCAGCGATACACTAATCAGCCCACTCCCAATGCAACAAGACTTCGCAGCATCCACTGACTGCCTCTTACGATGGAGTTCTAAATAGAATACACTCTTGCATCACTTAGAGCTGGCATTTCTATGTAATTGCATATTGTAGATGCTGGGAAAGGTGATAGGTTTACAAAACACTATATTAGGGTTAATATAACTGATTTTCATTTTACATATTTGTGAGTATATTACATATTTTTAGCGATATACGATAAAATTACATATTTTAGCTTTTTCCTGTTCGTGTCTATACACTAACTATTGAAGGGCATTCTTCATTAAAGATCAGTTTTCTCTGGAGTTAATGTGGCACTAATTGCATCACTGGCTTCAAAGTTAGACTCATTGGTAGCAGTTGACAAGTCTTTTACAACTGAGGTAAAGTAGTGATTTGTCAAACACGCAACAAACTTATGGCATGTTCCATGAAGTCGCAGCTTCAATATGTACGAAGTGCTGTGCTTAGAAAACACCAGCACAGAACAAACCACCTTCAAGTGATCCCTTTATAAAGACTTATGCAGTGCGACGATTGCAGCCAATATTCCATGGTATAAACTTGAAGCTCCTGAATTCACCTCAATGTTGCGTGCAAACAGATCGTTTCTTCTTAAAAACTTTAAAATGTACGTAATTTTGCTATTGTAATTCTTTCTGACGCGCTTCAAAGTGTTACATTTATTTCATTCTGTGTGGAGCTGAGGTTTGGCTCTGGATTGAGCAATTAAATAAGTTAAAAATGTAACAATAACATATTTATTTATTATTGAGTGTGCTAGATTTTTAAAGTAGATTTCCAATATAATATTATACCAAACCGCATTAAAATTTTCAAGATTTCGAAAATATATTCCACAAACTTTAGCTCATATTTGTCGTCATATTTTCTAGTTTTTTCGGTCACAAATGTTTGCATATTTCTTACATTTTTAGCTTATAAACATCCGGGCCCTGGACATACATTTCTCTGTTCATTCCTCTACCAACTAGGGTGACGATCTAGTCGCTGTAGATAAGGCACTGCGGTTCGCCGCCAACATTGGGTTTAGCTTGGATTTTATCTTTCGGAACTTTTAAATCTTCTAGGGTGTGTGTTGGTTTGTTTTACCTTTTTAGCTTTTAACTCAAGTTTTCTTTGTTTTACTTTTTAATCTTGTAATTGTTTTCACTTTCAGTTTTGAGTTTTTAACTGTAGAAGCTTATGAGCTTTTTCCAATACTGATGTTTTAGCTTTTTAGTGTTTTACCTATTTACTATTTAGCTTCCACTTTTTAACTTTTTACTGTTTTATCTGTGAAGCTGGTTTGCTAGCTTTTTAGTTTTCCCATTTTAGCTTTTGACTTCGGGCCCACATAACTCCGTTGTCGACGGGCCCTTAAATGCCATTCACTCACTCACTCACTCACTCACTCACTTATTCACTCACTCACTCACTCAGTCACTCACTCATTCACTTATTTTGACGAACCAAAGTCGTGCCATTTTCCTTAAGTATTTTTGTAAATATTTTATTATCCTAAGGATGGTAAGTAAACTTCTTAAAAATAAAATCATCTTTTATTTTTTAAATTTCAAAAGGCTGTTAAGGAAGTTTCTACCCTTAAGGAAATAAATGATGATTGTGTTTTCTTACATCCTTGGGCCAATAAAAATGTAGACATATTTAAGAAACATGGAATAACTTTGGTTCCTAAAAATACATGTAATATACAGTATTTGCTAATTTTTTCTAAAAAAGAATAAAGTTCCAAATTATAAAAATCTGGCATTTATCAATTTAGTTGTTTGGATTGTGACTAAGTTTATGTTGGTAAAACTAAACGTCATTTGGGAACCTGAATAAAGGAACGTTTTAGAAATATTAAATATAAACAGATTGATAAATCATCTGCGACAGATCATTTTTGGTCATTTAATCATGAAATAAATTCAGAGGTTAAATTATTAAAACAATTAAATGGACCTATAGATTTAATGGTTAGGGAAGAGATGTTTATTTTGCGTTATGAACTTTGAAATACGATGATGTATTCTATTAACAGGTTTGTTTTGTTTTCAGACGTTGGTAATACATAGAGATATTAAGTAATGGAGCGTTTGTAGCTATGGTAACTATAACACGAGCGCTGATGATATGATCGACTTATCATGAAACATGTTTGCGTAGATATTTCAAAAACTTACAGGAAATACTAAGATAAGTGAAGCTTTTAGTGTCTAAATATTTACTACAGTTTTATGTTTTGGTTTTAACCAATATTTTGAGTTATGCTGTTCATATACACAATGGCGGTTTTCTAATTTTCTAAGATATAGGAGACCTCAAAATGTGCATTTCCAGAGATACCTCGATATCAAGCTTTTGCGTGGAAAGCTGAATGCCATGTTCCTTAGTTTTACAATTTTAATTGTAACATGTAGTTAAGTTGATATGAAAATGTCGGACTAAATGTTGGTGTTGGTGTGTGTTTCAGGAGGTGTCCTGTGGGTGATCTCTGGAGCAACTTCAGTTTGCAGAGAAGACTTCTCTGTGCAACTTCCACTGTAAGTAGAGACAGGCAAAGTACAAAAATATCAAACAAAACATGCCGAAATGTTATCAAATATACCTCCTATATTCTAAACCCCTGAATTGTTGTTTGTGGGTGAGCATACACACACTTAAGCTGAAACAGCAGAATAAGGGCAGGTATACTGTGAGACGTTCTTCATTACTTATTGGAATACCTACCCCATAAACAAACTGTCATTTTCCTCCCATTATGGCGCTGTCCGGTTGTATTGTTGAAGTAAAGTACAACCCTCTTTGCAGGGAACGCATTCAAATTCATTTAGTATTAAAATGCAAAGAATTCTTACTTTAATCTTGGCACAAGAAGTATCCTCTTAACTGGTTAATGGTTTCAGTATAAATGTGGTTTATGAAACTTCAATGCTTTTGTGCACAGTAGCGTCATATGTATGGGAACCTGGTACATTGCTTGAAATGAGATACCTATAGGTGCGTGTCATTTGTTTTCACGTGCATTTTCTGTGGAGTAAAATATGTTCTACTCCATTGCATGTATGTGCATATGTTAGTGATTGTCAAGAGACATCGCTTATTTTAAATATGCTCTGCCTCCCGGTTTAGGACTTGTCTACCTGTTGCTATAACTATTGGCTATAATCTAAATCTACTCCTCCAACATGTTCAACTAAAAAGTAGATTTTTTAAAATTATATTACTTTCTCTACTGGTAAGTAGGGGAAGTATTGTATTCCACCCAAAAATTCGATGTCGAGATTTCACCGGAAATACATGTTTTGAGGCCCCCTGAATCCAAAAAAAAAGCATTTTTAGAAAAAGGTCCGTGTGTATGTCAGTCTGTCAGTCTATGGACAGCATAACTCAAAAACGAAAAGTCTGTTAAAAACCAAAGTTGGTATTTAAGTTTAATGTCTTTTAAGGATGTGTCACGAAGATTTTGAAGAAAATAGCCCCACCCTAAACTACCCTTTACATGGAAGATTTTTCGAAAATTTTGATTTTCTCTAAAATGGCTCTAACGATTTTGATTAAAATGTCATATGTTTGAGATATTTTTAGGACAAACGAAATGTGTATCTTGAATTTTCTGGCTATAGCCCCTGTAGTCGTATTTACTCTGGACGACTTTTGCATAACTGCTAAACCGTTAGAGATAGAGCAAATCATACTATACAAAAAATGTAGATATTGCTAAAATACACAATTTATGTCTCAATAAATTTTCTTGTAGGGTGAGTCATTTCGGAGATATTCCTTGTTATGTGTGTGAGTTTCGGAAAACTTAGAACTTTCGTGAAATGGATCATCGTTGTTCATTTTTTATATGTTAAGTGTGCAAAGAGAACGGAATCTCAAAGCTTTAAAACATTTGACTATCGCACAAAGCCTACTGTATTCACATATTCCCCTTGTACCTACAAGGAAACAAGCAATAAGATAATTTGTACAAATGTTTATCTCTACTAACACGAAGAAGATATAGGAATAAGAGTTTGTAAGAATGGTTAGTACAAGAGTAGAGAAAGTCATGTGAGTGCAACACATGAGATGTTTTTTTTTTTTTATTAATTTTGTAACAAATTAAAGGATGAAAATATTTATATAGTAAAGTTTTTCTTTAAAAAAGTTTTTAATGCCGCAAAGTGTAAAAATATAAAAAGCCACATTATTATATTAATTATATTTTTAAAAATATTATAACCAATATCAAATTCCAATCGAACAGTTTACTACCCATATTCTCAACTGCATTGGAAAAAATTTAGATCTATAACTAGATTTTTGTGGGAGAAGGTAGATTTTGAATATGAGAAAACAACAATCAAATTGTTTCCGAGAAAGATGAGTTTAAAGTTTAGTCACACACTTCCTCATTAGCCTCTTTGCAAGTAGATATATTTTTCCCCATGTGATTTTGTTGATCAATTTGCATAAGGTTGACGTACTGTACTTTCTTTTCGGCATTCCAAAACAGAGTAATTCAATATGTGATTTTAAAATATTCCTGACATACAGTGTTTACATACACGTGGTCTGTTCATAGAAATAAAAGCAACGTATGTACTGCCACAAGTTAAGCTATATTTTCGCCACAGATAATATAAACAGTACTACACAGGATGTAGATATCAATAATTACACTCAAACAACGTCATAAAGACACTAAATCATTTCAAAAGTAAGATCAGATACTCACGATGATCTTGTAAACACAGAAATTTGCCAAGCCTAATACATGCATAGTAAATAAATTCGGAAACGAACAAATGATGAAAAGCACTGCCCTCTAGGGGATTTATTGGAGAACTTGTTCAACTAGGCTACCATGAAAAGCAGCGGAACACTTAGCGCCGTGTTTAAAGCAATTTATTCCAAGCGTCCATGAAATGGAAGGCGTGGACACACCCATTGAAACACTCCCAGATACGTGTTCCCCTGCCTAGGAGATTAAAACTTTGCAGACATATTAAGGCATGGTGCATTTTTTGCAATAAAAATCTAAAAATAGATTTTTTGACCAAACCGGCTAAAATATGACTTTTGTTCCCTTAACTGGTGTTTTCTATTCTCACACCCACCTACGTATATTCTAAGAGAAAGATATCATTGCCCACCACTGTAGCAGCCAGCAGCAGATACAACAAATAAAACTTACATTATCACTTTATATTAGTACAGATCGGTGCGTAAGTTTAATGGAAGTATGAACACTTGTGTTTGGATGAATCGTGAAGGACGACCACCAGCAGAGGTGGGCCAAGTAAGGAGGTACACAGCGATATCTGAAGCTGGACTCGTGCCTCTGTTTGCACTGATGTACTGACCCAGGAACCATGAGCTGGTGAACAAGCCGTCACTGGGAACACAGGGAGTCATTGCCAGCACGTGTGAATCACTTGGTTCCGCAAACTGTCGTTCGCTTCCGTTGCTTCTAATGAATGAACTGAAGAGTTTGAATGAATTAAGAGGAAGTGTAAAGTAAAAGGGCTATGAACTGAATGGAAGGGTGGGCATTGTGTGGGAAAGAAAAGCACTAACGGTCGCGGAAATGGAATGGACTGGCAGGGACTGCTCAACAAAAGCAGGTATGGGGCACAATTTGGCTTTCAGCCTTGTCAAAAGTCAACCTAATTGTGCCCTAGCCTTCTCCACTATGTGATGCAAAATACGTATTTCAACAATCAAACAACATTTCATTTTAGAAATATTAAACGGTTTTATTCCTTTTACTTCCTCTACGTATACTAAATAGAGGCAGTATTATATTCCACCCTAATATTCGATGTCCAAACTTCCTCGGAAATATATGTTTTGAGGCCCCCTGAATAAAAAAATTTAAAAAGGTCTGTGCGTGTGTTTGTGAGCATTTATCAAAAACTAAAAGTCGGTTAAAGACCAAAGATGGTATTTAAGTTTAATGTCTTTCAAGGATGCGACACGAAGATTTTGAAGAAAATTAGTTCACCCTAAACTACCCTTTACATAGAACATTTTGATTTTCTTCAAAATGGCTTTAACGATTTTGATTAAAATAACATATGCTTAAGATGTTTTTATAGCAAATGAAATATATATTTTGAATTTTATGGCTATAGCCCATGTCCTGTTTACTCTGGATGACTTTTGAATAACTCGTAAACCGTAAGAGATAGAACAAGTCTTACTGCACAAAAATGTAGGTCTTGCTAAAACACACAATTTATGTCTAAATAATTTTTTTGTAGAGTGAACCATTTCGGAGATATTCCTTGTTATTTGTGTGAGTTTTAGAGAACTTATACTTCTGTCAAATGGAACATCGTCATTCATTTTTACTTTCTCTACTGGTAAGTAGAAGTATTGTATTCCACCCAAAAATTCGATGTTGAGATTTCACCGAAAATATATGTTTTGAGGCCCCCTGAATCCAAAAAAAAAGGCCCGTGTGTGAGTCTGTATGTCAATCTGTGTGTCAATCTGTGGACAGCATAACTCAAAAACTAAAAGTCGGTTAGAAACCAAAATTGGTATTTAAGTTTAATGTATTTCAAGGATGCGACACGAAGATTTTGAAGAAAATAGCGCCACCCTAAACTACCCTTTACATGGAAAATTTTTCAAAATTTTTCATTTTCTTGAAAATGGCTCTAACGATTTTGATTAAAATGTCATATGTTTGAGATATTTTTATGACAAATGAAATGTATATCTTGAATTTTCTGGCTATAGCCCATGTAGTCGTATTTACTCTGCACGAGTTTTGCATAACTGGTAAACCGTTAGAGATAGACCAAATCATACTTTACAAAAATGTAGATCTCGCTAAAATATACAATTTGTGTCTAAATAAATGTTCTTGTAGAGTGAACCATTTCGGAGATATTCCTTGTTATTTGTGTGAGTTTCGGAAAACTTAGAACTTTCGTGAAATGCAACAACGTTGTTCATTTTTATATGTTAGTCGTGCAAAGAGAACGGAATCTCAAAGCTTAAAAACATTTGACTATCGCTCAAAGCCTACTGTATTCTAATATTCCCCTTGTACCTACAAGGAAATAAGCAATAAGATAATTTGTACGAATGTTTATCTCAACTAACATGGAGATATAGGAATAAGAGTTTGTTAGAATGGTTGGTACAAGAGTAGAGAAAGTCATGTGAGTGCAACACATCAGATGAGCGATTTTTACGTCTGCTAATTCTTGTGTGTAGTATTTGTTACAATTATCTAGAATTAGTGTACCTATGTTTGCGCGAGTTAGGAGGGTAAACTGCATGTAACTTAGCACCTATCGCAATTCTTCTTTCTCATCCCCTTTCAAAATGTGACATTTATTTCATTTTGTGCAGAGCTGGTGGTTAGCTTTGGATTGAGCAATTAAATAAATTCAAAATGCAAGAATAAAATAATATTATTTACTTATTATTGAGTGTGCTAGATTTTTAAAGCAGATTCTCAATGTAATGTTAATTTAAACAGCATTAAATTTTTGAAGATTTCGAAAATGCACCCAGAAAGTTAGGTAATATTTATCGTCATATTTTCTGATTTTTTTCGGTCATGAGTGGCTGTACATTTCTAACATTTTTAGGTCATAAACAGTCGGGTCCTTTACATAAACAAAAATGAACATTGGACGTCATAGCTGATAAATTTCTCCGAAAATGTAAAATACGTAATTTTATACAAGTCGCAATATGTAACGTCATACTAAGCGATTTTGTAAATATGGCATTTACATAGGATTTAGATGGGACCAGTAGATTTCGCTGTTCTAATCAATACTTGGCATTTGCGTTATTTTCCATACATATTGCGTGGAATAATGAAACCTCTGTTCTACTCCATAAAGTCGAGGCAAGCATGTTGTTTTGTAACAAGATGTGTTCCTATTCAAATACAAAGGCTTTATAAATCCTTTTTAATATTTCAGTAGTTTATGCAATTAAATGCGGTGTTTTATACATAGCTCCATGTCTGTCAGTACGAATAAAATTGGAATTTGCAATGGGCAAATTATTCAATACCTACATACCTCAAACAAGTTTTTTCACCTTATGATATTAATATAGATTGCATTGTTCAGTCTGAATGTACAGAAATTACACCTTAGTGAGTTAAATTAGCATTGCTGTTAAAGTTCTCATTTTTTTTCCTGACATTTTTATGAAATACTCGGCGCTGCCCTGGTTTGACGATTTATCCCTACAACTTTTAAACTTGCGTTGGATAATAGAACGAACCAAAATAAACAAGACAGTAAATAAATACACCAGGAAATCAGTATGGAAAAGCACCGTTCAGCTACTTTAAATAACAGAGGAAAAAAGTGAGGCTAGAAAGCTCCGTGAATGTAAGACGTTGCATTTATATGTCAGTCATATAGGAAATTCCTCTTTCTAGAAATTAGAATTTCGTAAACTAATAAGTATTAAATAAAATTTGGGCTATTTCGGGTTTCTACTGTATTTATCTATCTTCCTATCATTTCTTTACAAATGAATAATCCCGGTATGAATGGAAAGACAGCCTTTAGCATTTCCATATATTCTGTCAGTCTCTATGCATCAGGCCCGGTGGAGAGTACTCCGAAGGTGTGAACAGAGTAGTCCCTCCTACATACATCAGGTGGTCACAAAGCGAGTGGAAGCAGGGAAATGGCTTGGTAGTACTGTTCCTCAGGTACATGAGGTGAGGCAAACGAAGAAAGCAGAAGAGATCGCACTAGAAATATGTAATACTTTCTTACCCAACACCAAAGGCAAGCGGAATCGGGAAATGTTGACAGCTGCATCTTTCAAGATTTCTGTCATTTATCACACAAAGGCAAAGGCATGATCCTGATCCAGGCAGACTACCTAAACGTTCACTCGTGGATCAGTAATGAGAAAAATGTCACAACCTCTGCCATTACGGAAATCGTGGCTTCGTTTCCCGTGATTCACCTTGCTAACCCTTGGGCCAGAATGCTGGGAAAGATACTTCTATCCCCCAAATTCATTGTTGCTCATTTCAGTCAGTCTCTTCAGAGTTGCAGTGTTGGGATGAGACCGGCAAGGGTAGAGATCGGGTGTTACGCACTTAAAAGTTCAAAATAGGCAGTTAAAAATGCACAAATAGGCCAGCAAAGTAGGCATTAAAACCGTGAACATAGGTGCCAAAGTCTTAACAGCTACATGCAAACACAGACAATAGATAAAAAATTTGATGTGTTGCACTCACATGACTTTCTCTACTCCTGTACTAACCATTGTTACAAACTCTTATTCATATATCTACTTCATGTTAATAAAGATTAATAACATTCGCAGAAATTATGTTATTACTTATTTTCTTGTAAATACAAGGGGAATATGGGAATACAGTAGGCTTTGAGCGATAGTCGAATCTCTTAAAGCTTTCATATTCCGTTCTTTGTACGTTCTCTTTAAATAACGATGTTCCATTTGACGAAAGTATGTTCTCCAAAACTCACACAAATAACAAGCAATATCTCCAAAATGGTTCACTCAATTTATTGGGACATAAATTGTGTGTTTTAGCAAGGTCTACATTTTTTTATACAGTAAGATTGTGTCTATCTCTTATGGCTTACCAGTTATGCAAAAGTCATCCAGAGTAAACAGGACTACATAGGCTATAACCAGAAAATACAAAATGTATATTTCATTTGTCATACAAACATCTTAAACATATGGCATTTTAATTAAAATCGTTAGAGCCACTTTCCAGAAAATACAAATTTTCGAAACATTTTCCATGTAATGGGTAGTTTAGGTTGGAGGTGTTTTCTTCAAAATCTTGGTGTCGCATCCTTGAAAGACATTAAACTTATAGAAACTTCGGTTTTAACCGATTTTTTCGTTTTTGAGTTATGCTGTCCACAGACTGACACACACACACACACACACACACACACACACACACACACACACACACACACACAAACACACACACACACACACACACACCTCTTTCTAAAAGGGATTCTTTTGGATTCAGGGTGCCTCAAAACATATATTTCCGGTGAAATCTCTAATCGAATTTTTGGGTTAATACATCACTTTAATACAGAATAACTTTTGTTAATCATTAACAAACACTCATTTATTACAATAATGACGAGATGTTTATTCACAGTTTGCACTTTAAGTTGTGCTTCCTACACTTCCTAGCACTGGGAACGACCTTTGCACTTGTACTCATGTTATTAGAACGTGCTTAAAGAGCGCAAGGTTTTGTGGATCAGTATCACTTGAAACACTGTTTCCACCGCTAAGATCGAATCATTCCTGTGTTCTTTTACTTGTTGAAAGTCTCTGTTCTCTTCAAGAACCCACTCCTAGTTTTCTCTTACACCTGGGACAAGTTCAATTTTCGTAGTATCTTTATCCACAACTTGTAAATTGACCAGAGCTGTATTTCTCTCTTGAAGGTATTTAATGACATCTGCTGGCACAGAATAGTGTACAAAGCAAATTTAATGTATGTACAACATATCATGAACCAATGAGATACAAACTGCTTGCTTGTCAAGCATTTCAATCCAATTTTTCAATAAAATGCTGTTTTTCAGCTCGAAAAACCTAAATAGCCATTTATAGGCATATGTTAAAATAGGCAAAATTAAGCACATTCAACTTCATAAAAAAACAGCTCCAAGGGTAGCAAGTTGAACTAAAATTAAGTCATTTTTATGATATCTTTAGTGATTAAGAATAGGTATTTCGACTAACATCCTGTGTCTACTTATGAGGACTTTCTGCTCTGTAACTAATGTTCTCGGTGCATGGGTGGCGTCATGGTTGCCTGCTCTACCGGGAGGGGGCAATGTCAAACCCCACGTGGTCTAGCAGCTGCATCACAAACCACGGAGCCGAGATGAACCTCCAGTTCACGTTAGGGACCTTCATCCTTGGTTCCGGCAGAACGCCCCATCTCATTCCTTCCTCCCTCACTGGCATCTCACATGTGTGTAAGCCTTCATTTCAAACCAAGTATATATATATTTACTAACCCTGTGTGAGGTATTACAGCATTCCATGGTCTGTTCATGGCGTGATCTTTGTAGCTCGTGGTTCTCTGTTCTTGGTACCCTCATATCACTTAACATACCAACTTTTAAAGTTACTGGTATACTGCACATCATACTGAAAGAAAGACAGTATGCAACTAACATTATACATTAATAAATCAACAACTCTTAAAGATTTGTATTTGTTCTTTAAATCAATGGCAATATTAATTGATATTAAAATATTAGATATAATTAGGTGTATAATTATTAGGTATAAATAGTTATTAAAATAACTATTTATACCAAACATTTTGTACGGTTTTCTGTATCGCTCCGGTCGAACTCCCTTGACGACAGTAAATTGTAATATATCCTTATACCTCATATGCTACCTGCAATACCGGCTTTGTCCGTGGTTTCACGATTTATCCTTACGACATTTAGGCTTAGGTTGTACTTGTCCAATAGTCTTGTGTTTCTTTGTTACTAGCTGAAATACCCGACGTTGTCCGTGGTTTGATGATTTATCACTACAACATTTAGACTTAGGTTGTACTTGTCCAATAGCCTTGCGTTTCTTTGTTACTAGCTGAAATACCCGACGTTGTCCGTGGTTTGATGATTTATCACTACAACATTTAGACTTAGGTTGTACTTGTCCAATATCCTTGTGTTTCTTTGTTACTAGCTGAAATACCCGACGTTGTCCGTGGTTTGATGATTTATCACTACAACATTTAGACTTAGGTTGTACTTGTCCAATATCCTTGTGTTTCTTTGTTACTAGCTGAAATACCCGACGTTGTCCGTGGTTTGATGATTCATCACTACAACATTTAGACTTAGGTTGTACTTGTCCAATAGCCTTGTGTTTCTTTGTTACTAGCTGAAATACCCAACGTTGTCCGTGGTTTCACGATTTATCCTTACAACATTTAGGCCTAGGTTGTACTTGTCCAATAGCCTTGTGTTTCTTTGTTACTAGCTGAAATACCCAACGTTGTCCGTGGTTTCACGATTTATCCTTACAACATTTAGGCCTAGGTTGTACTTGTCCAATAGCCTTGTGTTTCTTTGTTACTAGCTGAAATACCCGACGTTGTCCGTGGTTTGATGATTTATCACTGCAACATTTAGACTTAGGTTGTACTTGTCCAATAGCCTTGTGTTTCTTTGTTACTAGCTGAAATACCCAACGTTGTCCGTGGTTTCACGATTTATCCTTACAACATTTAGGCCTAGGTTGTACTTGTCCAATAGCCTTGTGTTTCTTTGTTACTAGCTGAAATACCCGACGTTGTCCGTGGTTTGATGATTTATCCTTACAACATTTAGGCCTAGGTTGCACTTGTCCAATAGCCTTGTGTTTCTTTGTTACTAGCTGAAATACCCAACGTTGTCCGTGGTTTCACGATTTATCCTTACAACATTTAGGCCTAGGTTGTACTTGTCCAATAGCCTTGTGTTTCTTTGTTACTAGCTGAAATACCCAACGTTGTCCGTGGTTTCACGATTTATCCTTACAACATTTAGGCCTAGGTTGTACTTGTCCAATAGCCTTGTGTTTCTTTGTTACTAGCTGAAATACCCGACGTTGTCCGTGGTTTGATGATTTATCACTGCAACATTTAGACTTAGGTTGTACTTGTCCAATAGCCTTGTGTTTCTTTGTTACTAGCTGAAATACCCAACGTTGTCCGTGGTTTCACGATTTATCCTTACAACATTTAGGCCTAGGTTGTACTTGTCCAATAGCCTTGTGTTTCTTTGTTACTAGCTGAAATACCCGACGTTGTCCGTGGTTTGATGATTTATCACTACAACATTTAGACTTAGGTTGTACTTGTCCAATATCCTTGTGTTTCTTTGTTACTAGCTGAAATACCCGACGTTGTCCGTGGTTTGATGATTTATCACTACAACATTTAGACTTAGGTTGTACTTGTCCAATAGCGTTGTGTTTCTTTGTTACTAGCTGAAATACCCGACGTTGTCCGTGGTTTGATGATTTATCACTACAACATTTAGACTTAGGTTGCACTTGTCCAATATCCTTGTGTTTCTTTGTTACTAGCTGAAATACCCGACGTTGTCCGTGGTTTGATGATTTATCACTACAACATGTAGACTTAGGTTGTACTTGTCCAATAGTCTTGTGTTTCTTTGTTACTAGCTGAAATACCCGACGTTGTCCGTGGTTTGATGATTTATCACTACAACATTTAGACTTAGGTTGCACTTGTCCAATAGCCTTGTGTTTCTTTGTTACTAGCTGAAATACCCGACGTTGTCCGTGGTTTGATTATTTATCACTACAACATTTAGACTTAGGTTGTACTTGTCCAATAGCCTTGTGTTTCTTTGTTACTAGCTGAAATACCCGACGTTGTCCGTGGTTTGATGATTTATCACTACAACATTTAGACTTAGGTTGTACTTGTCCAATAGCCTTGTGTTTCTTTGTTACTAGCTGAAATACCCGACGTTGTCCGTGGTTTGATGATTTATCACTACAACATTTAGACTTAGGTTGTACTTGTCCAATAGCCTTGTGTTTCTTTGTTACTAGCTGAAATACACGACGTTGTCCGTGGTTTGATGATTTATCACAACATTTAGACTTAGGTTGCACTTGTCCAATAGCCTTGTGTTTCTTTGTTACTAGCTGAAATACCCGACGTTGTCCGTGGTTTGATGATTTATCACTACAACATTTAGACTTAGGTTGTACTTGTCCAATAGCCTTGTGTTTCTTTGTTACTAGCTGAAATACCCGACGTTGTCCGTGGTTTGATGATTTATCACTACAACATTTAGACTTAGGTTGTACTTGTCCAATAGCGTTGTGTTTCTTTGTTACTAGCTGAAATACCCGACGTTGTCCGTGGTTTGATGATTTATCACTACAACATTTAGACTTAGGTTGTACTTGTCCAATAGCCTTGTGTTTCTTTGTTACTAGCTGAAATACCCGACGTTGTCCGTGGTTTGATGATTTATCACTACAACATTTAGACTTAGGTTGTACTTGTCTAATAGCCTTGTGTTTCTTTGTTACTAGCTGAAATACCCGACGTTGTCCGTGGTTTGATGATTTATCACTACAACATTTAGACTTAGGTTGTACTTGTCCAATAACCTTGTGTTTCTTTGTTACTAGCTGAAATACCCGACGTTGTCCGTGGTTTGATGATTTATCACTACAACATTTAGACTTAGGTTGTACTTGTCCAATAGCCTTGTGTTTCTTTGTTACTAGCTGAAATACCCGACGTTGTCCGTGGTTTGATGATTTATCACTACAACATTTAGACTTAGGTTGTACTTGTCCAATAGCCTTGTGTTTCTTTGTTACTAGCAAAAATGCTCGGCGGTGTCTGTGGTTTGAGCCAAGTTCACGCTAGAAATGATCGTACACAGCTCTGCGTGGAAAGTCCTTTCTTCAAACCTTGTCACACCTCAACACATCAGATTGTTCAATCCATGTGATCACCTTGTAATTGAATGACATAGTTTATTTTTTAAAGATTCTTTATTGTTCTACATGTTCCATTACAATATGTAATACTACATGTTGGGTTTGCTTTGTAAACTGATAAATACATCTTAATTTAACATTAATAATTACATAGATTTATATAGTTCAATTATTTTTTGTCAGATCAATTGCATTGGCATACTGAATATATTCTTTAAAATAACTTTTAGCAATTTCGACTTTAGTTGGTGGCCATTTTCCTCTTCTTTGAATTATTTTCCTTCTGAATGTTCTTTTTTCCTCTAGATTTCTGCAGTCATATAATATATGGTCTGTTGTTTGCTCTCCTCCATTACAGGAACAACTTGGGTCTTCTGTGATGTGGAACCTATAGTAGTATGCTTTAAGTCTTCCGTGTCCTGTCAGTAGTGTTGTAAGATTTGCCGTTAGATTTATCCTTAACTTCAGTCTGTCTGCTACAGTAGGAAAGTATTGCTTTGTTTCCTGACCTTTAGTTGTTTCTTGCCATTGACTTTCCCAATGTTTTAGACTTTCTTGTCTTAGCGTTCTTCTAACAAAGCTCTTTGGAAGTCTATTATAGCTGCATTCCTCTTCGTTTGTAATTGCTCTCTTTGCTAGTCGGTCTGCAATTTCATTGCCTTGTATCCCTATGTGTGCTTTGACCCACCCAATTTCTACATTCCAGTTTTGTTTTTCTAAAATTTTTAACATTGCTCTAATTGCTTCTGTTAGGTAACTGTGAATTTTGTAGTTATGCAATGATTGTAACGTGACTCTACTGTCCGTGTATATCGCTGCAGTTTTGTTATCTTCTTCAGTTAAGTAAATATTTTCAACAGTTTCTAATGCTTTCAACACTGCAAATTGTTCAGCTTGGTTATTGGAGCACTGTTTATCTAACTTATATTGTAGCTGATATTTCAGTTTGTTCTGATGATAAATTGCTACTCCAGAACCAACTCCTTCTTCTGTTTTACTGCCATCTGTATAAATTTCCAGTGCATATGTTTTATTCTGATTTATTTCTTTTATTATTGGTATGTCGGCTGGATGACACCATTTCCTATATTCTACAGGTTTGTCTAATTTGTTCTCGGAGTTTTGTTTCAATATTGTATATTCATTGGCGATTTCCTGAAGTTTAATTGTAATAGGTGTAAGTCCCGTTATAATGGATAGTGCTTCAGTAGATGTGGTCCTGAATGCTTTAGCAATTTTGATATTTATTTGTCTTTGCACTCTTGTAAACTTATTTGCATTATATTTTCTGTCAATGGCTTCTATCCATACTGGAGCTGCATAAGATAGTAATGGTAGAATTGCACCGTTGTACATAGCTTTTAAAGCCTGGTGTTTCAGTCCCCAATCTAGTTTTGCTGATTTAGATAAAATGTGTATCAATTTATTGGCTTTCTCTGTTACATACTGAATGTGATCATTAAAGGTGAAATTTTTATCAATGATTATTCCCAAATATTTGACGTTTTCTACTTGTTTTATTTGTCTGTTATTGATAAAGATGCTTATATCCCTTTCCACTCTACGTTTACGTGTTATTAGCATTGTTTTCGACTTTTGCTCATTAAAAATAATTTTATTATTCTTAGCCCACGTTTCAATCTTTTTCAGGTCTACATTATTGTAATTTTCGGCTGAATGACATAGTGCACGTGTTAATATTCCCAGTAAAATAAGATTAATCCAAAATCGAAGGCTGTGTCAGCTTCATTTGATGTGAATTTTCGTTCACACAACAAGTTCAGGTTTGTAAACGAAATAGCGTTGGGAGCTAAATCTGGTGTATATGGTTGATGTGGAAGCACTTGGAATTGAAGACCATACAGTCTTGCAGAAATAGTCGCAAGGGGCGTTACCATGATGAAAGAGGACTTTCCTTTTCGTTAGGTGTGGAAGTAGTTTTCAAGATACGAGTCATAAATTCAATATTACAGAGAGAAGAGTACACATGACAATTACTCCTAAATCCCCCTGCATTATCATCTATGTTGTACGTTCCAAGAACATCTCTGATCCGTTGAAAGAACTTTTTCTTCATGCAGGGTTCAGTTACGCGATGATAGGAAATCGTTTACGTGAGAAAATGTGGATATCTCTATTGCAATGCCAAAAATAACCTACAAAAGAAACAGTCAAATGTATTCTTCTTGTGTTTTTGGTGGATGCATTTGATAATGTAAACTATTGTGAAGGAATTATAAATTTATCTCACAAAAGTAAGAAAAATGTAAAATTATTGGTGCCTGGCCTGATCTACGAATCAAAGCCTTAAAGAAACCTATTTTAGGCATATAAGAAAGCTAAAACAAAGTTTTATTTCACTTAAAAATCCGGCAGTTCGTTATGAGTAGATATCGCATTTATATGCACTAAAACTGTTGTTATATGGCTTTATCTATGCTGCAAAACTATGTAGAATATGCCGTAATATATCGAAAATGTGCATGATATGAAGAGGTCATATTCAGGGTTTCCAAATATATTCCTTCCTGGTGGCTGCAATTAGACCTACAGTAGACCGGGTGTTGTCTAAGTGTTTCGGAGTAGGTACATACATTATAACGTCTGTTACAGTCACCGTCACGAATGAAGGCGGAGTCCAGGAGTGAGTACGAGTCGCCTGGGTTAACCCAGGCGGATGGTAAGGTGGCCACGGTACCTATCCGTTTAATTACGGATTTACCCGTGAGGTGGTATAGGTTGTCAGGGTTTTACAAGCTTTGGTGTTTTTGTATGTCTGATGGTGTAGGTTGGGTTCCTATATTGTCACTGGCGGCGGGATCTGTCAGATCGTGGATATCTAGCCATCCAAGCGACCATTGCCCTAGTGATTACTTCGTCAGCCGCTTGTGGAGCCGTCGAGCAATGCAGTGCTAATGACAGGAAACCGAGAGGAATAGGTGATAGGTGTGGTGGTGCCAACTGTGGTTATATTTGGCGGATGGTGAAGGGAAAGCGGTATCTACCAGCCAAGGGCGTCCTTGGGTAGGCGGTAGCTCTGTCTCCGCCTAGGGAGGCGGTGGTCATATTGCCCCAGGGTGTTGACCAGCTGGTTTGGGTGAGGTGTGAGTTTGGCATACATTGTGCGAGTCCTGTCCCGCACGACGTCCACAATGTATGGGATGCCGGAATGAGTGTGAAGGATGTGTGATGGAAACCTACGGTCGGTATCGTAGATCATCCTAAGCGCCCTGTTCTGCACAGCCTGCAGCCTGCGGATGGTGGAATGAGCCACCGTATCCCAGACCTCGCACCCGTACAGAATCAGGGGCGGGACGATCGCACGGTACAAGCGTAGTTTCAGGTGTGTAGGCATGGTTGAGTGGAGTATGGGATATAGCTGTCTCAGGACGCCATGTCCCTGACCGACCTTTGCTTTGACATGTGGAGTGAAGGTTAGGCCACGGTCAAGTAGTACCCCCAGGTATTTGACAGAGTTAACCCATGGGATTCTTCTCCGCCGCATTGCCAGGGATACACCCGGCCGCCAGTTTCGAACTTTGCCCAATAGTAGAGCCTGACTCTTCTGCGGGCTAGTGGCCATTCTCCACTGTTCACTCCACCTGCCGATAGCATCGAGCTGTCGCTGTAGTGGAGGGAAGCAGTACCGAACATTTTTGTTCTGTGCCAGTATGAGGACGTCGTCTGCATACTGACACGTAACAGTATGCGGTTCCACGGGTAGGTCAGACATGTAGGCAGCAAAGAGCAACGGCGATAGCACGCTACCTTCCGGAACTCCATCCGCTATGGATCTGACCGAGGACAACTTCCCCTCCACCCGCACCCGAAAAAAGCGATCCCGAAGGAAGCTACCAATCAGGGTGAGGTAGGGGGGAGGGATTTCTGCCTCTCTGAGTTTATACAGTAACCCCTGGTGCCATGTGGTTGCAAAGGCTTTTTCTACATCCAGAAGCACTGCGACTGTTTTGAAGTTTTCCTGGAAACCCAGGGCAACCTTCTCAATCAGCCGCAGTAGCTGTAGTGTAGTGGAATGTCCATGACGGAAACCGAACTGATGATCCGGGATAAGTTGCCTTTCCTCGAAGAGAGGAGTGAGGCGGGATAGGAATAATCGTTCAAAAATTTTGAAACGATAGGTAACAGGCTTATGGAGCGGTAATTTGATGGGAACCGGGTCCTTGCCGGGCTTCAAAATGCAGACCACCCTCGCCTCCTTCCAACAAGTTGGAAAGTGACGAAGCTGCAGACATGCATTATAAATCCTCGTCAGATGGACTACGGCCTTTAGGGGAAGGTGCTGGAGCATGGGCGCCGTGAAGCCATCATGCCCAGGGGATTTGCCAGGTTTTAGCCTTGTGATTTCAGAAGCCACCTGTCTTGGGGTGACTAAGGGGATTTGGATCTCTGCGCGTGGCGGCGGAGGTGCCTCATAGAGGTAATCTACCGTCGCCTCCATGAGTTCAGTAAAGTCTTCGTCCTGGACATCTTCCCGGGGTTTGAATTGGGACTCTAGATGGTCTGCGAAAGCCGTGGCTTTCTCTTGGGGCTCAAAAGAGAGTCTCCCGCGAGTGACATGTAGAGGATGCTGATGTGTGTTTTTGTCCTTTCTAAGGGACCTGATTATCCGCCATGGTTGCTTCTCAGTGAGGTCTACATTTGCCATCGTGTTTTCTCAGGCTGTTTTGCGGTGTAAACGCAACAGGCGTCGTGCCAGGGACTTGAACCGCTGGTAAACTGCCTGTATCCTGGGATGGCGGAAACGCTGCCAGAGCCTTCGGACAGTTGCTTTGGCTTTGATCAACTGCCTGAGTTCGATGGGGATGGTACGAGGGTTGGGTATGTCGGATGGAATGCGGTGCGTGTGGGCACGTACCACATCCCGGATATGTTGGGAGAATGCCGTGGCTACCGCCTCCAGTGTATCGATAGAATCGAAACGCGGACGCGGGTCCACAGACTGGTTAAGTTCAAGGATGGCTGCATCCCAGTCGACCTCGTAGGTCCAGTCTGGAGTGACCAGAGCTGGCAGGTCAATGTTGGAATCCACCAAGACAGGGTCATGGTCGGAGTCCAGTTCATTGACCGCTGAGAGGTCTAGATGGAAAGGAATGTTCTTGGTGAGCATGATATCGAGCACATCTGGCCTCCCTCGGGCCGGATGGAACGTAGGTCCTCTCGGTCCATGCGCAAGTATGCTTGGGTTACCGCTGATCAGGCGGTAGAGCCCTCGCCCCTTGGCATTGCTAACGCGGCTATGCCAATGTGCATGCTTTGCGTTGAGGTCGCCTGCGATGCATACCGCAGGATGCAGGTTCAGGAGGGTATTGATATCAGCTTCATAGAAGCGGTTATCAGGAGGGTCGTATGCCACTACCAACTCCGTGTCCACCCCGCCGATGGCAAGCCTAATGGCACAGGCCTCCACGTGTTGAAGTGGTGGGATAGGAAAGGATGTGTGAGTGATGTTTTTGATGAAAATGGCCATACCGCCCCCCGGTCGGCCGACCCGATCAGACCGATGGATGACGTAACTCGGCAGCGAGAAGTTGGTTGCAGCATCGAAGTGGGTTTCGCAGACCATTAGAATGTCAATTCCATATGACTGCAGAAACTCAGTGAGGCTTGGGTAATGGCCCCTTATGCCATTTGCGTTCCAGAACGCAGCCCTGAATGGTCTCCGGACAAGTCTGGAGGCCATTACTTGGCTGAGTTAGGGAACAGCTGGGCCAAGGTTTGGACCAGTAGGGCATGCTTCTGCATGGGGCTCAGGTTAGGGCTTTCATACTGCAGCTTGAATTTCCGAAGTGCAGGCAAGATTCGGTTTATGATGTTAAACCACAGGGTTAGGTCCTGAAATTCCTCCAGGTCCGCCTGCGAGAGCGTTCCCCCTAATGCAGGGGTGGTCATGGGTACAGCGGGTACCACAGGTACCACCTGTGGACCGGCTGTAACAGCAGTATCCCTTGGTGCCAGACCTGCCTCAGTGGACTGCTCTGCCGGCGCCTTGGGTGGCTGTTGAGGAGCTGTTTTTACTCTCTCCGCGGCTTGACGCTTGCTCTTGTTTTTCCTTCGCCACTTAGGTTTAGGAGGAGCATTGGCCACAACAGACTCCTCTGTATGGCCTGGAGGTGGTGCCGCAACTTCAGTCGTGGCAGGGGCAGGTACTACTGCCTGGGCCTTGGCCTGGGCCAGTGTCTTTTCTGCCCTATTAAGGGCGTGAGAGAAGGAGACGCCGGGGCGGACCTCTGCCGCTTCCGAGCGTTCCTTGCGACGGCTGTCTATGATTTTCAGGCGCGTCGCACATCCTTTACTACTACGATTTTTTTATTAGAAAAGTGTTGGCCTGGTGTCGGTACAATGGGCCCGGCTTACAGGCTATATTTAACATTTTTTTACATTTGACTTTGTTTATATATACACTTTTTCGGTGTCTACAAAAAACCCATACGGTGACCATCTGTAGGTCACGAAGAATAGTTTTCTTTTGTCTTTTGTCTGTTTCGTCTTTGGGTTATATATACATATGTACATATTTACAAATTATATACAGACACATACACGCACGCATTCACCCACACACACACTCGTACACACATACACACACATCTTCACTGGGCACACCAGAAATATGCGTCCCAGCGCACTACACTATTTACACTATGTACACTGTCCCGCGGTGGCAGCTCCTGAATATTTTCCGAGGCGAGGGCCTCTGCCGGAACATGTATGTGGCTTAGGGACGAGGTTGCGTGGACGCGCATTAGTCGGCGAGGCAAGCCGCTTCTAGAACATTTTTATCCTAGTATGTTTGCGGTGCTTCGGCTCGCCTTTGCCGATGTTAGCGATCACGTCATTTTCGTGGTTCCTAATGCGCGTCCATGCCGCCATTGCTCTTCTGTCTATTGCCTCCTGGATGAACGGGATATGAGTTTCGAGGTGAAGAGTTTGGGTGGTGGTGAGGAGTGGAGCAGAGAGGGTTTTTCTGAGGGAGAGGTTTTGGAGGGTTTGGAGTTGTTTGAGGGTAGTTTTGGAGGCATTAGCCCAGGCCACACATGCATACAGGACCACCGAGAGAATAAATGACCTATATAGTATAAGTTTTGACTTTAGTCGCAACTGTTTACTACGAAAGATGGGGGCGCACAACTTTAGCCGCTGTCTGCCTTTATTGGCGCTATTTTTTATGTGGGTGGACAACACATTGTGCGGTCCAAGGTGACACCTAAGTATTTAACTTGCTGACGGCAGTGCAATACTTGACCACCGACCGTTAGGTCCGTTGCCAAAGTGTGACGCCGCTTAGAGAAATGAATCAGCTGGCATTTGTTGGGATTAATTTTGATTTTCCAGTCATGTTGCCATGAGAGGAAGTTGTTCACATAACGTTGCATTTCTGCAAGACCGAAACGTGTATTTCTATGGTGGTTGTATATTGCAGTGTCGTCAGCATACATGGCGACCTTGCATCTGGCGTCCACTGGGAAATCATTGGTGAATAATATATACAGAAAAGGGGACATTATTGCCCCTTGTGGGACGCCAGCCCGCATCACTCGCTCCCGTGAGGAGGAGCGGCCCACTTGGACGTAAAACTGCCGGTTTTCTAGAAAATTGTGCAGTAAGTATAGATAATTTTGAAGAGCCGGGAAATTGTGGTGCAGTTTATAAATAAGGCCATTGTGCCAGCACCGGTCAAATGCAGCTTCTACGTCCAGAAATAGCGCCAACGTTGAAGCCCCATTGTTAAATTGCTCTGTTACGTCATCAGTTAGTCTGAGGAGCTGTAGTTCAGTGGAATGTCCTTTTCTAAAGCCAAACTGTGAATTTGAGAGTTCATGTGTTGCCGAGACTTGTTTTTGAAGTCGAGAAAGGATACATTTTTCGAGCAGTTTAACAATAGTAGACAAAAGACTAATGGGACGGTAGTTTTGCGGTTGTCTGGTGCTTTTCCCTTGCTTTGGGAGCATGATAACCTTAGCTCGTTTCCAAGTAGAGGGGAAATAGCCTTGCTGCAAACAGGCGTTAAATATCTTTGTTAGTTGCACCAGAGCTTTTCTCGGGAGATGCTTAAGTTCCTCATTAGTCACTTTGTCTGAACCGGCAGCTTTCCCATTAGGCAATTTCCTAATGAGCTTGTAAATTTCCTGCGGTGTTATGGTGGGTAGTTGTTGCTCTTGCTTCTGTGCCACCCAGGTTTGTACCCATGTCTGGACCTCCCGTTCTATTTCACAGTTGGTCACTGGGTTTTCGGTGAATCTGTCTTGGAGACAGTCAGCGAAGACCTCGGCTTTCTCCTCTGCGGAGAAGTGCAAGCCGCTTTGAGTGTGCAGCGCCTCAGTTGCGGAGTTGACGCTCGTGGAAACTTTGAAAGCCTTGAGTAATTTCCACAAAGAAGAGTCCGAATGTGTGGTACTCAGCATTTTGTTTTCCCATTGTTCAGTTTTATTGATTTTAATTTGTTGCCGAATGATGTTGCGTAGCCATTTTGCTAGCACTTTATATTCAGGCTGACGGGTGTATCGCCACAGTTTTGTCAAGCGTCGTCTCCGCGCAATGAGTTGCTCTACCTCGGGGTACGTGCAAAAACCGGGTGGTCTTGTGGTGTATGTGGTAGCATTTCTCTTGGCTGTGTGTAGCGAGGCAGTAAAGTTTTCAATGGCGACATCTATGTCTGCCTCGCTATAGTATGACAGTCTGGGTTGCGCCATCCCGTGCATTTCCATGGTGAACTTATTCCAGTCACGCACATCCTTTGTTTGCGCAGAAGACAAATATATATGTAACGACGTCATAGTCACGTGTTTTCTAGCCAATCAGGCGTAGTCTGTTTCAGAGTGCAAATGCTTCCTGAGAAAGGTGGGAAACAGTTGCAACGCAGCACTTCCCCTCTTTCCCCTACCTGCGCGTTATATGTATGTCATTTACCGCCATCGTTCCTGACGGCTACTCTAGTTAGTGTGAGATTGTATGCTGAGAATGACATCTCTACGCCTATAGAAGCCATAGGGCAGTATTTGTAACAACTAACATAGCCTGGTGAAATTTCGTTACGAATGTCAATAGTGTCACCTTGCAGGTATTTGTTCACAGAGCATAAGAGGTTAAAACTAGGTTTTCTCTGTTGAACGCGGCACAGTTTTTCACCCCGTTTGTCCCCATACCTACTTAATATGGGCATAACTAAGCTCTTTTTTCACTTTTTAAAGAATTAATAAGGCATCATAAAGGAGCAAACCACACTTTCCTAATTCCTTCATTATTTCGATGAGAATTTTTAAATGAACTTTCATTGCATTTAAATCCCTCTGTAACTTTCACTTTTGAATATTTTCTGTAAAAGATGTATTGAAGCGGTGTCTGTTGGATCAAGGTTGCACAACGGCGCAAACATTATCTTCAGCAACACCACGAGGGGTGTTCATATGATGTCAATTTTGGGGCGCGAAGCGCGAGAAAATTTATCCCAAATATGAAATCTCAATTGATATTTCACTAAACTATTCCGCTAAATAGTTAATAATTCATTTATTTAATAATATTTAATACCAGATGACCCTGTAAACTTCGTACCACCTAAAACTGATATGATTGTAACGCTTCATAAGTGATTTTCAATACTAATCAAGCTTCCAACTCAAACTCATTCAACTATTTAGGCTTAAAATGTCTAACTTCAGATATACTATAATGTTTGCGTACAACAAGTATCAGTACAAGCCTCTAATTCCTCGACTTTGGCTAAAACACATTTTGTAAGTCTCGAGTATCGCTAAAACAAAATTGAAGGAATTGTTTGTTTATTTGTAAACCTACAAAGTCAATTTACCTTAATAGAATGGCTGATCAAAATGAATGTTCACAAAATGTAACTCAGGTCGATTTAATCAAATCTATTCTCAAAATCCACTAGCATTGTTTACGAAAAACAGTTTTAAATATAATAGATGCAGCTGTGAAACGTTAGACCCTCTACAAACCCAATATTGAAAGTAGCCCGAAGCGGCAATTCTCATACAAAATTACCAATTTCAATGTTTTCGATTTTTTGTGTGTTCCTTTGGGTTTTTTCTAATACTAAAGCACTCCAGCAATGAGGCGAACGGAACAAAAGAGAAATTCAAATTGGTCAAGCCATGTTCGAGTTTTTGCATTACCGACTACCACTCTTTAATTAAAATATAAATATCTTCAAATATTCGTGAAATAGATATTTTGTTGGCCCACTAGGTTTTTCTAGTGCACATGGATAATTGAGATGTTCAGAAACGCAGGAGGTGATATAACCAAAGTGATAACACCGCGACACATGCGTGGAATAGTCTAAGTAAAACAGAAGAGCGTTTATCCCTGACCCCAAAACATAAGATTTAGTTCTTGTGGTAAAGGTCGATCGCTCCGAAAGTGATCGTAACTGCTTACTCACGCACGCACCTTCTTAGTACGTACGTACATACATACTTAAACCAAAGTGTTTACTGTATTGCTTCTGCAAGTCCATGTGCGTCGTTTATCCGTCTCTCGCTTATCCGAATCTCCGGATTAAACGGACCAGATTTCTAGATTGTTTTAAAATTTAATGTTCCAATTAGATGATAAATTTAACTATGATAGTAAGAACGTAGCCATAAGTATGTGTCCCAAATATTCGGTTTTTAGTTTGATTCAATGTACGGTTCCTGAGTAAATTGTAGAATAAGCTATGGTAATACATAGATACTGTAAAATGTAAAATGCTACCTGTTGAGTTTAAGAAAGCTTTAGTAGTGTGTCACACGGTGCTGACGCGGTATGAATAGCGCCGGAAGAAAGCGTTGACCTTGATCACTACACCTGCCCCAATCTCCTCAGTTTTCAAACCGCAGGTGTCATTAAGTTTATCGTGTGTGTTTCGACCGGATTGTTTTTGTGCCTTATCAAGTGCTTGCGAGTGTAATTCAGTGCGACAGAAGGTGGTAGTTTCAATGGATAAACAGTTGGATGCTATTAAATGGGAAACATTGAAGAAAATATCTGCTGAATTAGGAGTTGCTGACAAACATAAGCTGAACTGTTAATGTGTGACCGTACTTCGTTCAAACGCCACACGTGTTTAAAACAGAACACTATGGGTCAATTCTTTGTTAAGCACATGGTGTGATTAAGATTTTTATATTTGTTAATGTATTATAAACAAGATATACTATATGCTGTACATAGTTTTTATGGTCATAAATGGCAAGTCTGCTTATTTAAGGATTTAAGAATTTTGCTTTGCTCAGATTTCGATTTTCGGATTGCCTTTGGTGCCAGTCAGTCCGGATAAACGTATTTTATTGTAGAATTAGTGAAATTAATTTGGGGGACTGTGCTTATTGCAATATTGTTGGAAGTTGATGCTGTATTGAGGTTAATTTGTGTAAGTTGCATGCTACTTAGGCGGGTGGAGTAAGTTGCATCTCACTGTCAGTAGTGTCCGACATTTTAGCGTTTTCTAAACTCGCGCTTGTTGCGTTTCGAGAATTAATGGATATTGCCCTTTGCTATGGCTGCACCTGTCCTTTAATGAAAATGGGATTGTGCGATTGAATGAAGACCAGTCCTTTAATGAAAATTTGAATTTAAGGAGGTCCATTAAAGGATAGCTACCAAACTTATAATTAATACATTTGGGTTTGTTGTAACATAATAGTTATTTATGATACAAGAGTTAAAAGGAACATTTTATTTTGTGAGTAAGTGTGATGCAGGCCGAGGAGTTGAGGAAACCTACGAACAAAATCAAATGTTCCTTTTAACCCTTGCATCATACACTATTTTTGGATAGTCCTGAATATTTATAGATATATCATAGATTTATATATGGTATTGTTTTACCTGCCTCGTGGCCATGATAGTCTTCGGGTTGCGATGTTCATTTGCCTTGCGTAGTATCAGTGTTGGCAACATGACTTTTACAAAGCCATAATATTCTACATAAGGGAGGCAGTGGAAATAATACAACGACGAAAATAACGTAAAGAAATTTCATTAATTAAGGATACCCATCTGTGTAAAAAGGCTAAAAATTTCAAAAATTGTCAAAAATGGATTTTTGTTTTATCAACTAGTTTAAATCTTCTGCTTTATTTTGATATGCTTTTTATAGCCTTACGGACTTTTTAACTGTGTCACGTGGCCGCCTAACTGATTGCCTGTAAGTGGTCATGTCCATTTAAATCCATACAGTCCCATTATCCTTGCTGTGACTTCAAACTTACTTTTTCCATGCTTTTATTTTTAGCACTGTTTGCTCTTTAAAATGCTCCACACGATGCAATTTTCAGTACTTATGCATGAAATTTGGTGTATCTGCTTAGAAATAACATTAAAAACAAATGATGAGATAATTTTTTCATAACGTGAATAACTGCTGAGTAATTAAATATTAAAGTTTACATTTCGAAATTTAAATGAAAAAAATTATGAATTTAAACTTTAAAATTTATTTTTATCCAAACTAATAACAATATTAAAAAATTATCTCATCAATTTGCTAACATTCTATTACAGGACATAACTAAAAATTATTAAGTTTTTCAAATCAAAATTGCATCATGGGGAACCATTTATACAAATATTTAAAAAATATAATAAAATATTAATACGTTAGCAACTAATCTGACTAAATGTATGAAATTTAGCACAGTTACCCCTCAGTATACAGTGATTGTTGTGTTAAAATTTCAAATCAATCCAATGAAAACTGTAGATTTTCAAAATTTCACAGATGGGTATCCGTAAAGAAATTTAATTAATTAATATTACAATTTTTTATAAACTTACTCATATCAAATTTAAATGACCCGTTATTTTGAACAAGCATTGTGTAACTGAAATTCACGGCCTACTGGAATGTGGCCATATTCCACAACAAAACGAAGTTGGCATTATCGGCGCGTTAAAAGCGTTTGAGTACTAAGTGGTAGAATTTTCTACTTTGAACACCGTTAAAAGTGCCACTTTTACTGTCAACTGTCTAATGTTTTATATGTACACTCGGCATAGGTATAGGCTGCAAAGGTTATGAGGTTTGTGGATAGAACAGCTCTAGTATGTGGTGACTATAAACATTGTTAATGCTTCAAAACTTGAAATGGTTTAGTATATGCACATCACCTAAACTCCGGCCCCTAGTTGTGTGATATTACGTACGTACAATCCTTATACATAAGGATTGCCATTACATACAATACGTAGGTATAATTCTGTTACAAGGATGCAAGCTGCATAACTTCCTCTACCCACTGTTGGCTTGTAAACACTGTTCTTACACAAGTGTATTATTCTCTCTACTACGCACAGTAAGTAGAGCTCCACACAACAATCCAATATCACGATTTCACCACAAGGATATGTTTCAGGCACCCAAACAAAACAATATCCCTGTGTGTGTGTGTGTATGTGTGTGTGCGTGTGTGTATGTGTGTGCGCGTGTGTGTGTGCGAGTGTGTGTATGTGTGTGTGTCTGTGTGTGTATGTGTGTGCGAGTGTGTGTGTCTGTGTCTGTGTGTGTCTGTGTCTCTGTGTGTGTGTCTGTGTGTGTATGTGTGTGTGCGAGTGTGTGTGTCTGTGTGTGTGTCTGTGTCTCTGTGTGTGTCTGTGTGTATGTGTGTGTGCGTGTGTGTGTGCGAGTGTGTGTATGTGTGTGTGCGTGTGTGTGTATGTCTGTGTGCGTGTGTGCGAGTGTGTGTGTGTGTGTGTCTGTGTCTCTCTGTGTGTGTCTGTGTCTGTGTGTGTGTCTGTGTGTGTATGTGTGTGTGCGAGTGTGTGTGTGTGTGTATGTCGTGTGCGTGTGTGTGTGTCGTGTGCGTGTGTGTGTGTCTGTGTGTGTATGTGTGTGTATGTGTGTGTATGTGTGTGTGTGCGAGTGTGTGTGTGTATGTGTGTGTATGTGTGTGTGCGAGTGTGTGTGTATGTGTGTGTATGTGTGTATGTGTGTGTGTCGCGTGTGTGTGTGTGTCTGTGTCTGTGTGTGTGTCTGTGTGTGTATGTGTGTGTGCGAGTGTGTGTGTATGTGTGTGTGTGTCGCGTGTGCGTGTGTGTGTCGTGTGCGTGTGTGTGTCGTGTGTGCGTGTGTGTGTCGTGTGTGCGTGTGTGTGTGTGTGTGTGTGTGTGTGTGTGTGTGTGTGTGTGTGTACGCTAACATGAGTCACATCCTTTAAGTTAATTTTAAATTGCGATTATTATTTTCGAAAGATATTCCTTTTTTTTTTTTTTTTTTTTTTCAAAAACTCTAAAGGATACAAGAATCAAGCTTCACACACACACACACACACACACACACACACACACACACACACACACACACACAGACACACACACACACACACACACACACACACATATCGAATTTTTGGGTGGAATACAATACTTCCCCTACTTACCAGTAGAGAAAGTAAAAATTAACATATTGCTTCAAAACTTAGTTTTAAGTTTGTTTCATTTTCTTTACAGAGAGAAAAATATTAGTACCACCAATCTTATTCGTAGCTTACCTGGTTGTTCTAGTTGAGTGCTATGATGCAATAGTGCAATTAGCAGTTCAGCTGCTGAGAAAAGAGAACTGTTTACACTGATGTGACCGAAATTGGACATTTTCTTGGGTTAGCTGCATGTCCCCCATGAATCGTCGGGCAAAGCGGCGACATGCAATGCATATGGAAACAATACCTAACCACGTTGTAAACAATAATTCAGTGGACAATGTGACGTAGGTATAAATCTTGTCTTACATAACGGATAATAGTTAATAAAACGCAACAGCTTCATCTGTGCTGGTCAAGGTAATACGTAGGTATTACGTAACTATCAACAGTTCCATTCACATAATACACAATCTGTTACATCACGTCGTTTAACGTGGGACGTCCTGAGTTCGATTACCGGCGACTGCTCACTCTGGCAGGCATACTTCAAAAGAACCCAGTTCCAACCATTGAAGCAATATGCCCCGGTGCGCCAGTCGCTTGGCCTGGGTTTTAGTCTGCGTAGATACGGTGCTGCGGTTCGTCGCCGAACAAGTATAACTTGTTTTTTTAGTATTAGGCTTTTCAGTTTAGGATTTACAAATCTGCAATTAGATTTGTTTTGTTTTACTTTTTAGTATTTTAAACCGTCACTGTTTTATCATTCACCTTTTTAGCGTTTTAATCTTTTTGGTGTTTTAACGGTTTTAACATTAACTTTTTTTAGTATTTTAACTGTTTTAGCATTTTTTAGTTTTGTATTTTAGCTTAGTTCTTAGCCACAAGTTAGTGAGTGTTTTATCCTTTAAATTTGACTTGGGGCCCAAATGACCTAGCTGTCGACGGGCCCTTAAACACTACTCACTCACTCACTTGAAGCAGTGCCTTAGACCGCTGGTTAGCGTGCCAGCCTTCAAATCCAGAGGTCCCTGATTCGATGCCGATATTTCACCGGAAATAGGTTTTGAGGCCCACTGAATCCAAAAAACCATTTATAGAAAAAGGTCCATGTATGTGGGGTGGGGGGGGGGTTGCATAACTCAAAAAGCTTAATATCTTTTAAGGATGCGACACTAAGATTTTGAAGAAAATTACTGTATCCTGCACTTCACTTTACATGGATATTAAATATATATATATATATATATATATATATATATATATATATATATATATTATCTAGAATTTGTTGTTGTCTAACGCTGGATTTCTGACAATGAAGTCATTAATCCTCTTGCTCTCCAAAAATGGTTCGAACGATTTTGATTAAAATGCCATATGTTTGAGATATTTTAAGACAAATGAAATGTCTCGTGTATCTTGAATTTTCTGGCCATAACCAATGTAGTCCTGTTTACTCTGGATGACTTTTGCACAACTGGTAAACCGTTAGAGATAGACAAAATCTTACTGCATAAAAATGTAGATCTCGCTAAAATACACAATTTATGTCTGAATGAATTGTTTGTACAGTGAACCATTTCGGAGATATTCCTTGTTATTTGTGAGAATTTTGCCATACTTGGGAGGTAGCTCTTCATTTTCTCATCTCTAGGTAATGCAAACAACGAAATCTCAAAGTCATTACATAGTGACCGCTCTTAAAGCACTTGTCTATCACTCCCATATTCCCCTTGCACCTACAAGGAAATAAGCAATAAGATAATTTGTACAAATGTTCATGTCTATTAACATAAAGTAGATACAGGAATAAGAGTTTGTAACAATAGTTTCTGCAAGAGTAGAGAGAGTCATATGAGTGCTGCAAGTTAAAAGTTAAAAGTTCCACATTTCTTGATAGATTTTTCTGAAATTTTTACTGTGTTTGTATTTATATGAGAATAGGTGTTACACCAAATTTCATTAAAATTGGATAATTCGTTTATGATATATAAATTATTTTATGAATTAATAGACACATTTTCAAAATGTAGCTCGCGTCTATTATCTTTTCAAAATTCATTTATATTGGCAGAACTGCTATCTACTCTAAAACATGGGTAACAATTGTATGAAGAGATATTTAAAATACGTTTGCAGATTATGCTGTACATATTTTTTTAATAACAAAGAAAATTGAATCTTAAAAATTATTGATTTTTTTCATACAAAAAAATGTTTTTGGAATTCATGTTAATAACATTAATATTTAATCATAATTTTGTTTAGCTGCTATTTATGAATACTTTTGGAAATTGTCATTGAATTTGAAGCAAAACTCAGGCGCGACCTTCTTTTGGAATGTACAGAAATGTAGTTTTGAGAAAAACAGGCTTTTATATAGGAGCATCCTGTGTACGTTAAGGGAAGAGCACTGGGCGCAATGACCACATGGAGTGGGGGATATGAAAAATGTTAGCTGATCCAAATGCACAGGAGGTCCAGGAACATTTTAAGGTAAAATATATAAATATATATTTTCGACTTTTTGACAATTTTGACCAAAATTTCACTCCCAGTGTCCCTTAACATAAAGTAGATATAGAATAATTGTTTGTAACAATAGTTTCTGCAAGAGTAGAGAAAGTCATGTGAGTGCTGCAAGTCCATGTAATGCCAGGGTAGTACATATGTTGATATCAGAGTGCGCGAGTGCTACTATGTACGTATGTATGTCTTCTAGTCAAGGCCACGCATTCAAGGTCACCTATCAGGAAATAACATCACCATTCCATTGAGTCTTGCATTAAATAACACAACTGCTGCAAACTTAACCACCATGCCATAGCTAGCTACGTACAGCACGAAGAGGACAAATTGCCAAATTATGCCGAAATATGAAAACGTGCTGAAAGGTGAAACATACCAAAATATTATTAAATGTATTTTTTAAACCCCAAAAAATCTTGCATCTGCATTAGCAGCAGGGCATCTCATTAGTTAGAAAACATTTGTAGATTTTGTCTACATTTAATAATGAAATATCAAATGAAATACAACAAATTATACGAAGTTCATACTTTTAATGATTAGGAATCCCTTAGTTAGGAAAAAAGGTTATGGTTGCTTGTCCTAGCCAAAGGATATGCATGACTGAAATTTCATAAAAATAAATCTACTGTTTTGGTTTTAATTCTACAAAATAAGACATTCCTGAATGCAAAGAATCCCTAATTTGACTCAGAACGCCAATGTCTGCTGCATGTTTGAATGTTGCGTGGATTGTTGTGTTCTCGCTGTTAATATTTGCAACATTTTTCTTGCTGTAAGATGTTTATTGCAGTGATGAAATTCGCTACTCATGTTCAGAGATATATAGATAACAAATAAAGCTTGTCCAAGGTTTTATTATTAGATGCGTTTAACCATAGATTTTTAATTTTCAAACACAAAAATTACAGTTTTAGGCAAAAAAAGAAAACAAATCATATTTATAAGGTTAAAAAATGTTAAGAGCCTAAACTAAAGGAGAAACCTAGGATAATTTTAAAAAGTATATGTATTTTAAACCAAGGATTAAATTTTACACCAATATTTAAATCTTTACGTCGTGTGGAACTTTTTCAATGAGATAAAAAGAGATAACTTTGATCATTTCCACACTATTAGAGTAAAATGAATGAAATTTAGACAGTAGCATGTTTGCACCATATTACATCTATTGTATAAACTTTAAAAAGCTAGCATTAGAAAGTGCTCGAAAATTTCAGATTTTTCAGCAAACACTTGTGAAATATGTCATATTATAATTTTTGTCAATAAAAAAACGTTTCAAATAAAACCAAAATCAGACACTATTACACAGTAATCAAACCAGAATGTATATTTGCTACTGAGGGTGTGTTTTCATTTAAAAAATCTGATGTGTTGCACTCACATGACTTTTTCTACTCTTCTACTAACCAATTCTTATTCCTATATCTCCGTATTAGTTGAAGTAAATATTTGTACAAATTATCTTATTGCTTATTTCGTTGTAGGTACAAGGGGAATATTAGAATACAGTAGGCTTTGTGCGATAGTTAAATGTTTTAAAGCTTTGAGATTCCGTTCTCTTTGCACACTTTAACATATAAAAAAAAATGAACAACGATGATCCATTTCGCGAAAGTTTTAAGTTTTCCGAAACTCACACACATAACAAGAAATATCTCCGAAATGGTTCACCCTACAAGAAAATTTATTGAGACATAAGTTGTGTATTTTAGCAAGATCTACATTTTTGTATAGTATGATTTGGTCTATCTCTAACGGTTTACCAGTTATCCAAAAGTCGTCCAGAGTAAATACGACTACAGGGGATATAGCCAGAAAACGCAAGATATACATTTCATTTGTCATAACATTATCTCAAACATATGGCATTTAAATCAAAATCGTTAGAGCCATTTTCAAGAAAATAAAAATTTTCGAAAAATTTTCCATGTAAAGGGTAGTTTAGAGTGGGGCTATTTTCTTCAAAATCTTCGTGTCGCATCCTTGAAAGACATTAAACTTAAATACCAACTTTGGTTTTTAACCGACTTTTCATTTTTGAGTTATGCTGTCCACAAACTGACAGACGCACACACGGACCTTTTTCTAAAAATGCTTTTTTTTTTTTATTCAGGGGGTTCAAAACATATATTTCCGGTGAAATCTTGACATCGAATTTTTGGGCGGAATATAATACTTCCCCTACTTACCAGTAGAGAAAGTAAAAAGTTGAGCTCAGACTCAGGAAAAATGAAGGCCTGTGTAAAAGTAACGAATGTGAAAAGATTTCAGATACAATCAGGAAAAGAAGAACAAGATGGTTCGGTCATTTAATGCGGATAGATAGTAATAGACTTAACAAAATAAATGTTCAAGCATATATACGAAAGTAAGAATGGTAACCAATGGTTGCAAGGAATAAGGAAAGACATAAGTGGAATTAACAGAACAAATAATACAGGATATAGCAAAGTTAACAAAGTTAACCAAAATGTCGAAAGTTTCCAGTTAAAAAAAAGAAGGAAACCGGTACGATTTGGACAGAAGAAAGAAGAAAAAATCACAGTGACAGGAAGAAGAAATATTGGAAACATAGAAAGGAAAAACAAAATAAGAAGTGAATATAAATGCAGTGGGTTGCTTAATGTGGTCCGTAGATGGCCTGACATGATTATAATTATAAACTTTTTGTCCTCTACCCAAAGATTCAGTATCAAGATTTCACCGCAAACATCTTCTGAGACTCCCTGATCGTATGTGTGAGTGTGTCACCCTGACTGTCAGTCTGTGACCAGTACCTATATGAGTATGTACTCTTTAAAAGGATGCTGTGCTGAAAATGTGATTTCCTGAAGTTCTCAACAAATTCGGCTGAAACTTTATCTTCTATAAACATTCCAGAGATTTAAATTTCAGTGTGATATTTTATACTCCGAGTTATTAAACCTTAAAGCTGAATTCTATTAACTTAAAGCAAATACTCCATACGATACAAATTTTAAAAACAATCATTTTCTTTTGACATTCTATGACGTCTGCCTTTATATAGCGCAGAAATCCGCCATATAGGTAATATTGTATTACTAGCTCCAAAGAAAGTTTTGTATAGCTACTTCAAAAATCTAATAACTAAAACACAATTCGAAAGGAAAAAGTATATACGACAAATTTATTTCTGTAGGTTTTCGCAATTACATTAGAAATGTCAGAAGAATTGGATGAAAATTACATCGCATGGAACATTTTGAAAAAGCGAATGTGCTGAAAACAAATTATTTTCAAAAACTTCACATTTCAAATTGGAAAGCAGCATTACTCAGGATTATTAACTTACATTAGATATATATAGCTATTCATTCTATAAAACCGGAAACCATCTTTTGAATTTATGACACATAATTAATTTTAAATTCATGGAAACTAATGCCAATTTATACTAAATTTCAGGGTAGCATTCCCTTGAAATTGTAACCTAAGTTCTGCCATGCTTCCGTGATTTGACTCACATAGTGTGCTGCCGCTGTTTATGTGCTAGATATGTTCAGAAGCAACTGCACTAAATTCGACGAGGATCTGCATTACGTAGGTAGATATATGTAAAAGCTACCCTGTGATTTCCACAGCACTCTCTACTCCAGGTACCTACATCTCCCTGATATCTTGGCGAGCTCTATTGGTGCTATTAGAGGTTAGGTATTCAAAGCAATCAAAAAATCGTTTGGTATAGTATCTCCTCGGCTTTTTTACGTATATGGGAGTTTTAATTGACTGTTTAAGTGACTTGCGTAACACTTTCTAAATGCTTCCAAAGAAACGCCGGGCTAATGGACAAGTACAACCTAAGTCTAAATGTTGTAGTGATAAATCATCAAACCACGGACAACGTCGGGTATTTCAGCTAGTAACAAAGAAACACAAGGCTAATGGACAAGTACAACCTAAGTCTAAATGTTGTAGTGATAAATCATCAAACCACGGACAACGCCGGGTATTTCAGCTAGTAACAAAGAAACACAAGGCTATTGGACAAGTACAACCTAAGTCTAAATGTTGTAGTGATAAATCATCAAACCACGGACAACGTCGGGTATTTCAGCTAGTAACAAAGGAACACAAGGCTATTGGACAAGTACAACCTAAGTCTATATGTTGTAGTGATAAATCATCAAACCACGGACAACGTCGGGTATTTCAGCTAGTAACAAAGAAACACAAGGCTATTGGACAAGTACAACCTAAGTCTAAATGTTGTAGTGATAAATCATCAAACCACGGACAACGTCGGGTATTTCAGCTAGTAACAAAGAAACACAAGGCTATTGGACAAGTACAACCTAAGTCTATATGTTGTAGTGATAAATCATCAAACCACGGACAACGTCGGGTATTTCAGCTAGTAACAAAGAAACACAAGGCTATTGGACAAGTACAACCTAAGTCTAAATGTTGTAGTGATAAATCATCAAACCACGGACAACGTCGGGTATTTCAGCTAGTAACAAAGAAACACAAGGCTATTGGACAAGTACAACCTAAGTCTATATGTTGTAGTGATAAATCATCAAACCACGGACAACGTCGGGTATTTCAGCTAGTAACAAAGAAACACAAGGCTATTGGACAAGTACAACCTAAGTCTAAATGTTGTAGTGATAAATCATCAAACCACGGACAAGGCCGGGTATTTCAGTTAGTAACAAAGAAACACAAGACTATTGGACAAGCACAACCTAAGTCTAAATGTTGTAGTGATAAATCATCAAACCACGGACAACGTCCGGTATTTCAGTTAGTAACAAAGAAACACAAGGCTATTGGACAAGTACAACCTAAGTCTAAATGTTGTAGTGATAAATCATCAAACCACGGACAACGTCGGGTATTTCAGCTAGTAACAAAGAAACACAAGGCTATTGGACAAGTGCAACCTAAGTCTAAATGTTGTAGTGATAAATCATCAAACCACGGACAACGTCGGGTATTTCAACTAGTAACAAAGAAACACAAGGCTATTGGACAAGTGCAACCTAAGTCTAAATGTTGTAGTGATAAATCATCAAACCACGGACAACGTCGGGTATTTCAACTAGTAACAAAGAAACACAAGGCTATTGGACAAGTACAACCGAAGTCTAAATGTTGTAGTGATAAATCATCAAACCACGGACAACGTCGGGTATTTCAGATAGTAACAAAGAAACACAAGGCTATTGGACAAGTACAACCTAAGTCTAAATGTTGTAGTGATAAATCATCAAACCACGGACAACGTCGGGTATTTCAGATAGTAACAAAGAAACACAAGGCTATTGGACAAGTACAACCTAAGTCTAAATGTTCTAGTGATAAATCATCAAACCACGGACAACGTCGGGTATTTCAGATAGTAACAAAGAAACACAAGGCTATTGGACAAGTACAACCTAAGTCTAAATGTTGTAGTGATAAATCATCAAACCACGGTCAACGTCGGGTATTTCAGTTAGTAACAAAGAAACACAAGGTTATTGGACAAGTACAACCTAAGTCTAAATGTTGCAGTGATAAATCATCAAACCACGGACAACGTCGGGTATTTCAGCTAGTAACAAAGAAACACAAGGCTATTGGACAAGTACAACCTAAGTCTAAATGTTGTAGTGATAAATCATCAAACCACGGACAACGTCGGGTATTTCAGTTAGTAACAAAGAAACACAAGGCTATTGGACAAGTACAATCTAAGTCTAAATGTTGTAGTGATAAATCATCAAACCACGGACAACGTCGGGTATTTCAGCTAGTAACAAAGAAACACAAGGCTATTGGACAAGTACAACCTAAGTCTAAATGTTGTAGGGATAAATCATCAAACCACGGACAACGTCGGGTATTTCAGCTAGTAACACAGAAACACAAGGTTATTGCACAAGTACAACCTAAGTCTAAATGTTGTAGTGATAAATCATCAAACTACGGGCAACGTCGGGTATTTCAGCTAGTAACAAAGAAACACAAGGCTATTGGACAAGTACAACCTAAGTCTAAATGTTGTAGTGATAAATCATCAAACCACGGACAACGTCGGGTATTTCAGCTAGTAACAAAGAAACACAAGGTTATTGCACAAGTACAACCTAAGTCTAAATGTTGTAGGGATAAATCATCAAACCACGGACAACGTCGGGTATTTCAGCTAGTAACAAAGAAACACAAGGCTATTGGACAAGTACAACCTAAGTCTAAATGTTGTAGTGATAAATCATCAAACCACGGACAACGTCGGGTATTTCAGCTAGTAACAAAGAAACACAAGACTATTGGACAAGTACAACCTAAGTCTAAATGTTGTAGTGATAAATCATCAAACCACGTACAACGTCGGGTATTTCAGCTAGTAACAAAGAAACACAAGGCTATTGGACAAGTACAACCTAAGTCTAAATGTTGTAGTGATAAATCATCAAACCACGGACAACGTCGGGTATTTCAGCTTGTAACAAAGAAACACAAGGTTATTGGACAAGTACAACCTAAGTCTAAATGTTGTAGTGATAAATCATCAAACCACGGTCAACGTCGGGTATTTCAGCTAGTAACAAAGAAACACAAGGCTATTGGACAAGTAAAACCTAAGTCTAAATGTTGTAGTGATAAATCATCAAACCACCGACAACGTCGGGTATTTCAGCTAGTAACAAAGAAACACAAGGCTATTGGACAAGTACAACCTAAGTCTAAATGTTGTAGTGATAAATCATCAAACCACCGACAACGTCGGGTATTTCAGCTAGTAACAAAGAAACACAAGACTATTGGACAAGTACAACCTAAGTCTAAATGTTGTAGTGATAAATCATCAAACCACGGACAACGTCGGGTATTTCAGCTAGTAACAAAGAAACACAAGGCTATTGGACAAGTACAACCTAAGTCTAAATGTTGTAGTGATAAATCATCAAACCACGGACAACGTCGGGTATTTCAGCTAGTAACAAAGAAACACAAGGCTATTGGACAAGTACAACCTAAGTCTAAATGTTGTAGTGATAAATCATCAAACCACCGACAACGTCGGGTATTTCAGCTAGTAACAAAGAAATACAAGACTATTGGACAAGTACAACCTAAGTCTAAATGTTGTAGTGATAAATCATCAAACCACGGACAATGCCGGGTATTTCAGCTAGTAACAAAGAAACACAAGGCTATTGGACAAGTACAACCTAAGTCTAAATGTTGTAGTGATATATCATCAAACCACGGACAACGTCGGGTATTTCAGCTAGTAACAAAGAAACACAAGGCTATTGGACAAGTACAACCTAAGTCTAAATGTTGTAGTGATAAATCATCAAACCACGGACAACGTGGGGTATTTCAGCTAGTAACAAAGAAACACAAGGCTATTGGACAAGTACAACCTAAGTCTAAATGTTGTAGTGATAAATCATCAAACCACGGACAACGTCGGGTATTTCAGCTAGTAACAAAGAAACACAAGGCTATTGGACAAGTACAACCTAAGTCTAAATGTTGTAGTGATAAATCATCAAACCACCGACAACGTCGGGTATTTCAGCTAGTAACAAAGAAACACAAGGCTATTGGACAAGTACAACCTAAGTCTAAATGTTTTTTACATAGTGGTAAACTATGAAGTTATTTAATATTTTAATATTTTAGACTATGATTATTTTGTTAGAAATCTATACAAAATTTAAAACATGTTTTATTTGATTGTCCAACATTTGAAAGAAAAGGCTTCTCCTGAGAATATTTTATCAAGAATGTCCATAGATAAAACAATATTCACGAACCACTATTATTACGAATAGTTTATCCAATTTATAACACATTCATAACCATGTGTAATATTACAATTTTGTAAATTTACTACAGTTATTGTTGTGTGAGTTATAAGCCTAACATTTCCTTCTGGCGAAATAGGAGTTTAGCGAGTAGTGCAGTTTAAGGGGTGTACAAATTGATGGTTTTCAGTAATTAATTCCTCTGTATGGATCAACCACACAAACTTGCTATTAGTATTCAGTGTAATAGTTTTTTCATGGAAGATGAAACTAATTTCAATTTCATTAATCATAACTTTTTCAGAAAACCTATCAAACAGAGCAGCATGATTCTGGTCAGTTTTCTAGATTAAGTATACAGTAGCCAACACAAAATCTAGCATTTAATACCCTTCAGTAGCTTTTGAATTGTAAGGTTAAGGCTTTAGATGCGTTTTTAGCTACAACACGGTGCAGATATTTAAATAATTCGTTAAGCAGAATACACTTAAATTGTTTACTGCATCGTATAACAGATATTTTGAAAAATTGATTTTTAAAAACAAAATTTAAGCTGCACTATCCCCTTAAACTTTTGAAGACGGAGACCAGAAATAAATTTAGAGACGATATGACGTTCATTGACTGCGCTAAAGCTTTCGATTATGTGGGCAGAAGAAAATTATGGAATATAATCAACAAAACGGGGTACCCTTGCTTATAACTAACGCTGTAGAGGGGTTACATAAATATACAAGAATAGTGCTAAATATAAATGGAATAAAACAGCAGAAATTAAAATGAATTAAGGAGTGGCACAAGGATGCAGCCTGTCCCCAGCACTTTTTGTCACATTTATTTAGACCATCTGGTTAAGAAATAGAAACCAGAAATTAACTCAGGGATAAAAATAAGGAAAATACACTGATAAATATTTTAATCTATGCAGATTATGTGGTTATTAACCAGAATAGTGCAGAAAAAGTAAAAGGAGCTGTGTTTAAATTGCAGACAATTTAAGACAGAAAACTAAAATAACGTAACACGAAGGGAAATATCTTGCTCACTCAAACATAAGCATAGAAGGGAAAAATCCATCGTTGCACTCACATGACTTTCTCTACTTTTGTATAAACTAATCATACAAATGTTAATTGCTCTGTCTACTTCATGTTCATTCAGGTAAACATTTACAGAAATTACCTTACTGCTAATTTTGTTGTAGGTGCAAGGGCACTTGAAATACAATGGGCTTTAAGTGATACTCAAATGTTTTAAAGCTGGCTGCTATGTGATAGCTTTCAAATTCTGTTCTGTTTGCGTGGCCAAGAGATACAGAAATGAATGTCGAAATATCCTCCAGGAAATTGCCAGCATTTCTCAATGTGAAGTACGGCGAGCGATGGATAGTTTGCTAAACAGGTGCCAAAAACGTATATATTGACAGTTTCAGCATCTCCTTTTGTAAAGTTGGTCAGTAAATCCTTTAAAAGTGGTTCTAAAAATGGTTTCATCGGCGCATTTTTATGATAGCGGCAGTCCGCTACGAGCGCCGAGGATGCCGACGGGCAAAACACCGCGGAGTCCGTTCGGAGGTTCGTTTGCTCTCCCGGTATAAGGGAAATGTGCAAGAAGATCAACAAATGAAGGCAATTTATTGGTCATTCTTCCTTGTTTTAGATCATTTATTACATTTCAGGTCTTAAAGTCATTATTGTAAGGCCATTTTTAGTATTAGATTATCGAAATGCGGGTACTACATACAACACTCTCTTGATCTAAGATCAGTCCACTGTGTATAACTATATCCAAATAAGTACACACCGATACCACGCACATAGCAGCTACAGAAGCTATCGAATTGCACCCACAAATTAGATACCTACTGACATTTCACTGGAAACAAACGTTTTCAAATCTCCTGGGTAAGAAAGGTCTAAACAGCATAACTCAAAACACGAATAGTCTCTTAAATACCAAACTTTTTATTTGAACATCTTCCAAGGATGCGACACTAAGAGTTTCTACAAAATCCTCCCATCTTAAACCACTCTTTATTACATGGAAAAATGTTCGACAATTTTTATTTTCTCAAAAATAGCTCTAACAATTTTGATGAAGATACCACATGTTTGATATATTTTCATGAGAAATTAAATGTATATACCTACTACATTTTCTAGGAATATCCTCTGAAATCCTCTTCATTCTGACTTCTGCATAACTGGTAAACCATAAGAGGACAAAATCTTACTGCACAAAAAAATGTAGATCTTTTTAAAGCACGCAATTTATGTCTTATGCATTTTGCTTGTTGTTTGTCTGAATTTTCTAATACCTGTACTTTTCTCAATTGGGAGGTTAGAGGTTTTATCTCTTGGCAATGTAAAGAGAATGGAATTTCAAAACCATCACATAGCGATCACGTTTAGAATATTTCACTATCGCTATGTTTCCATATTCCCATTGCACCTACAAGAAAATTAGAAATAATGTAAGGATAGTCTGTACAAGAGTGAGTAGGGAAAGTAATGTGAGTGTGCATATCAGACCTTTATATCTCATTGCAGCTATAACAAAATGCAAAATGAAACAATTTTTGCTAGTGTTTATCTCGATTAATAAAAAATTTAGCTTGCGTAGAATATGTATCAAAATAAACAATAACATATCACATTTTTGCATTATTTGTAACACTGTCAGTTTTAAACGCACAGAACAAATCTGCAAATTTGCTTGTAGTTTCTGAATAGTTACGTGTGCCCCTATTCCTCTGCTACCCGCACAACATTCCCCTTCGTTGAAAATATTTCCGCCCCTTGCCCCCGAGCCGAGGCTGCCATCACCATCAATGGACGTGCCCTCTTTTCCTCTCGCCCCTTTCCTCCCCGATATTCCCCATCAGTTCAATATCCCTCCACCCACACGGAATCGTGGATTAACCCAGGGTCACAGCCCAGATTTCGTTAAAAAAGAGACGGAGAGAGAAATATTGGAAACATACCTTTAGAAACGATTTACTTTCTGTATTTAATTATATAACTGTAATTATAAACAAAGCAGTACAAAAAGTCTGTGGAACTATGAAACCATCCTTTAAAAATAAGGTAAGGAGAGATAAAATTAAAATATTAGGCTGTTATCGAAGTGGCAATGGTAAACAGAGAGTGAAGCATGGATTGTCAAGAAAACAGCCGATACAAACAGTTGAAATGAAGTTTTGAAGATCAACCAAGGGCTGTCGAAGAAAGGAACATCAGGGAGTGACTCCAAAAAAACATGGTTTCAATAAATGTGAGTGCCCACAAAAAGATATGAAGTTGGAAAAATTGCTCTTTTTGATTTTGAATTTTGTGAAATAAAATAAAGCGAAATATTTTGGTTTGTTGTAATTTTTATGAAATATGTTCATTAATGGGTTTCCTGTTTCATGATTGACAGTTAATTGAAAGGGGAAACTCCCCCTTCCCCACCCCCTGTGTAATTCGTTTAACCATGTGAGGGCGTCGGAAAATGGAGAAAAGCGAAGGCGGTTTTCGGTTTCACCGAACATTTGAGAGTATAGAAGCATATCTGGGCGGAGCCAAAATTTCCGCGTCCGAGAACACTCGGGGCTCCTCGTCCTTGTCCTACAGGTCCTCTCTCTCCGTCGCACGGGCCGGCGCTGCCATGAATGAACGGTAATGTGGGCAAGACGCGTGCGGGAGCGGGGAGTGTATCGAGCGGGGAATGAGGGGTAGACGGTCGAGGTCTATGCTGTACGGCGCATGCGCAAAACCGCTCCCTGTTTACTTGCCAGGGCACTGTGAGCGCGCCGCTCCGCAGGCTTGCAGAAAGATATCCAAGGTTTTTCAAACTGGAACGTGGTGTATACACAGCTAAACTGATGTTTCAACCATTATATTAGTGATTTTACTGCGATACTAGTGCGTGTGTTTGATGTGCTGCATCAGTGATCATGTTTATCTCAAGCAAAGTCGCTTTTTTTTTTTGGCGGATGCAAAGAAGCACCTTCAACTGTCGAGCGCTGAAGTGACAAAAGTGTAGTGTGCGTGTGAAGCGAGAAGAAGAATTTCAAGTGAACATGTTCTTCTGTGACTTGACCGCTGGGAGTGACAGAAAATGGTAAAGTCGTCTTTTCTTCTTCTTCTTCTTCTTCTTCTTCTTCTTTCCCCCACCTCCTCTTCTTCTCTTCTCTTCTCTACTCCTACACCCTACGGAACCACTTCTAGCATGGCGGCAAACAGTCCTAGACTACCAAAGTTTGTATTTGGATTATATCACGCCCAAAAATAAGTCTTTACAGCCAGAAATATTTGTTTACCTTTTCTAAAATAATTACTCTCTTAGATTAACACACTGTGGGAAATATTTATATTAAATAGCAGTCGGAGAAGTGTGAAAAATAAAGTGCGCGGTCTCTTTTGACACTCCGCTTTTAATATTTTTCTTCCTGAAGTTGTTATTTTGGGGTACCGGAGTGAGGAATGCTTTGGTGACTTGCCACAATTTATTTTAGTGATTCAAGAATCCCCCACCTCCTCCTCTTCCACACCCCTTTTTCCCTTGCTCGTTCTAGTGCTGTAACATTATGAATGAGAAAATCAGCAAATAAAACAAGACAAGAATTCATGCCATTTAAAGGAATAACAACTTTGATATTTTCCGCTGCTGAGGGAAAGAAAGAAAAAAAGAAAATCGTTGCCTAGAAACTGTAAGTACAGTTCTTTAATTCTATAAAAGTCATATGTGTTGCACTCACATGAATTTCTTCACTCACTCTTGTACAAACTATTCTTAGTGATGCTTATTGCTGGATCTACTTCATATTAATCAAGATAAATATTTACAGAAATTATCTTATTGCTAATTTTCTTGCAGCTGCTGGGGAATATTAGAATACAGCAGGCTTTGAGCGATAGTCAAATCTTTTAAAGCTGGTTGCTATACGTTCTCTTTGCATTGCCAAGGGATAAGAAAAACGAATAGCGTATTTCTACCTAAGAAAAGTTTACTGCTGGAAAATTGGAACAAATATCTCTGAAAATGATTCACTCCACGGAAAATGTATTTGGAATAAATTGTGTCTTTTAGCCAGATCTACTTTTTTGTGTATTAAGGTTTTGTCTATATTTTACGGTTTACCAGTTATGCAAAAGTCACGCAGAGTGAAGAGCGACTTCCGAGGACATTTCCATATATTTTATGATATACATTTCATTTGTAACGAACATATCCTAAAGATGCGCATCTTTTAATCATAATCGATAGAGACATTTTTCAAAAAATTTCAAAAAAATGAAATCTTTCGTAAACTGTTACATGTAAATGGTAGCCTGTGGTGGAGGATTTTTTTAATCTCTGTGTCGTATCTTTGGAAAACGCTGAACTTGAATACCAAGTTTGGTATTTATTGAACCTTTTGTTTTTGAATTATGGTATTTACACATTTTTGTAAGAATACTTTTATTGAATTTAGATAACTTCAAAGCGTATATTTCCAGAGAAAGGTTTGTGTCGAATTTTTGGATGGGATGTAATAAATAGCATTTGTACGTGGTAAAGAAAGCAGAAAGGTTCGAAGGTAAATGAATGCTAGCATAGAATGTGGTAGGAGCCGCAGTGCTTGTTATTACCTGGCGTATCAGGTGTTTCGTCAATGAAAATGGGAATTCAGGTCAGTCACATGGTTTGTGAAAGTCAGTCCATTCACTAATTCATTCATTCCTTCGCTTGAGTGGTTCATTCAACTCGGTAGTTGCACTGCGTGCGGCTCTATGCCATATTTTATATTAAAACATCATGTTTCATGCAGCCAGCCTGTTCAAAACCCAAGCCACATACTTTCCTCAATGTTATCGTCAGTAATTTGAACATTTTCATGAATATTCTGCAGCATCTGGGCCAGTTTTGGGGTATAACATTGGCTCATAGATTCTTTTCCTCTGGTGTTAAATAGCACGCACGTTTCAAAACAACACTAATCATCCTTTAAATTGGCATTGTTTTGTACAACTGGAACAGTGGAACCAACAACAAAATCGAACAGTAACGTCATGTGCGCATGTCTTTTGGTTTTGATCGTGAAGGGCTGCCAACTTGAGTTTCACAGGTCGTCCGAGCAGGGAAAAACAAAACAAAGCTATGTATGGCAGTGTTGCCAACACTTCCTCACAAATAATGGCTTCATAGTAGACATATTTAAAAAGATTATTTAATGAAAAAAAAAATGGCTAGATATAATTGGAGCCATATTTTGTTTGTAGAAATTAAATGCCATCAAGACACTCAAATATTATATAATAAATTTAATGTACAATTTTAATGGATTAATTTAAGATATATTTTTGCTGAATACAGTAGGTTAAATAATCAGATACTGAAATATGAAATTTTTTATTATGTTGTAAATGGCTATCTCGGCTATGCTGAAATGTATCAAATTGTGTTCAGAGCAAGAATGTCTGAAGTTTGTTGTCCAACTATGGAAAGATCTGCAACACAATGTTAGTACGAGTATTATTTACTGCCATTACGTCTTTAACATGCTACTTATCCAGAAAACACATTCCACCCAAAAGATCTCCCAAATGTAACGCAAGTACAGAAGAAATCATGGCTCTTTATTACTGTTTACATGAGGAATTCAAATCGATTTGGGTTCTCATTCCCTATTGAATACTGCATGGAAACGCGGATTCAAATCGAACTGAATCATTTGATCCGATCCTCTTAGAAGTGGGATCGGATCGAAATTTTGCTGCATGGAAACAACTATCTCATTCAAATCGAATTGAATCCGTCAAAGGTGCTAACTTCTACTGCACTCGTAACACGCCACACGCTTGTCATTTTGTTTTCTTAGTGAAGGTGGTGTAATAAAATACAACAAAGCCAAATTGTTGTTTCTATAATCTTACAATATATTCACTGACCTCAGAACCTACTTGAAATTAACAGAAAACATATGTTTTACAGGTTCGCCAACATAAGCCAAGTGACCAAATTGAATTGCTTGGTCCTTGCTGATCCAAATCGATCTCAGTACGGATTGAATTCAACATGGAAAGGCGGATCGTATTGAGAATGGAATTGGAGTCAAATCGATTTCCATTCCCCATGTAAACATAGTATATAGGTATTGTGATGAAACCTTTGCCTAACTTTTGTGCCACATAACCTCAAATAAGTATTAAATCATAACGTCAGGCAATTCTGCTACCGTAGTGAGATTCGCCGAGGCATTTGTTCTTTTTGCATGGCA